>PVKB01002161.1:274631-313390 GCA_004027205.1 Ctenodactylus gundi
CAATGGGAAACGGCGGGGGCAGGGCCTTGCGAGTTAGGAAAAAGGTCCCCCCGGCCATGCTTGCCGGTCTTTTCTCCACTTGCACGTGGGAAGGACACCCTTTTGCAAAAGGAAATTAAAGCCTCATACCCTGTCGTCCATGCCTCCCAAGTCCATCCTTTGTTTGGACAGGAAGATTGCTATGCGCCGTTTCTAACATTTATCAGCAGAGTTGTTGGGGCTGTGTGTCTGAAAATAATCATCACAGGGCTGGAGAGTGGCACAGCAGTTAAAGCGCTTGCTTAGCAAGCACAAGGCCCTGAGTTTGATTCCCCTGCACCACAGAAAGCCAGGTGTGGTGACACATGCCTGTACTCCCAGCACGCAGGAGGATGAGGCAGGAGGATTGCTGTGATTCAGAGGCCAGCCTGGGCTCCGTAGTAAGTTCAGGACGAGCCTGGGTTACAGAGCGAGACCCTGTCTAAAAAGAAAATAAAAAGAAGAAGAAAGAATAAAGAAAGGTACAATTTGGATGTGACCTTGCTCTATGATGTAGCCTGGGTTGTCATTGTGCAGTGCTGTGGTTCTGTGCAATGCCTTCTGGGCTCACTTAATTAATGATTATTTTTTGAGACAGAGTCTCTGTAGTCCAGGCCTATCCTGAACTCAACATGTAGCCCAGACTGGCCTAGAACTCACTGCAATCCTCCTATCTCGGTCTCCCAAGTGCTGAGATTACAGGTACCACACCATGCCCAGTTTATGTGGTACTGGGGAATCAAATACAAAAGGGTGTGTCATGGTTTGGATCTGGAGTGTCTCCCAAAGCCTCACGTACCTATGGACACTGGGTATTGTTGGGAGGTGGGTCCCGGCTGGAAGGGCAGATGCTTGGGGCTTGACTGGAGGGGTGTGTGCTGGTCTGCCCTTGCTCGAGACATATCTGTTTCGCCATGCTGTGAGGAGCTCTGTCTCTGGAGCTGGCTCTAGTCCTGCTTCATGACTCCACCGTTTCCCAGCTGTCCACCCGTGAACGGACTGTGACCTTCTGAAACTGTGAGCTACAATAAAACTTTTCCTTCCTGAGTATTGAGTCACAGCAATGAGAAAGTAACCAATACAGGGGAACATTTTTTTTAAAGTGATCGGTCTGCATTAGATATACATTGGATTAGTATGAAAAAGAATTACCTCTGGAAAGGAAGTTGCCTTGGAATATTACAGTTTTACCGGCAGAGTTGTTAGGGGCTGCGTGTCTTAAAATAGCCATCACGGGGCTGGAGGAATGGCACAGCGGTTATAGTTCTTGCCTAGCAAGGGCAAGGCCCTGGGTTCGATTCCCCAGCACCACATAAAAAGCTGGGTGTGGTGGTGCATGCCTGTAAGCTTAGCACAGGGGAGGCTGAGGCAGGAGGATTGCCATGAGTCCAGTGTCAGCCTGGGCTCTGTGGTGAGTTCAGGACCAGCCTGGGCTACACAGCAAGACCGTGCCTCAAAAACAAAACAGCCATCACAGTGCTCCTTTAATTAACCTTACAAAGGCAGTGCTTGGCTAGGAACCTCACTTTCTATTATGGCATTTTTATTATTATAGAAAGTTCAATTTGAGTGTGACATTGGTCTATGATGTAACCTGGGCTGCTGTGATTCTCTTACGGCCCTGTTGCCGGGACTTCACCTTTCTTCCCCTCCTTAGTAAGAATGATACGGGTTAAGTGCATTTTCGGGTCGTGGCCACGAGGTGGCAGCACTTCTGCCTAGTGTTTCGTTGGCGGTCGCGGTGCAGGGCTGTGATACGCCTCCCGTTTGCGGCTTGACCTTCGCCCTCTGGTCAACCTCTGTCCCTTTACTAGCGGGATCGGGAAAGGCTAAGCGCCTCGGATGATCGGCCACAGGGTGGCAGCAGTGCCTCACTGAAGTTTCGTAAGAACCATTGGCCACAGGGGCCACTGTGGGCACAGACACTCTGTCTCTGTCTGTCTCTCCTTTAAATACAGGTTCTAATTCTTCCTACAAGGGCCTGAGAGTCTGTCAGCCTTGCCTTGTTGTTCAGGCTGATCCCCATCTCCGGGTTCAAGCAATCCTGCCTCAGCCTCTCAAGTAGCTGAGACACACATCGCTGTGGCTCCTGGCTGAGACTCTGTGTTCCAAACAAGCTTTTAGATGACTCCATTGCTGCCGGCTGGTGGACCACATTTTGAGTGGCAAGATTTTAGAGGTCACGGGACCGGCCACTTAGCCTAACTTGTCTAACAAGCACCAGGTCCTGGATTTGCTTCCTGAGCACCACAAAAACTGGGTGTGGTGGTGCACGCCTGTAATCCCAGCCCTCCGGAGGCTGAGGCAGGAGGATTTTTGTGAGCTTGAAGCCAGCCTGGACTGCAGTGAGACCCCCACCTCAAATAAAGAAACGATTTTAGAAGTCACTTAGAGTTTAAGTCTCAGTGCACCTGCTTTATAGACAACCACATCTGGAGAGAGAAGCTGCCTTTCCGGACAGCCATGGCTTTATTGCGAGACTTCTGCATCTGAATCAGAGCTTCTGCTCTCAGCCCAGACTTTACGCCGTGCTCTGCGATGGCTACTTGTGTCACTGCTTCTAGTCTAGGAATCCAGAACTCCAGAACCCAGAAGTCCAGAGAGAGAGAACCTGCACTGTCCTCTGTGTGGAGTAATCTCATAGTGCCACTTTACACTTCAACTAGAGCATCTGAGTTTTAGTCCCATTATCAGACCACTGCGTCTCATGGACCCCTTTATTTTTATTAAATTAAATCAAATTAATTTGTTTATTTACAGTACTGAGGATGGGACCCAGGGCCTTTGCACTGAACTATATCCCTCACCTGTTTTTGATTTTTTGATTTTGAGACAGAGTCTCAGTTACTTGCCCAGGCTGGGCTCAAACTTGCAATTCTCCAGTCTCAGCCTCCCAGTGTGCTGGGATTATAGGCCTAGGCCATCCGGTTTGGCAAGACCCCCCATTTACTGTTTGTGGCATCTCTTTAAAGAACCAAGAACTTGAGGCTGGAGGAATAGCTGAGTGGTTAAAGCACTTGCCTAGCAAGCTGAAAGCCCTGGGTTCTATTCCTCAGCACCACATAAGCTGGGTGTGGTGGTGCACACCCATAATCCCAGCACTTGGGAGGTGAAAGCGGAGGATTGCTGTGAGTTCAAGGTCAGTGTGGGCTCCATAGTGGGTTCAGGACCAGCCTGGGCTACGGAGCAAGACTCTGTCTCAAAAAAATATATATACATATATATATATATGAACCAAGTCCTCCCATTTTCACCACCCCTGTGTTCTTTGCTCAAGGTTTCTTTCTTACTCAAAACCCTTGGTGGTTCTTTGGTAATCACATGATCCAGTTCCAAGGTCTCTATGTAGTTTTTAAGGCCCTCCACATCTGGTCCCGCTTTGGCAAGTTTACCTAACTTCCATGTTTCTTAACGGCACCTTTCCACAGAGCTGTTCCTGCCCCTTCCTCCTCCTGAGTGCGCCGTGTTCAGTCCTGCCTCGGTGGCTGCGGCAGGAAACGGACTCTGCACCTAGACGTGTTTGATTTTTACAAATCCAAGGCCAGGGGTGTAGTTCAGAGATTCTAGTGCTCACATAGCAAGGGTGAGGCCCTAGGTTCAGTTCCCCACCTCTAATCCTAGCACTTGGAAGGCTGTGGCTGGAGGATTGGTGTAAAATCGAAGCCAGCCTGGGCTCCACAGTGAGTTCAGGACCACCCTGGACCCTGTCTCAAAAACGGAAAAAAGCAGGCTGGAGGAATGGCTCAGCAGTTAAAGCGCTTACCTAGCAAGTGCTAAGTCAAGCGCTAAGCACCTGAGTTCAGTTCCCCAGCACCATATAAATTGGGCGCACTCCTCTTAATCCCAGCACTCGGAGGCTGAGACAGAAGGATTGCCATGAGTCCAAGGCCAGCCTGGGCTGCATAGTGAGTTCAGGACCAGCCTAGGCTATAGAGTGAGACCCTGACTCAAAAAAAAAAAAAACAAAACAACAACAACAAAAAAAAACAATCCTTCTGAGTATCCCTGAGAGCTCGCTGCATGGACCAGGCCTGAGCATGATTAAATGCTAAGGCGTGGTGGGAGTCTCCTCTGGCCCACCCTTGCTGGGGTCCTTCCCCCTCTGGATCTGGCCGCGTTGGTCTTCTTTGGCATCCTGCCTGATGGTCCCTCCGTGACCCCTCTCTTGACCGCAACTCCGTGACCAAACTCTAAGGAAGTTGAGCGCGGTAACTTCTTGCTTAAGCGGCTTGGTGACAGGAGATGTTCACATGCTCCTGTTTCAGGAATTTACAACAGGTCTTTACCTTTTTACTTCAGAAGAGACCAGGGACGAAAAAAAAAAAGAAGGAAGTGGGGAAGACAGGGTTGTGGGAAGAAAGCCATGTCCCTCCGACCTGGATCCTGTGGATCGTCCATTTGACCTCACAGGGAAATGTGTGTCTCAGCGTATGCGGCCAGGAATTTACACTGCCATTTCTAATCCTCTCCTTGTGAGCAGCAATTAGAAGCACAAGTCAGGTTTATTGTAGTAAAATGACATGGTGTTTGCTTTCGCTGCAGCGAAGGTAACCCTGAGGTCTGCTAGACACTAGACCAGCAGGAACACTTTCTGGAGTGGTCTGCTCGCTGTTTATTGGACAGGACCTGCTCGCCTATCTTGTTCCAAATCAGGGAGTCTTAGGCCTTCCCTTTCTCCTACTGTGGGCCATGTCAAAGTTCACCAATATTTATTCGTGCCTAGAGTTGGATGTTTTTTGAACACTGAGAGCTCAATGGATGATGGCTTTCTCGTTGAGTTTTCAAGATTCTAATCTTCACGGGTGGTAACCAGTCATAGCCTTGGTTAGAATTCCCCATGGAGGCATTTGTTCATTCATTCATCGATTCATTGATTCATTTATTGGCACCGGGGATTGAACCCAAGGCCTTCACTGTGAGCTACTTCTCTAGCCCCTTTTTATTGTTTGTTTGAGACTAATAAGTTGTTAAACTTGCCCAGGCTGCACTCGAACTTGTGATCTTGCTGCCTCAGCCTCCCACAGTACTGGGACTATAGGTCTCCGCCCCTGGGCCCAGCTGGGAGGGCTTTCAACACCTGCCGAAGCTTGTGACTGACCCCAAGAGGTCCAGGTCTAATTGGCCTATGGTTTGACTGGTAGCTTAAAAGTATGTGCAGATAAAAATAGCCACCTTACAGTGGAAGAAACTTAGCTAAGTGTTCAGAGTTAACCAGTAATGAGAGGATTCACATCACAGGCCTCCCATGAGGCCAGGTGACAGGCACAGCGTCACCTCTGTGGTATTCCTGTCCAAAGTGCCTGGCTTCATTGTAACCATGAGGAAATTGTCAGATGAGCCCTAACTGCGGTCCCGCTGCAAAAGAACTGTCCAGGGCTCTTTAAAAATGTTAAGCTGGGGGCTGGGGGTATAGCACAATTGTTAGAGTGCTGTTCTAGCAAGCCAAAGACCCTGGATTCAATCCCCCAGCACCACAGAAGCTGAGCATGGTGGTGCATGCTTGTAATACCGGCACTTGGCACTCGGGAGGCTGAGGCAGGAGGATTGCTGTGAGTTCAAGGCCAGCCTGGCCTCCATAGTCAGCTCTGGGCTGACCTGGATTAGAGTGTGAACCTGCCTCAAAAAGGCACAAACTATTAAGCAAACAAAGCAAAAAAGATTTGGGGTAGTTGAGTGCAAAGCATCAGAGAGTATTTTTGAAACATGGCGCGCGTGTGTGTGTGCAACACGGGGGCTTGAACGCAGAGCCTTTGTACTAAGCTACATTCTCGGCCCATTTTTTACTTTGAGATAGGAACTTGCTACCTTACTGTGTTGCTAAATCTGTGTTTGAGCTTGTGATACTCCTGCCTCAGCCTCTCAGAGTTCTAAGATTATGGACATGCACCACCATGCCTAGCTTATAATGTGTGTGTGAGTGTGTGTGTGTGTGTGTGTGTGTGTGTGTGTATGTGTAAATTAAAAAAAAAATTTTTTAGGTGGGTTGTCACTTTGTACTCCAGGTTGGTCCTGAACTCATTATGTAACCCAGGCTGGCCTTGAATTCGCAGCAATCCTGCCTCAGCTTCCTAAGTGCTGGGATTGCCACTATACCTGGTTGATGTGGTGGTAGAGAATTGAAACTCAGGGCCTTGCACTTGCTAGGTAAGAGCTCTAATTGCTGTGCCATTTTTCCAGCCTCTGGCTTATAGTACTTTTGAGAAGCTAAAATTATTTCAAAATGAAACATTAAAAAAAGTGGGGCTAGAGGAAGAGTTCAGAGGTTAAAGTGATTGCCTGGCAAGCTCAAGGCCCTGAGATCGATCCCCCAGCTCCACATAAACTGGGTGTGGTGGCGCACACCAGTAATCCCAGCACTCTGGGGACAGAGGCAGGAAGATTGCTCTGAGTATGAAGCCAACCTAGGCTACAGATGAAGATCTTGTCTCAAAAAAACAAAGGAAAGGAAAGGAAAGAAAAGAAAGAAATAAGGAAAGAGAAAGAAAGAAAAAAAGTTTCCAGGTAATTCTAAGGAGTTACCAAAAAAACATTTTTTTTTTTTCTTTTGAGGTAGAGTCTTGCTCTGTAGCCCAGACTGGTCCTGAGCTCACTGGGGTAGCCCAGGCTGGCCTTGGACTCAGGACAATCCCCCTGCCTCAGACTCCTGAGTAACGGGATTACAGGCGTGTGTCACCATACCCCGATTTATGTGGTGCTGGGGAATCGAACTCAGGGCCTTACCCTCGCAAGGCAAGTGCTTTAACCACTGTGCCATTCCTTTAGGAGTTACCAAAATTAAGAAGCACTTCCAAGACAGGTGTGGTAGTGTGTAACTAATTTCAATGCTTGGGAGTCTGAGGCAGTAGGACTGCTGTGAGTTTGAGACCAGCCTTGCCTACATAGTGAACTTAAGACAAACCTGGACTATTGTGTGACATCCCGCCTCAAAAAAAAAAAAAAAAAAAAAAAGAACCACTTCCCCATGTAAATTTTTCTTCTTTTTCTTTCTTCCTTTCTTTTCTTTTCTTTTCTTTCTTTCTTTCTTTTTTTTGACAAGGTTATGCTCTGTAGTCCAGGCTGGTCCTGAACTCACTATGGAGCCCAGACTGGCCTCAAACTCACAGCAATTCTCCTGCCTCAGCCTCCTGAGTGCTGGGATTTTATGTGTGTGCATCACCACACCTGATTCATGTGGTCAGGGTCTAGTGCTTGCCAGACAGGCTCTCTGCCTGCTGTACTCGCCTCTCATAATCTTGCCTAATGTTTTCACTTTTTTTTCTCTTTGATACAGTGTCTCGCTCTGTAGCCCAAGCTGGCCCTGAACTCATGGATGTAGCCCAAGCTGGCCTGCCTCAGCCTCCTGAGTGCTGGGATTGGGATTACAGCAGTACACCACTGCCCACCCGTATGAGGTGCAGGAGCATGGAACTCAGTTTGCAAGACAAGCGCTTTAACCCATGTGTGGTTCCTAAAGCCCTGGCCTCATACTTTGAGTGATATTTCTGAAGATGCTACGTGCCTATAGGTTTCTGGCTTTCTTTTTCATTTCTTTTTTCTTTTTTCTTTTTTTTTTCTTTTTTTATTTTCTTTTTCTTTTTTTTTTTTTTTGAGACAGGGTCATGCTCTGTAGCCTAGACTGGTCCTGAGGTCACTATGGAGCCCAGGACTCACAGCAATCCTCCTGCCTCGGCCTCCAGTCCTGGCTTTCAGGCGTGTGCCACCACTGACCCACACTTTATTTTCTCTCATCTGAACCTGCTGCCTCCCTGTCCGGCATGCTGAGCTGCTCTTTGTCCGAAGGCTGTTTTCACATTCTGTCTTTCCTTCGAAGCCTTGTGTAATCTCCTTTAGAACCAGTCAGCCACGGGGCTGGAGGAATGGCTCAGTGGTTGAAACACTTGCCTAGCAAGCGCGAGGTACCTGAGTTCAGTTCCCCAGCACCACATCAACTGGGTGTGGTGGCACATGCCTATAATCCCAGCACTCGGGAGGCTGCGGCAGGAGGCTTGCCTTGAGTCCAAGGCCAGCCTGGGCTCCATAGTGAGTTCAGGACCAGCCTGGGCTGCAGGGCGAGACCCTGTCTCAAAACAAAACAAAAAACCTGTCCTCTTTCCTTTCTTTGAAGTCACTCTACTGTGTGTGAAGTGACGTGATCTTTAGATATTAGAGATGATAATGTACATGTTGGTCCCAACTTACACCAGTTCTGAGGTAAAGAGCAAGTTAATGGCTTCTTGGAAAAATGAAGAAAAAATAATCCTTGCCAAGAGTCCTCACGAGCGCTGCCATCCTCCGAACGCAGTGCCTGCTTCTTTCTCTCTGCAGCTCAGTGGCCCCGAAGGTATTGTGGGTGGGGAAAGCCGCGGAGGTAGCCCTGAGGTTAGAGCACTTGCCTAGCATGCCCAGGGTCCTGGGTTTGAACCCCCAGAACCACAAAAAAATTAGCCAACTGGGATGGTGTATGCCCGTCATCCCAGCACTCAGGAGGCAGAGGTAGGAGAATTGCCTTGAGTTTGAGTTGAGGACAGCCTGGGCTACATAGGGAGTTCAGGACCAGCCTGGACTGCGGAGTGAGTCTCTGTCTCAAAAATAAATAAATAAATAAATAAATCTCCTGCAGATCCTTTTAAGCCTTTTAGTCTGATTAATCACGGAGAAAACAGACCCTCATGAACAGAATAGAGTGCTCAGGATTTAAAAAAATCCCTACGAGACCGCAAGATGCATTTTCCTGGAACCCAACTCAGTAAATAAATGATCCACGGGCGGAGGAATGTAGGCCAGCATAAGACGGGAGAGACAAGGGACAATGGGTTTCTGAGCGGAGCTGGCAGCGGTACCCTCCACGCCCATCGGCTGTGTTCGCTCCGATGGCTTCCAGGAAGGTCAGCTCCTAGGCCCTCGAGTCCCCCAGAGTAACTCCGCCACCGGCTCCCGGCCCAGGTGTGCGTAGTAAGTGAGTCAGGTCCTGTTCGAGTCCAACACGCTCCAGCGTTTCCTGCTGCCTCCGCCCCTGCGGGCGGCAGGGCGCTGCCCCACCTGACCTGTCCCCAGGCCTCCGCGCTGGTCTGTGGCCAGGAGGCATGGTTGGGAAGGGAGGCAACTGCCGGCAGGCTGGGAAAGAGCAGGTGGGGCTGCCCCTGTGCAAAGGCCGTAAAGCCCGGGTGTGTTTTATGACTGTTTCTGGTTTGGGGTCCCCTCCCCTGGGTGACTCGTCCAGAGACGCGCCCTCTTTCGATTTCCGCTCACCGCTCACTCTTTCCTCGATGTAACCCCCTTTTATGGCCAGAGGGAGGCTCGGCAAATAGTTGACGATTCAGTAAAAACTTTTTATGAGAACCAGGAACCTGACCGAGCCTTTTCCTCTGGGATTCATGTTCATAAGACGAGCTGTATGAAGGGCTGTGAAGTCACCAGAGTGGCATGCGGGAACAGGTGCACAGCGAGGGGTGACGTGAGAGGTGGCTGTGCCTCGAGTCCTGGAAGTAGAGGGGCAAAAGTCATCCCACCAAGTGGCTTTTACTGGGGGGATCTTGGAAATCTTGGGATGTGTGACAACTTCCTGCCTCAGCCTGTGGAAATGGGATGGTAACGCTCCCAGAGCTTTTTATTTTAATCTCATTCTGTAGCCCAGGCTGGTCCTGAACTCACTATGGAGCCCAGGCTGGCCTTAGACATACAGCAATCCTCCTGTCTCAGCCTCCTGAGTGCTGGGGTTATAGGCATGTGCCACCATGCCTGATTTATATGGTGCTGGGGAATCGAACTTGGATACTTAGCACTTGACTTACCGCTCGCCAGGCAAGCACTTCTGCTGAGCCATTTCTCCAGCCACCTGCCTTTTTTTTTTTTTTTTTAAATGAAGACTGGCTACATGGAAAGCTTGTAGGATAGAAATTAACATCCCCTGAGTGCAGAGTGAGTGTGAACTATTATATTTTGAGGGCTGGGGGCTAGCTCAGTGAGGAGGGTACCTGGCCTGCTCATGCAGGGCCTGGGGTTCTTTTCCGTAGCAGCTCGTGAAGATTAGCTGGGCATGGTGGTGCCAACCTTTAATCCCCGCGCTTGGGAGGCGGAGGCATGAGGCCAGCCTGGGTGTTAAGAGTGAGCTGAGGACCAGTCTGGACAACAGAGACTTTGAGGAAAAAAGAGGAAGGAAATCAACGAACTTAACAAGTATAACAGGCACCGGTATGTAAAGTTGGTAGGGAGCGTATGTAAGTTTCATGTGGATATAAAAAAAAAAAAAACTTGTTTTGAAAACAGACCTCTCAGACGAATATCATGGCTACCTGGAGTAGGCAGATGACTCTCTGCCCAAGGAATTTTTGAGCAGAGTGGGGCATTTGGGAGGCTCAGGCAGGAGGATTGCTGTGAGTTCAGGACTAGCCTGGACTATAGAGAGACCCTGCTTCAAAAAAAGAGAACATAAATAAATAAAAAATGGTATGTTTATAATGCCTCAGGAACCACTTGCAGGCCTCTGGACAGCCTGTGCTGTGGAGCTAAGGATAGATCTGCTAAGATCAGGCTGGAGGACGTTGGACATTACAGACAGAGGGACAGCTTATACACAGACAGTAAGGGAGGAGGACCTTGTCCTAAGGATGAGCATGAGATTTTATTTTTTAACCTAAAAGGTGAGTCATTCCCCCCCCCCCCCACCTTTTTTTGAGACAAGGTCTCGCTCTGTAGTTCAGGCTGGTCCTGACCTCATCCAACCTGTTTGCAACCTACAAACACCTAAATGAAGCAAAATACAGGGGAGAGGTAGAGGAATGCACAGGTGGTGCGTCTGCAATCCCAGCAATCGGGAGGCTGAGGCAGGAGGATTGCTGTGAGTCCAAGGCCAGCCTGGGCTCCATAGAGAGTTCAGGACCAGTCTGGGCTACAGAGAGAGACCCTGTCTCCAAAACTGAATAAAAAAAGAAAAAAAAGAAGTAAAATAAGGCAACGCCATGGGACGCACAGTGCATTTGGACGGCACTTGTTTCACTGCGATTCCTCCTGCTGAAACGTTTCTTTCAGCGGCAGAGAATTTTTCTCTTGGTTTCTGTCTTCTTCAGCTTGGACTCACCAAATCTCTGGCTTTCAGCCTTCACAGGTTTCCAGGCATGGTCACAGAGGAGGCGGAGGGTGGTGCTGGAGTGAACATACTCTGATTTGCTCAGTGGCCAAGGCCAAGTGCCTTTTTTTTTTTTTTGAAAGTCTTTCCTTTTTTTGAGACAGGGTCTCTCTCTGAAGCCCAGGCTGGTCCTGAACTCACTTTGGAGCCCAGGCTGGCCTTGGTTGGACTCATAGCAATCCTCCTGTCTGAGCCTCCTGAGTGCTGGGATTACAGGCGTGCGCCACCACGCCCGGTTCATGTGGTGCTGGGGAATCAATTTGGGTACTTAGTGTTTGCCTAAGTACGTGCTAGGCAAGCGCTTTAACTGCTGAGCCATTCTTCCAGCCCTGATAGAGTCTCATTCTTTAGTCCAGGCTGATCCTGAACTCACTACTTAGCTTGGCCTACTCTCAGCAATCTTCCTGCCTCAGCATTCTGAGTACTGGAATTATAGGCATGTATCATCATGCTCAGCTAAAGATTCATTGCTTCAATGGGTCAAACTCAAACAAGTCTCTAGTCATCAACGAGTGTGGTCAGCAGCTCCCTACGCTATCCCCGTGGTCTTGGGGACGAGGCCCAGGACCTGCCTTCACACGGAGCTACATCCCATTCCCTCTTCATTTTCAGTTTTTAAATTTTCATATTTATTTATTTGAGACAGGGTCTCATTCTGTAGTCCATGCTGGTCCTGAACTTACCATGGAGCCCAGGCTAACCTGGAACTCGTGGAAATCTTCCTACTTCAGCCTCTCGCAAGCTAGGATTGTAGGTGTGCATCTTCATGCCCGATTTATGTGGTGATGGAGAATCGAACCCAGGGCCTTGCACTTGCTAGGGAAGCGCTTTTACCACTCTCCTGTTCCTCCAGCCCCATTTTCAGGTTTGATTTTGAGACAGGGTCTCACTAAGTCCCTTAGTTGCCCAGGCTGGGCTCACAGTCACCATCCTTCTGCCTCAGGCTCCCTGAGGCCTCAGGAAGCCACCCCTTTTCAGTCCTCCTGAGAGCCCAGGGGACTTAAAATATGTAGAGAGCTGTGTGAGAAAAACCAAACCAAGCCAGACCTGGAAGTGCCAACGCTCATAATTGCCTCTGTTTCCTTAAAGTGTGAGCTCCTTTCACCTCTTTCCCCCCACCGTAACCTACATATGGCCAAGTCCTCAAACAAACTGGTTTTCTAACTTGGCTCTCAACAGGCTCCACCCACCCAGACAATGGGCCCATTTTTTTCCTATAGTCAAAAGCGGCTGTGTTTGGGCCCTGGAGTTTCGCTCTGAACTTACGCCAAAGCTCACGCCTCCCGGTTCCTTCCAGTTCGTCTTGGTCCAAGGGGCTCGCACGGGGGTAGGGGGAGAGTCCTGAGTCGCATCTGGGAATCCCAGGCGTTTGTGCACTGGAGTCTTCCAGACTTGCTGGCTGAAGCGGCAAATCATGGGCCCCAAGCCCGCATCCTGAGTCCTGACCTTGGATGAGGACATTGGACTCCCTAGGCCTTGGGAGTCTATCGAAAGATCAGACGGACTCAGGTCCTACGGCTTCAATGCTCTGGCCATTTTTTTTTTTTTTTTTGAGTTTTCTCAATAAAAACTGTATCATCCCTTCTGGGCCCCAAGGTTCCCCCTCAGGTGAATGAATTTGGCTGCTGTACATCTGAGGGGTGTCACTAGATGAGGTCCAAGGGGCTCTTTATGTAAATGCATACAGGAGCCTAGACCCACCATGTCTACACAGTTTGTAGGCTTCTGTTGCAGAAAAAGAATTTTTTAGAACTAGTTGTTAAAAGGCTTGGGAGGGGCTGGAGAAATGGCACAGGGGTTAAGGCACTTGCCTTGCAAGCACAAGGCCCTGAGTTTGGTCACCAGCACCACATAAAGCTGGGTATGGTGGCACATGCCTGTAATCCCGGCACTTAGGAGAATTGCCGTGAGCCCATGGCCAGCCTGGATTCCATAGTGAGTTCAGGACCAGCCTGGGATACAGAGAGAGACCCTGCCTCAAAAATAAATAAATAAATAAATAAATAAATAATAAATAAATAAGTAAAGGCTGATAATCCTGAGCTGCCAGGCCTGGTAAGGGGAGGAGAGACAGGGCCAACCTGTTGTTTTCTTCTTTTTTTTTTTGGAGGATGATCTGAGATGATTTATCTGAGAACATTCTTTGGGCCCTTTGACTCATCGTTTATCTTACAATCGCTCCTTTGCTTTGTCCTTATCAACTAAATTATAGACTTTAAAATATTTTCAAGGATTTTTTGAGCATGATGGACCTGGAAGAAAAGAAGCACAAAGCAAAAATGAGATAACCTTGGGTGACTTGGCTTGTGCCCTGAACTTGCGGGCTTCTGGAAAGTACAATTTTAAAAATTATGACTTTCCTTATCTCTTTTCAACCTATATTTCAGTCTCCTGTTCTACCTCGGGGGACCTGCTTTCAGGCACTATGAACGCTTCTTTTGGGAGCGATGATGTTGTCAGTGGGGCCTTGCAGGCAAGTGCCCGTTTCTGGCTAGGGCTGATTCTGGGGGCTGGGTCATAGCAGGAGGCTCCTGCCGGACTGGGCTTATCTTTACTCTCAGATTTAGAAGTTTGGACTTTTGTGAGCAGGGAAGTAGTCTGGTGAGATCTGTGTTTTAGGACAAGTGCTTTGGCAGCCAGAGTTTTTGGGGAGAACTGTGTCCCTGGAAAGTCCACTCGAGACGCTCAGGTGTGGGGCTGAGGGCATACCCCAGTGGTCAGAGCACTTGGGTAATGTGTGCAAGGCCACGAGTTCTGTCCCTCAGCAACACAAAAACAAAACAAACAAAACAACAATTAGCCGAGCCTGGTGGTATATGCTTGCAATCCTAGCTCTAGGGAGGCTGAGGCAGGATGATTGCCATGAGTCTGAGGCCAGCCTGGGCGCTACAGTGAGTTTAAGATCAGACTGGACCATAAGATGGGACCCTGTCCCCCTCCAAGGAAAATAAATTAGAGAGAAAGTGAGGCTGGCAGAATAGTACAGCAGTTAAAGTATTTGCCTAGCCAGTGCAAGGCCCTGAGTTCAATTCCCCAATGCCACATAAACCAGTTGTGGTAGCATACTCCTGTAATCCCAGCACTTGGGAGGCTGAACAGGAGGACTGCCATATGTTTGAGGTCAGCCTGGGCTCATAGTGAGATCAGCAGCAGGACAGAGAGAGACCCTGTCTCAAAAAAAAAAAAATAGAGAGAGAAAGAGAGAGAGACTCAGATCTGAGCTGCAGGATCCAAGGTGAGGCAGGAAAGAATGAGCCCGCTTGAAATCAACTGGCAGGTCTGTGTGTGGTGAGGGGTCTGAAGGGGGCTCTGAACTGCGCCTGGTGCAGGATGCCAGATGAAGACGGAGGTGGGGATGTGGCTAGGGACCGAAATGCGAAACTGAACTTGGGGTGTGTGTTCCAGTGAGATCCCTGAGGGCCACCCAGGTGGGACTACCCCACGGGCAGCAGGAAGACCATGCCACAGCTCCTGGAGGCTGAGGCAGCAGAGGAAGAGGGCACGCCCAGAGGGCCTGTGGCAGCTGCATATTGGATGTCCAGCATCACAAGGCCCTGGGCTGTTCCCTCTCTCCTCCTCCTCCTCCTCCTCCTCCTCCTCCTCCTCCTCCTCCTCTTCTTTTTCTTCTTTCTTTCTTTTCTTTTTTTTTTTTTGAGACAGGGTCTTGCTCTGTAGCCCAGGCTGGCTCTGAATTCCCTACGGAGCTCAGTGCTGGCTTTTGCATGGTGGCACACGCCTGTAACCCCAGTATTAGGGAGGCTGAGGCAGGAGGATTGCCATTAGTTCAAGGTCAGCCTGAGCTTCATAATGAGTTCAGGACCAGTCCGGACTATAGTAAGATGCTGTCTCTAAAAATTTAAATAAAATAATAAAATAAAACCTTCCCCAACAGTGTTGGCCTTGGTCTCACAGCAATCTTACTGCCTCAGCCTCCAAGTGCTGGGATTACAGTTGTGCGCCACCACGCCCAGCTTTACGTAGTGCGGGGGAATCGAAGTCAGGCCCTTGCGCTTGCTAGGCAAGTGCTTTCTCCTCCAGCCATTCCTCCAGCCCTATTTACGTATTTTTAAGACTGGGTCTTGCTCTGCAGTCCAGGCTAGTTCTGAACCTACTCTGTAGTCCAGGCTGGCCTTGAACACACGACAATCCTCCTGTCTCAGCCTCCAGAGTGCTGGGATTACATATTACAGGCGTGCGCCTGGCCACCCCCGGCATACGTGGTGCTGGGGAATCGAATTTGCGTACTTAGTGCTTGACTTAGTGCTTGCTAGGTAAGCGCTGTTAATCGCTGAGCCATTCCTCCAGACGTAAGTGTTTTTGTTTGCCTTTTCCTGTTGTTGGCAGTCGCCCTGCTGGGTCCCAGCTCCGCCAGGCCTCTGCGGCGGAGCTCCTGTCTCTAAAAGCCTGATGAAGTTGTGGGAGACACCGGGCAGGTTGGGAAGAGGGCACGGGGGAAATGCAGGAGAGGCGAGGACGGAAGGGGAAGGAGAGGAAAGCCGCACACGGAAGGGAAGCCGGAAGTGCGGCTGCCCCAGGTCAGGTAGTGATAACCAGGGAATTCTGGGACACGGAGCTCGTGAGCGGATGAGAGGAGAGGCAGGAAAGGGAGGCGCGAGAAGAGGAAGGATGAGAAAGACCAGGAGGAAGAGCGGCAGGTGAACGCACGCACTACAAGAGCGTCTTACCGTTTGTCGTAAATCATAAACGGCACAGCGACGCGTGAGGCTCATCCGGGAGCTTTGTGCGCGGACCAGAGGGGGAGGGGAGAGAAGCCGCTAGAAGTCCCCGCACTCAGCGCGCAGGGCTGAGGCCGCAGCTCCGCGCTCAGGGCGCTTGCCCGGCACGCCCAAGGCCCCGACACATTCCTCGGCATCAAGAAAAAAAAGAGAAAAGCCTAAAAGCTGGACTATTAGGTCTAGAAGTCTCCTCAGAAGGTTTATTTTTTCAGCATAAAACATACTTGATCTATTTGACTCTTAGTAGGAACGAGTTTTACACATTCGTGTTAGCGTATAAAATGCTAGCAGCGCACACATCGGTGTGCTGGGTCACGCCAGGCAACGTGCTTAAACCCTTTGCCACCTCATGTGAGCCCGCTGCAGTGTCTGGGGACTTTAGCCTGCTACAGTGGCTAGGGACTTCCTTAGCTCCGCTCTACAGGCAGGGAACTGATGTCTGGTTCTTTATTCAGGACCTTATGTGCAGAGCCAGAGTTTGAGGGCAGGCTGCCTGGGGACCTCTAAGGGCTCAGTGCCGGGTAGTTCAGCCCAGCCTACCTCTGTTTTGCCTTAAAACGAGATGGGGATGCCCGGCAGGGTGAATAGTAGGAAGGCCGCAGAGAATGAGGTCTAGATGACTTCCTGATCAGCCTTTCATGATGGCGCGGGTCACAATCATCTGTTGAAAACAGTTCTATAGGACTTACCTTGGGCCAACTACAAGCTGACTATCTTCCTTCTTCCTCTCTCTCTCTCTCTCTCTCTCTCTCTCTCTCTCTCTCTCTCTCTCTCTCTTTGAGACAGTGTCTCTGTAGCCCAGGCTGGTCCTGAACTCACTATGGAGCCCAGACTGGCCTTGGACTCAGGCAATCCTCCTGCCTCAGCCTCCTGAGTCCTGGGATTACAGGCGTGCACCACCACATCTGGCTTTATGTGGTGCTGGGGAATTAAACTCAGGGCCTTGTGCTTGCAGGGCAAGTGCTTTAACTGCTGTGCCATTCCCCCAGCCCTCTTTTTTTTTTTATGATACTGGTGGTAAAACTGAGTCTTCATCCTGAGCTGCATTCCCAGCCCTTTGCTTTTTTGGTTTTGATTTTAAGGGGTCTAAGTTGCCACATTTAGGCAGAATTCAGACTTGCAGTCCTCCTGCCTCAGCCTCCCAGAGTGCTGAGATCACAGGCTTGCGCCACCAGGCTTGGTTTAGAAGCAGAATTCCTTACATACTGATGTAGGAGATCTACGGAGGCTGACTGGCTGTTCAGGTTCTGGGTGGCGGTGGAGTCGAGACCCCTTCAGCCAGCACAGCTGTGAAGTCAGCAGCATGGTCTCTACCCCCTTTCCTTTTCTCTGGTGTCCGGCGGCCGTTTGGGGGACAGGCACCAGCAGTGGGTGCAGTCTCTCCGGCGCTGGTCTGGAGGAGGCCTTTGAGGCCGCGCCTGGTTCACGGTTTCCTCTGCTCGGTCGTCTCTGCCCACTCCCTCCTGGTGCGGGTGGGTTTCTTTCTGTCCGCCAGGGAAGGTCTTGCCATCTGGGGGGGATGGGTGGAGGGAGGACAGGGGACCTCTCTGTGGCCTGGGGCTCGGTGGAGAGTGACGCCTAGGGGCTACCACCCAGGGCAGGGCGTGCTGAGCGCAGGGGTGCCTGCAGCAGAGGCCCGCACCCTCAGCAGGGGTCATGTGCCTCCTCCTGGCTTTTCCTGAAAGGAGAGCCAGTCTCCAAGGGAGCTGAGCCAGGCTGTGCAGGGAAAGCGGAGGAAGTCACAGCCTTCCTGCCTTCCTGTCATCCACCCGGGAGTGTGGGGGAGCGTGGGGCAACAGTCCGGTTGTGCCCCCGGCCTTGCTTGCTGACACCGGGGCTGCACACGGTTTACGCTCCGCAAGGTCCACTCACTGCGGCCTCGGAGACCCGCCAGGGAGAGGCAGCCTTGGGCCGTGAGGGGACCCGGTCAGGGTCAACCCAGCCACCACTTCCTGCGTGGCCATGGTGTCGCTTGCTGGACTGGAGGCTTCTTATCTGTAATTGTTGGATTGAGTGAGTTAATCTTTCAGGTTCCTTTTAGCTCTCAAGTTCCAATTCTGTAGTTAGTAGCAGCGAGGCGGGCAGGTGCAGGGAGCCCTGAACGCTGCTCTTTTCCTGTGTCACGTGTGCTGCCTCCTCCGAGAAGCAGGCTGGGTTTCTACTTACAACTCTTCCTGGCCTGCTCCGCATTTCACTGGGCTGATGATGCCTGTGAGGGCGCCCACGGTGGGACCCCCACCCTGGCCGTGGGGAGAGACCCTGCCAAGGCACTCGGGCCTCACATTTTGGCCTTGCTGTGGCTCCTCTTCCTGGTCTGTCTTGAACAGCAGCCTAACTCTGACCTGGATGGCTTTGATAAATTCCCTGGCTTTTTTTTTTCTTTGCTTGTGTTTCCCCGAAAAAAATACCAGGAAAGTTTTTCCATAACCATCAAAGTACCGTTTCAGTTTCCCTTTCCCCAGGGAGCGGCAGGCCCAGGGCACAGAGGTACATGTGCCCACTCTCTTCCCGGTGTTCAGCGCACACAGACCATGAGGCTGGGTGGACACACCCGCATATGTGTCTGGAGGCATAGCTCAGTGGTGAGAGCGCTTGCCTAGCATGCCGGGGCCCTGGGTTCTTTTCCCCAGCACTACATCAATGTTAGCTGGGCGTGGTGATGCACACTTGCAGTTCCAGCACTCGGGAGGCTGAGGTGGGGCGGGGGGAGGCGGATTGCTCTGAGTTCGAGGCCATTTTGGGCTACATAGTGAGTTCAGGGCCATTTTGGGCTACATAGTGAGTTCAGGGCCAGCTGATATTAGATAACAAGATCCTATATAAAATTATATACATTTACATATGTATAAAGTATCTCACTAGGGATTCAACCCAGACTCTTCACACTGACCTACATCTCCAGCTCCCCCATCCGCTTCTTTTTGAGGCAGAGTCTTACCCTGTACCCCAGGCTGCTCCTGAACTCACTATGGAGCCCTGGTCTCAGCCTGGATTACAAGCATACTCCACCACGCCCAGTTTATGTGGTGCTGGGGAATAGAACTCAAGTATTTAGTGCTTGATTTAGCACTTGCTAGGGCAAACACTTTAACCACTGAGCCATTCCTCCAGCCCTCCAGGCTGGCTCCTAAACTCACTGTGTAACCCAGACGGCCTTGAACACAAGTTAATCCTCCTGCCTCAGCCTCCCAGTGCTCGGATTACAGGCTTGTGCTACCATGCCCTGCATATGGTGCTGGGGAGTAATCTCAGGTATTTAGCACTTGCTAGGTAAGTGCTTTAACAGCTGAGCCATTCCTCCAGCCCTTCATTTTTAAGTTTTGAGACAAGGTCTGTCTAGATCACAGAATTGTCCAGACTGTGCTTGAGTTTGCGATCCTCCCATCTCGCCCTCCCAGAGCGCTGGAATTGCATGCTTGTGTCACCATTCCTGGCTGAATGGTTACATTCTTATGGGTTGATTAACACTGTCTGGGAACTCCTATAACGTATGGATGAACCCACGTAGTGCTTTAATGTCGCATATGATACTATCACTTAGGAGTTGATAGAGAGGGCTGGAGGAATGGCTTAGCGTTTAAAGCGCTTACCTAGCAAGCATAAGGCCCTAAGTTCGATTCCACAGCACCACACAAAGTCAAGCTTGGTGGTGGACACCTGTAATCCCAGCACTCGGGAGGCTGAGGCAGAGGATTGCTGTGAGTCCAAGGCCAGCCTGGCCTCCTTAATGAGCTCAGGACCAGCCTGGGCTACAGAGCGAGACCTTAGCCTCAAGAAAAAAAAAACAGTTTAGTGAAGGGTGGCAGGGGTGAGGTGTAGTTCACCAGTTAAAGGGCTTGCCCTGGGTTTAATTCACTGGCACCACCTGTACCAGGCACAGTGGTGGCGCTGGCCTCTAATCTTAGAGCCCTGGGGCTGAGGCAGGAGGGAGTGGCAGGGGGTTAAGAGCTGGGTGTGAGGAGTGGCCTTGCTTCAGGACTTGAATTTACTCTTTCAGCCTTTTGTGCAACATGCTGGCCACTTGTGTTATCAGCAGGTAATAAGATATTTTTTAGAATTTTCCTTTATTCAGCCTGAAGTTCATCTTTTTTGATAATTTTGTTTTTGTTTTATTTTTGAGATTATCTCACTCTGTAGTCCAGGCTAGTCCTTAACTATGTAGCCAGGCTGGCCTTGAACTCACAGCTACCTTCCTGTCTCAGCCTCCCATGTGCTGGGATCATAGGCTGGTACCACCATACCTGGATTCACTCTTTCTTTTTTCTTTTTATTATTATTATTATTTTTTTTATTTTGAGACAGGGTCTCACTCTGTAGTCCAGGCTGGTCCTGAACTCACTATGGAGCCCAGGCTGACCTTGGACTCACAGCAGTCCTCCTGCCTCAGCCTCCTGAGTGCTGGGATTACAGGCATGTGCCACCACATCCAGCTTATGTGATGCTGGGGAATTGGTACTTGGTGCTTGCTAGGCAAGCGCTTTGGCCACTGAGCCATTCCCCCAGCCCTGGCGTGGCTATGTCTAGGGAGCTGGGAGGTAGGGAATGGGATATCCGAGCTCCCCGAACACTTACTTGGAGGGCAGGTCTCGGACATGAGATTTTGTTTGTTGAGTCATCACCACCCTTGCATTTGTGACTTCACCCCAGAGAATCTGAGTTTCTGTGACAGAGGAAGATTAGGCATTGACAAGCAGGAAAGGGCTTGTCAGATTTGTGGTTTGTGTTTAACTGAGACTTAGATGTTCTGATCTTTAAAAATAAGTTTCCCAGAATGGGAGGTGGAGCTCAGGGGTTAGAGCACTTGCTTAGCAAGCTCAGGGCTCTGGGGTGATTCCCAAACCCCATGTAAACTGGGCGTGGGGACTTAGGTCAGTCACAGCAATCCTCCTGCCTCGGCCTTCCTAGTATTGGGACTACAGGTGTGCGCCACTATGCCCAGCTATATGTGGTGCTGGGTACTTGAACTCCGGGCTGTGTGCGGCACTATAACCGCTGAGCCATTCCTCCATGACACCTGTAATCCCAGCACTCGGGAGGCTGAGGCACGAGGATTGCTGTGAGTTCAAGGCCAGCCTGGGCTCCATAGTGAGTTCAGGACCAGCCTGTACTAGAGAGCAAGATCCTGTCTCACTAAATAAATAAATAAATAAATAAATAAATAAATAAACAAATGTTTTCTCAGGACTGGAGTGTATCTCAGTAGTAGAGTACTTGTCTAAAACACATGCACAGGCCCTAGGTTCAATTCTCAGGGCTGCTAACAAGAAAGTTCCACTCTTTCTCCACCTTTGTGTTGGGCATGCTTAACTCTGTTTCTTACCATGGTGTGGATTTTGCCTCTTCTCTCACTTTCCCCTATTTTTTTTTTTTTTTTTTTTTTTTGGGTATTGGTGATTGAGCTGCCCAGGGTCTTCACTTTGGTCTCCAGCCAATTTGTATCTCTGAATTTGAGACAGGTTCTCACTAAGTTGCTGTATTACCCAGCCTGAGCTTGAACTTGTGATGCTCCTGCCTCAGCCTTCCTGAGTGCTGGGACGACAGGTCTGCTTTGCTGGAGATGGACCTCAAGCCTACTACATGCCACTGATCTGTGTCCTTACCCTTGATTGTGTTTTCTCTGCAGGATTTCCAGGATCCTCAAGGAAGAAAATGCAGACGTAGACCCTGAAACACAGTGTCTGCACTCACGCCCCACGGTGAGACAGCCCCCTCATCCTACCGCTCATTGTGTGTTTGGTGATGATGAAACTTTGATGATTGGTTCCCCAGGGGCGACCCCAAAGGTACCTGTGTGTGACGTCTGCCCACGGTCGGTCCCTGCTGAGACACTGTTATAGACATGGCTTACACTGTTGTTTGAGACCTGACCACTACGGAGGGCCACCGGCTGCCTTAGCCCTGGGCCTCGGCCCCGCCTCTTGATCCCCTCCCTGGCTCTGGGCCCTGAGCTAGAGGAGTGGCACACTGGTTAGCGCACTTGCCTGGCAAGCACAAGGCCCTGGGTTTGATTCCCTAGCACCACATAAACTGCACACAGTGACACACACCAGTAATCCCAGCACTCAGGAGGCTGAGGCAGGAGGATTGTTTATGAGTCCAAGGCTAGCCTGGGCTCCTTAGTGAGTTCAGGACCAGCCTGGGCTGCAGAGTGAGACCCTGTCTCAAAAAAAAAATAAATAAATAAATAAAGAAAGAAAAAAGAAGGAATCGCACCTGAGAGAGTTCACGTACTTAGGTTGTGTCAAGGTCACTATCATCTTGCTGTATAGTAGGCTGGAACGCCTGCCACAGTTTGGACAGTGGGACGTATTTTATTGGGGATCAGATCTTCCCCTTGGTTTCTGTGTCCTCTGCTGGTGGGTTGTTTCCTTATTAAGTAGGTGAAATATTTTGAAAATAAAAAAAGGTTTCACTGTTCTTTGTCATGTACCTACCAGGAAACAGGTGCTGAATTTTCAAAGGTAAATAGAATAAGACACTTGGGCTCAGTAACTAAGTCTTTCTCAGCTGGGCCCAGTGGCCCAGGCCTTTAATCCCAGCACTCTGGGAGGCTATAGCTGGAGGATTGCAAGTTTGAGTCCAGCCTGGGCAGCTTAGCAACTCAGAAAGATCCTATCTCGAATAGCAATAAAAAGAGGCTAGAATGTAGCTTAGAGTAAAGGCCTTGGGTTCAAATTCCAGTACCACGAAGAACTCTCTGTATTTATTTATTTATTTATTTAGAGACAGGGTCTCACTCTGTAGTTCAGGCTGATCCTGGTTTCGCTATGTAGCCCAGGCTGGCCTTGAACTCATGGCAATCCTCCTGCTTCAGGCTCCAGTGTTGAGATTCTGGGCTTGTGCCATCATGCATGCCCAGCTTAATTAGTCCTGGGGAATTGAACCTGGGGCCTTGAATTTCCCAGGCAAGTGCTCTAACCGCTGAACTAGACACTGGCCCCCAAGCTTGTTGGCTTGTGCTTTCTTCCGTTCCCTCTCTCCCTCTCCCTCTCTCTCTCTCTCTCTCTCTCTCTCTCTCTCTCTCTCTCTCTCTCTCTCTCCTCCTTTCTTTTGGCCTGGGGGACTTAACCTAGGTCTACACTCTGTCACTGACCTAAGTCCCCACTCCCAGTTCGTCTTTTCTTGAACAAGATTATGTGGGGCTCATTCCTCTGTACCCAAGCTGTATCTCACAAGGCACCTGTGGGAATTCGCGGAACCAGACACATGACATCAGATGCCACAGCCTCAGAGGGATGAGCACAGGCAGAAGCACACTACCACCACCTTCTGACTCTCCATTTTGGAGGCCTGGTGACCATGGCAAAGCCGAGCCCCGGGCTCCCTGGGAAGCACCAGGGTAGGCAGCCCGGTGGAGGTGGCATGTGTGTGACTGTCCCATGGCGTGTCCCTTGGCTTAGCTCATCAGGATACGGGAGCAGGGCCTCAGGCACTCCCGGATACGGAGGATGAGGTGTGTCCTCAGAGGACCAGAGCCAGATTCGTTAGCTGTCATTTCAGGATTGCCTTAGCAGGGAGATGGCAGGGTGATTTGGGCTCCCCGAGTGTCTCCACAGGCATGTAATTGCTTTATTCTCCTCTGACCAGGATGTTGGATGGTAGCTAAGGGCGGGGTAGGGGCAGAGACGAACAAGCTGTGCTCAGCCGGTGCCAAGGGCTTACCTGGGGCTCGCCTGCTAGTGCCTGTGTCCCTCACCGCACCAAGGCACCAAGGCGGCTCAGCTGGGCTTCTCTGTCTTCTCTCATTCTGTGGCCACGGATGTCCTTCTGAGACTCCTTCCTTCTTCAGTGCTGCCTTTGATACATTTTAGCCTGATGCCACTGTGTAAGGACCCTGGAGGGTAGGGCGAGTGATCCACTTCAAGCCTCCCGCATGTTCTGAGGGCTGCACCGGGCATGGTTCCTCTCCTAGGAGATGAGCCCGGGAGCTTAACTCTGACCCCGGTCCTGTTGTGATGCTCTGAGCAGGCGAGTTGACCCCTAAGGACACTACAACCCGCAGAGGCGGAGAGTCTGAACTCAGGGCTTCTGGAGTCAGGCCCACCCCTCTTGGATTTAAATTGACTTTGTCTTTGATCTACGCTGTGACCTTGGATGATTGAGTTCAGCGCGCTAAGACTCAGTTGCTCCATCTATAAATGGGAGATGATGTCTGCGTAAGCTATGTTGAGACAAAGTCTTGCTCTGTGTCCCAGGCTGGTCTTAAACTCACTAGGTAGTCACAGCAATCCTCCTGCCTCAGCCTTTCTAGTACTGGGACTACAGGTGTGTGCCACCATGCCCAGCTATATGTGGTGCTGGGAACTTGAACTCTGGGCTGTGTGCAGCACTTTAACCGCTGGACCATTCCTCCAGCGCCAGAAAGCCTTGTTTATGGAGCCTCCCTACACTGAGCTGAATTCCCAGCCTTTTTTTTTAGTGTTCATTTTGAGACAGTCTTGCTGGGTCATTAAGTTACTTAGGCTGGGCTTGAATTTACAATCCTGCTTCAGCATTCCAAAGCCCTGGAATGACAGGCCGTGCTGCAGGCCAGCGGGAGGCCTGGACCAGCCATACTCCTAAGCCAAGCGGCTGGGGTTCTGATCACCGATCATACGACCCCAGAGCCTGCATCTGTAACTAATGTGTGCCAGGATTCTCTGGAAAACACACCGAGAGCCTAAAGGGTCTCAACCAGGGATGGATCACTGGGTCGGGGTGGCCGTTACCCACCAAAGAAGACAAATTGTTCGGCGACCTGCCGGGGTGCCTGGAGAAGATGTGGCCCTAGGTCAGGGCAAGGCAGGCCAGGCGGGAGATGTGTCCTCCCACTGACCTAGAGTTTGCCAGGCGTCAGAATTTCTTCCACCCCGGCTCTGTTAGGCGGAGTTGATTGGCAACAGCCTGTTCCTGGTATTATCCCAAAGCTGTTTGACAGGTCCCGAAAAGAAAACACGGCGCTGACTCTCGATGCCCTAGGGAGGGGCGCCCTCTGCAAACCAGGGCACCTGAGAGTCACTTTTTTGGCTCAGAGACTCTGCCTTTATTTCCAGACAGCTTACTCATGTGGTCAGGGACCCTGGAGAAGCTCCCTGTGGGGCCAAGCGGGACAGCTACGTAAGATGGCAGGGGAGGGTGTTCAGGAGAGCTTGGGGACGGGCACCCAGGGGGAGGTCACGCAGGTTTAGGAGAATGCCAACATGAAGCCAGTTCTGCTTTGCTTGTGCTGTGTACCTTGGCTCCGTGCCTGGCCCTGGGGACGGCTCGGTTGGCCAGCGAGCACCTCCAGCCCATCTGCCTAGGCTGTAGGCACCTGGAGCTGAGCAGCCTGGATTGCCACTGCGTGCCTGCTGCTTCTTAGTTTTGCCACCTGGAGGGTTTATTCGTCTTCTCTGAGCCTCAGTTTCCTGTTTGTGAGCAAACTGGGAGGGTAGAGATCCACCCTGCTGCGCTCAGGAGGATATTCACAGGCAGCTTAGTAAGTGAATTTGGAGCCAGGCCCAGAGCACAGGCTTGGGATCCTCTCAGCACTCCGGGAGGCTGAGGCAAGAGGATTGTAAGTTTCTTAGTCTGAGCCCAGATTGGGCAACTCAGCAATGTAGCGAGACCTTGTCTCAAATAAAAAAATAAAAAAGGACTGGGGATGTAGCTCAGGGTGAAGGTACCCAAGTCGATTCACCAGTACCACATAAGCCAGGGGTGGTGGTGCACACCTGTAATCCCAGTACTCTGGAGGATGAGACGGGAGGATTGCCATAAGTCCAAGGCCAGCCCGGGCTCCATAGTGAGTTCACCAGTCTGGGCTACAGAAGGAGATGGTCTCAAAACCAAACCAAACCAAACCAAACCAAAACAAACAAACAAGTAAAAAAGGGTTGGGAACATAGCCCAGCCCAGTGGTTAAAGCAAGGGCCCTGGGTTCGATTCCTCAGCACCGTATACGAGCTGGACATGACATGCGCCTGTAGTCCCAGCTCTTGGGAGGCTGAGGATTGCTGTGAGTTCCAGGCCAACCTGGACTCCATAGGGAGTTCAGGACTGGTTTAGACCACAGAGCAAGACCTTGCCTCAAAAAAAAAAAAAAAAAGATTATTTGAGAAGCTTCTGTTTTACATCATTCCTGTTCTGTGATAATCTAAGAAGGACAAAATGAATACTAGTCTTTTATTAGTTTATTGCAGCATTTTATAATTCACAAATCTTTTTTTTTTTTTGAAGAGGTACACACTATGTTGCCTGCACTGGCCCCCAACTCCTGGCTCAGGTGATCCTCCTGCCTCAGCTTCCCAAGAAGCTGGGGTTATAGACATGTGCCATCTGTTTGTATCATTCCTATTCTGCAATAACTCAATAAGGACAAAAGGACGAGTAGTTTCTCATTGTTTTATTGTAAAAGTTTCTATTTTACAAACTTTGTTTATAAATTTTGTTTTTGTTTGTTTATTGAGAGAGGGTTTTACTCTGTAGTTTAGGCTGGTTTTCAGTTGACTGTGTGGCCCAGGTTGGCCTGGAACTCATGGCAATCCTCTGCCTCAGCGTTCCAAGTGCTGGGATTACAGTGTATGTTGCTAAACCCAGCTATTATGTAGTGCTGGGGATTGAATCTGGGGCCTTGTGCTTCCTAGGCAAGTGCTGTAATCACTGAACTACAGCTCCCAGCCCCAAAACTTTTATTTATTTATTTATTGAGACGGGGTCTTGCATTGTAGCCCAGGCTAGTCCCGAACTTATTATGGAGCCCAGGCTGACCTTGGACTCATGGCAATCCTCCTGTGTCAGTCTTCCAGAGTGCTGGGATTACAGGTATGCACCACCATGCCCAATTTATGTGGTGCTGGGGAATCAAACTCTGGTACTTAGTGCTTGAGTCATTCCTCCAGCCCCTAATCAAGCCCTTTAAATGCTGTGCTGTTCCTCCGGCCCTGAGTTACTGTTTTTAAAAAAGTGTTTATTAATGATCTGTGAAGTAAGTGATACTTGGATAGGAGCTGTGGGATAGAAGATGAGAAAAACAGCTATAGAGCTGGAGGACTAGGGCAGCGGTTAAAGCACTGGTCTAGCAAATGCAAGGCCTCAAGTTAGATTCTCCAGTACACATAAAGCTGGGTGTGGTGGCGCACGCCTGTAATCCTAGTACTCAGGAGGCTGAGGCAGGATTGCCATTAGTCCAAGGCCACACAGGGCTACACAGTGAGTTCAGGACCAGTCTGAGCTATAGAGCGAGACTCTGTCTCAGAAACAAAACAAGAAAACTCCAGCCTTTAAGGGTTTATCAACATTTTACCAATTCCAAAGCGAAAGAATTCTTTTTGTCTTCTGTAGTCCAGGCTGGTCCTGTACTCACTACAGTGGAGCCCAGGCTGGCATCCAACTCATGGCGACCCTCCTGTCTCAGCCTCCCAAGTACTAGAACTACTTGTGTGTGCTGCTAGGCCCAGTTTATGTGGTGCGGGGGAACTGAACCCAGGGCCTCTGCTTGCTAGTCAAGAGCTTTAAATGCTGTGTCATTCCTTCAGCTTTCAATGTTGTGCCATTCCTTCAGCTCCACATGGCTGATTTTGATGTGGGGTTGGGGAATTGAGCCCGGGATTTTGCTCATATGGTAGAGTAGCACTCTACCTGCTGCATTACATCCAGCCCCATTGCCAAGAGAGCTGAAAACCAGGGTCTGTCTTCTGCCTATGTGGAAGAATGAACACTGGGAACATAGTAGTAGAAAGTGAACTTTATCAGGATGAGTACAACAGAGAAAGTAAGTTTGGAAGTAGGAACTCCCCTGCAGGAGGGAGAGGGGCCAGGGCACTAATTGATAGGCAACTGTAATCATCTCTTACACATTTTTTTGGTGTTTGTGTTAGACAGGGTCTGGCTCTGTATCCCAGGCTGGTCATGAGGTCACTGTGGAGCCCAGGCTGGCCTTGGCCTCACAGCAGTCCTCCTGCCTCAGCCTCCCCAGTGCCGGGATTATAGGCATATGACACCAAGCCTGGCTTATGTGGTGCTGAGGAATTGAACTCAGGGCCTTGTACTTGGAGACAAGTGTTTTAACCTCTTTAACCGCTGTGCTGTTTCTCAAGGCCCTCATTTCTATACACTTTCTATAGATCATGTATATTCATTTTCTTATGCAAATTTGGCCTTTACTGATTGGTATATATGAGCATAAAACTAGTTCCTTGGTTTAAGATCAAATTCTTGGGCCCAAGATAAGACCCTAGACCCTGGGGCCACATAACCTAAGGTCTCATGACTGCCTTGATTTTTACCTTTGACCTTGGTCATTCTGAAGTGTGGTTTATTTTTCCTCCATTTTATTGATATGTACAAGTGCAGAATTTAAGGTTTACAATGGAGTTGAGCGTTTTGTGCACATACATTTCTTGTCAAAATGACAAGGGCTTTCCTGCTCTCCTTTTGCCCCTCTCCCTACCCTCCCTTCCCTCCCTTCACCCCCTCTCCCCCTCTTTTGCTTTGTCTTTCGTTTAAAGTTACATGAGATAGTTGTGGTCTGGGTCTCATATCAGAGAGACCATCCGATGTTTCACCTTCTGCTTCTGACTCATTCACTAAGCATGATATTCTCAGGTTTCTTCCATTTGCCTGTGAAAACCTCCATGCTGTTGGACCTTACAGATGCATAGTATTCCATTGTGTATAAGTACCACAGTTTGTGGTTTTTTTTCTTAAGTTGTTGAGTTCCTCATCTGGGGACGCCTTGACCTACCAACCTGACCATTCTGAACCTGCTCCATGGATTCCGGCTCACTCTCCCCTGAGCCGTTGTAGTGATTTGGACTCTCGCTGGTAAAGACGTGGGCGAGGAATGGGAGATGAAAGTGCCTCATAATATTCCAGCAACGGGCTGGAGGAGAGCACAGCAGCTGGAGCCTCGCCTAGCAGGTGCAAGGCCCTGAGGCAGGATCTCACACCACAGAAAGCGGGGCGTGGTGGAGCACGCCTGTAACCCAGCACTGCAGAGGCTGAAGCAGGAGGACAGCTGTGAGTTCCAGGTTAGACTGGGGTACATAGTGACTTCAAGACCAGCCTGGACTACAACTGAGATCTTGTCTCAAAAAGAAAAAAAAAAAGTTCCAGTGCACGAGGGGCACCTTAGGAAGAAGGAAGCTGCCAGGGGTTCAAGTGCAAATGTCGCCTTTGGTGAAAAACATTAAGGTATCTGAAGGGTCAGACTAAGGGGTGGAGGTTATTCAAGAAAGGCAAAAACAGCTAAGGAGGGGCTGGAGGAATGGCACCTCGGTTAAAGCGCTTGCCTTGCAAACACAAGGCCCTGCGTTTGACTCCCCAGCACCACATAAAGCTGGGCACAGTGGCACAAGCCTGTAATTCCAGCACTAGGGAGGCCAAGGCAGGAGGATGCCGTGAGTCCGAGGCCAGCCTGAGCTACACCAGTGAGTTCAGGACCAGCTTGGGCTACAGAGCAAGACCCTGCCTCAAAATTAAATAAATAAATAAATAAGAAAGAAAGAAAGGGTGGGCTGAAGGAATAGCCCAGTGGGTAAAGCACCTGACTAGCAAGCCCCAGTACCACATAAGCTGGGCATGGTGGAACACACCTGCAATCCTAGCACTCCAGCACTTGGGAGGCTGAGACAGGAGAATTGCCATGAGCTTGAGGTCAGCCTGGGTTCCGTAGCGAGTTTGGGACCAGCCTGGACTACAGAGCAAGACCTTGTCTCAAAAATAAATAAATATATAATAAAAAATTAAAAGAAATTAAAAAGAGGGAGAGATAAAGCACTTGCCAAGCAAGCCTGAGTTCAGTTCTCTAGCACTACATAAGCTGAGCATGGTGTCGCATGCCTATAATCCCAGCACTCGGGAGGCTGAGGCAGGGGGATTGCCATCAGCTCAAAGCTAGCCTGGGCTCTACAGTGAGTTCAGGACCAGCCTGGACTGCAAGAGGAAGACCATATCTCAAAGGCCAAAGAAAGAAAGAAAAACGGGCAGCCAGGAGCTGAGCGTGCACTCATGGAGCAGCGCTCCCGCGGGAGGCCTGGGTGGATCTGCAGCAGCATAGAACCCAATAATTAAAAAGATGGGTAGAGGGGTAAAGGTGAAGTTGAGGCAGTGGTGGAAAGTTCAGCATCTCCAAGTGGAGCAGTGTCAGTGTGGTCCCGCTGCAGGTGTGACCAGGCTGACCATGGGGCCCCGGGGCTGGAGGGAAGGGCTGTCCTCCCCCCTTAGGCCCCGGGACCACATGCTGGAGGGCACAGTGTGGTATGGTGCACTCTCAGATGCCTGGGACCCCAACCCAAATTTAACAGATAAGAGACAATAGGACCTGTGCAGTTCACAGATGACCTGGCCTGAGGCCTGGTGAATAAGATGGAGAAGTAAAGTAGGCCAAATCTGTAGGGGCTGCCCAGTGCCGCAGGACCTCTCCTCCAGGAAGTCCACCAGGATGGGGTTTCTGCCGAGAGCCTGTGGTCAGTCTTCGGTGGGTGTCAGCCACGACTTTTCCTTTCCTGTTCTTTCTCTCCTTCTCACAATATTGCAAGCTGTTTTTGTTGTATTTATTTATTTAAAAGTAAGGTTCCTCTAAGGTCTCTGTAACCCAGGCTGATCCTGAGCTGTGCAGCCCAGGCTGGCCTTACACTCAGAGCAATCCTCCTGCCTCAGCCTCCCGAGAGCTGGGATTACAGGTGTGCACCACCACATCCAGTTTATGTGGTGCTGAGGAATTGAACCCAGAGCCTTGTGCTAGTTAGGCCAGCACTGCAACCGCAGAGCTCTGCCCTTTGCCCCTCCAAAGCAGTTTTGAAATTGCTGTGTAGCTCAGGCTGGCCTCCAGCCTGTGACCCTGTCCAGTGTGGTAATCCTAGAACTCCGTAAGGCTGAGGCAGGAAGATGGCAAGTCTGAGCCCAGCCTGTGCAATTTAGTGACTTAAAGAGACCTTTTCTCAATTAAACAATAAAAAGGGCTGGGCATGTAGCTTAGAGCAAAGGCTCTGGGTTCCATCCTTCATACTTATATCAAGCCTTGAAAATATTTATTTAAAAATTTATTTTCTATTTCCGCAAGGTATGTATTGCTAACATATTATTGAATCTGTAGTTTATTCATACTGAAATTTAAAAAAAGTGGGGCTGGGGGTGTCACTCAGCCATTAGAGGGCTCGCCTAGCAAGCTCAAGGCCTTTGGTTCTATTCCCCAGTACCACGTAAACTGGGCACGCCCGAGGCTGAGGCAGGAGGATTGTTGGGAGTTCAAGGCCAGTCCAGGCTACACAGTGTTCCCGCCGGTGTGGCCTGGGGACTTAGGAACTGTTAATATGACTGAGAATAGTCTTAAAGCATGAAGGGGTTTATTGGGAGGTTGAGAGTGGGTCTCCAGTGAGGATCCCAAGGGCTTGAGATTGAGTCCTTTATAATCAACTTTTTTCTCGAGTGGTTTCCGGCAGTTCCCCTGTGGTGGGGGCTGTGGACCATGTAAGCGCACCAGTCACCTTATGGCACCTAGCAGACACTGGGAGGGGAGGACAAGCTGTCTTAGCTGCTTCTCCTTTGCTGTTCCCGGAGGGGCTGGGGCCCTTGACGGCGACCTTGACTCCATTAATTCTGCTTCTGCTGTGGCGCCAGACACCCTGTCTTAGTCCTGTCTGTCCTAACCTATTCTCAAACCTAACAATAGCGAATTCAGGACCAGCCTGGGTTACACAGCAAGACCCTGTCTCCAAAAAATAAATAAATAAAAAAAAAAATAAAAAAAAGAAAGAAAGAAAAAAAGAAAAAAGTGAGGGAAGTTTGGGAGCAGGATAGGCTGTCCACTGGACTGGACTCCTGCTTATTTTTCTGAGACCCTTCTTTCCATTTTTAGAAATCCTATCTCTACTACCTGCCATAGCACCTGGTATACAAAGGCATTTAAGAAACATTTGTTAGCTGGTCCTGATGGCACAAATCTGTAACCCCAGCACTCTGGGAAGCTGGAGCAGGAAGATCTCAAGTTATAAGTCCAAGAGCTATAATGTATATATATAGTTTACAGCTTAACAGTTATGGATGTGTCTAAGGCTCGGGGCAGAGAACTCCAGAAGATGGGTAGAGTCAGTGGAATGGAAAGTAAGCTACTGTTCAGAAATATTTAGCAGCTGGGCTGACAGAGTGCCAGAGAACTGCTGGCTATGGTCTATAGGCTTGTAGGCTTACAGGATTGTAGTTTCCTTTTTGTTTCATTTGGAGATAGGCTCTGGCTCCATAGCGCAGGCTGGCCTCAAACTCACCGCAATCCTCCTGCCTCAGCTTCCCAAATGCTGGGATTATAGGCGTGCACCTCCATTCCTGGTTTATGTAGTCCTGGGGAATCGAATTTAGGGCCCTAACTTTGCTAGGCAAGCACTCTGACTGCTGTGCTATTCCTCCAGCTCCACTCACTTTTTTTTTTTTAAATACAAAAACTTTATTTCAATGCACACTAGAAGACCAAATAGGTGTCATTCAACTGGGATAAACTGAGTCTTGATCTACATCACATATCATTCACAAAAAAATTTTTTTTTGAGACAGGGTCATGCTCGATGATAGTCTTGGTTAGCCTTGGACTCAGCAATCCTCCTGCCTCAGCTACCCAAGTGCTGAAATTACAGACATGCACCACCATGATTCTGAAAGGGAATAATAAGCCAGGCATGGTGGTTCACGCCTGTAATACCAGCACTCAGGAGGCTGAGACAGGAGGGTTGCCCTGAGTCCAAGGCCAGCCTGGGTTCCATGGTGAGTTCAGGACCAGCCTGGGTTACAGAGCAAGACTGTCTCAAACCAACAAACAAACAAACAATAAAATAAATTTTAGCAAAACACTTGTAGGTAACAAAAACTTTTCCATTCTGACCCTTCTTAAGCCCACAATCCAGTGTTTTTCCTGACACCTACAATGTCATGTGACCATCACCACTACCTATTTCTGAAACTTCCTTAACCCCCAACTAGGAAATGGTACCAAGTCGTATCTCGCTACCCCTCTGCCCCTCTCCCACTGTGGGTGGGTGGATCTGCCTGCTCCGGGGCTTCACCTGTGCAACCACACCGTGCTGGGCCTTGCTCGCTTCCTTTGGGTATATACCAAAGAGTGGAATTTTCAGGTTATATTCTATGTTTAACTTTTTTGTTTTGCTTTATTTTGTTTATTTTTGAGACAGGGTCTTTCTCTATAGTCCAGGCTGGTCCTGAACACACCATGTAGCCCAGGCTGGCCTCAAACTCACAGTAGTCTTCCTGCCTCACCTTCCCGAGTGCTGGGATTACAGGGTATACCACCACATCTGGCTTCCAACTAATTTTTATATGGTGTTAGGTAATTGAACCCAGGACCTTGTACGTGCTGGGCCAGTGCTGTCACCACTGAGCTACAGCCGCAGCCTTAAACTTACTCGCTTTTTGAACCCTGTTTCTCTTGCTGGCTTCCGTCACTCTCATTATAAACCAACTGCTGGGGCTGGTGGAAAAAACACAGCTAGTGAGCACAAGATCCTGGGTTCTATTCTCCAGCACCACATACATAAACCAGATGTGGTGTTGTACACCTGTAATCCCAGCACTTGGGAAGCTGAGGCAGGAGGATTGCTGTGAGTCCAAGGCCAGCCTGGGCTCCATAGTGAGTTCAGGAGCAGCCTAGGCTACAGAGCGAGACCTTGTCTCAGAAACAAGAATAGACAAAACAAAAAATAAAACCCACTATGGCCTTAAGAGTTCATAGTCACCATCTCCCATCTACTCCTCAGCTTCCTGGAGTAGGATTTCCTTCCGTGATCGCCACAGGTGAGCCTGTTACAGCCCATGGCAGGCTCCCCAGGGCACTGCACACTCCTCACGGAGCACTTGGCAGTGCACCATGGCTTGGCCCGGCTGTGGCTCCGGCTCTCCCTCAGGGGCTCCTTTTCTGCCTCTCTGGCCTTGTCCTTCCAGTCTTCTTTGACCCCTCAGTTCCCTCCCTCACATGTCAGCGTCCAGTGTGGGCCGTCTTCTCTTCCCGCTCTGTTTGCTCACTGAGCTGTGACACCCACTTCAATCGGTACATGGCAAATGGCGCCTCTCTCTTGAGTTGTACCTCTGAACTTTCTACTGGTTCTGTTTTAAATATGCAGGAAGACCAAAAACGGAACTTATCTTACCTCAAGATCCTTAACAGAATTTTTTTTTTTTTGGAGGAGAGTCCCACTCTATAATCAAAGCTGGTCCTGGACTCATTGTGTAGGCCTCCAACTTGAAGCAATCCTCCTGCCTTAGCCTCCCAAGGGCTGAGATTGTAGGTGTGAGCCACCACACCTGGCTAGCCTCAAAAGAATTTTTTTTTCTCACTCTGTAGCCCAGCACAGCCTTGGACTTGTGGCAGTCCTCCTGCCTCAGCCTCCTGAGTGTGTGCACCACTACGCCCAGTTTATGTGGTGCTGGGGAATCAAACTCAGGGTCTTGAGCTTGGTAGGCAAGCACATTAACCTCTGTGCCATTCCTCCAGCCCCTGTTTGCAGTATTGTGACTTTCTGAAAGTGTGAGCTGATATAAACATTTCCTCCTCTAATTTGTGCATGTCAGTTATTGAGTCATGGCGTGGAAAAAGTAACTGAGTCATTGTTCCGTTATCACAGCCCTGTAGTTGTTTCTGTTGTCCTGAAGATGCACTTTGATCTTTCCCACATGACTCCCAAGATATTTGTCATGTTAGGAGTCTGCAAAGCTCAGTCCCTCCCAGCCTCATCTGTGCCAGTCCTGCCTCCATTCCACCCCATTTCTGCACTCTGTTCTCACCACATCTGAACTACCTTGAGTCCTTAATGTCCCTGTTTTCAATTGTGCCTGGATCTTTGTGCTTGTTTTATCTTTCTAGAATATTTTCTTTCGTTCCTTCCTTTAATTTTTTTTTTTTTTTTTTTTTTTTTTGCTCTGTACTTAAGGAGATGAACTCACTATGTAGCCCAGGCTGGCCTTGAACTCACTATCAGTTCTCCTGCCGCAGCCTCCCAAGTGCTAGGATTACAAATGTGTACCACTTTGCTCGGTTTCAGGCCTTGGTTTAGAATCACTTTTGAGATTGTATGTTAACACTTCAACCTCAGGTGACACTTCCTCTTGTTTTTTTTTTTTTTTTTGTTTTGTTTTTGAGACAGGGTCTTGCTCTGCAGTCCAGGCTGCTCCTGAGCTCATTATGCAGCCCAGCCTGGCCTTGGACTCATGACAACCCCACCTCCCCGGCCTCAGCCCCCAGAATGCTGGGATGTGAGCCATCATGCCCAATTTATATGGTGCTGGAGAATCGAACTCAGGGATTGGAGCTTGTTAGGTAAGAGCTTTAACCACGGAGTTATTCCTCCAGCCCGAGTGTTGCTTCTGGATTACCCAGCATTCACTTTTTGTCCTTACCACACTCTCTCAAGCCAGCCTGCAGCGCAAATTGTGTGTATCCTGTAGGCAGGGACTCATGGGTCTCACTGCTGAATAGCTGTCATGAGAATCAATATCCAGAACACATAAAGAGCTCAAAAACCTTAACATCAGAAGCAACCAGTTAACCAGTCGATAAGAAGGCCACTGAACTGAGCAGATACTTTTTAAGGAACACATGCAAGAGGTCATTAGGCATGTAAAAAAGTGTTCAATTTCTTCAGCCATCAGGCAAATGCAAATAAAAACAACTACATTGGGGCTGCAGGAACAGCACTGTGGTTAAAAGCTTTTCCTAGCAAGCACAAAGCTGAGTTCCATTCCCCAGCACCATATAAACGGGGCACGATGGCAAACGCCTGTAGTCTTAGCAATCAGGAGGCTGAAGCAGGAGGGTTGCTGTGAGTTCAAGGCTAGCTTGGGCCACATGGTATACTCAGGACCAGCCTGGACTACTGCATGAGACCTTGTCTCAAAAAAAAAAAAAAAAAAGAATGCAAGCATAATAAATGCTACAGGGATGCAGAGGGAAAAAGGAACCCTTACACACTGTTAGTAGAGATGCAAATTAGTGCAGTCGCTATGGAAATCAGTGGGGAGTTTCCCCAAAAAGCTAACAATAGAGCTACCGTTTGGTCCAGCGCTGTTGCTCTTGGCCTCCTGTAAGAACTAAAGCCAGCATACTACAGAGATACCAGCATAACCACATTTATTTACTTATTTGTAAACAGGGTCTCTCTCTGTAGCCCAGGCTGGCCTTGAAATTTTGCTATCAGACATGATGCTTGTTGGGATTGGAGGAATGGCACAGCAGTTAAGGCATTTGCCTTGCGAGAACAAGGCCCTGAGTTCGATTCCCCAGTACTATATAAACTGGATGTGTTGGCTCACATCTGTAATCCTACCGCTTGGGAGGCTGAGGCAGAAGGATTGCCCTGAATTCAAGACTAGCCTGCATAGTGAGTTTAGAATCAGCCTGGATTACAGGGAGATACTTTGTCTCAAAAAAAAAAAAAAAGAAAGAAAGAAAAGAAAAGAAAAAAATTCCTGTCAACAACACTGCCACTAATCCCTCTCAAAATCCTTCCCCTCACTTTTGAGACAAGGTCTCCCTCTGTAGCCGAGGATGGTCCCGAAGTCACTTATGGAGGCCAGCCTAGCCTTGGACTCACGGCAGTCCTGCCTCAGCCTCCTGAGTGCTGGGATTACAGGCGTCCGCCACCATTCCTGGTCTATGTGGTGCTGGGGAATCCACCTCGGGTACTTAGGCGTGACTGAGGCTTGCTAGGCAAGCGATTTAACCGCTGAGCGTTCCTTCGGCCCCTCCCCCTCACTTTGGGCACACGGATGTCATCACTCCTGCGGCTTTCGGGCAGTTCCGAGCTCCCTGGGAGCCCGATAACGAGCGGCACAGCCTCCCGCAGCGCTGGGATTAGCAGCCGGCACCCTGGCCGGCTAGAGTTACTTTTAAATCAGCCCAAGCCCGTCTGTGCAAACCGGCTTCCCGTAGAGTCACACTCCGTATATCCAGGTGCCCACTGCGGCCACCACTCCGTAACCGTTGGCGTTCCTCTCCAAGCCGGGCCGGGCGCACGTGACCGGCGGACGGGGACTTTGACCTTTAAACTGAGCGCGCTCAGGTCGCCCTTCTTGCTACGGCCTCTCCAACGTCCCAGTTCCGCTGTGGGTCCCCTCCCCCATCCTTTCACAGTGAAGACTCCCTTTAGGGGCTGGAGGAATGGCTCAGCGGTTAATGCACTTGAAGCTAAGTGCCGGAGTTCGATTCTCCAGCACCACATAAACTGGGCATGGTGGCCCATACCAGTAATCCCAGCATTCGCAAGACTGAGACAGGAGGATTGCCCTGAGTCCAAGGCCAACCTGGACTCCATAATGAGCTCAGGACCAGCCTGGACCTAGAGTGAGACCCTGTCTCCCAAGAAAAAACAAAAAGACTCTTTATGAATCTGAGGCTGAGGCCGTGAACGTGAACACTGTTGTCAGGGAAAACACGCCTTGCACACCTAGGAAGAGAGCTGTGTGGAGGAGTTAGTTAATGATCAAGCGCAGTCCTGCTCTTGGGGACACCAGAATCCGGTCCCAGCCCCGCACCACGGCGCAGGACAGAGGGCACAGGTCCACAGAGCGACTTGCCTCTGACCCTCCTACTCCATTTTTTGAGTTGGTAGCACTTTGTGTTTTTGTATCTTCTCAGTTCTTGGGCTTGGGTCTCTCTCTGTCTGTATCTCTATGGGGTCTCGTTCTGTAGCCCAGGCTGGTCCTGAGCTCACTGTGAAGCCCAGGTTGGCCTCAAACTCACAGCAATCCTGCTGCACTAGCCTCCCGAGTGCTGGGATACACCACACCCAACTTCTGTGTTGCTGGGGGTTAGAACTCAGGGCTTTGTGCTTGCTGACGAGGGCTCTACCTACTGAGCTATACCCCAGTCCTCTACTTTCCATAATTGGGCCACTGGTCTGGAAATTCAGCCTCCCTGGATCTATAGAATAAGTGATGTCGTTTGGAGAGTGTCGGCCCATGAGGAAGGGGAGGGAAGCGCTGGGCACCGGCCAGGATGGGACAAGGGAGTCCGATTAGGTGCTGAGCTGGGGAGGAGGTGGACACGTGGTAGAAGGGGAACAGGAGTCCCAGCCTCACAGGAACAAAGGGGCGCTGGTGTGCTGTCGTTGCACTGTGGGTGACGAGAGATGAGGGCAATGTTCAGTTTGTTCCTTTGTTTATTTAGAGACACGGATTTATTTGGAGTGCTGGGATTACAGGTGTGCTCTACCGCATCTGGCTCATGTGTGCTAGGGAATCAACTCAGAGACTTTGGCTTGCTAGGCAAGTGCTCTAATGGCTGTGCTATTCCTCCAGCCCTAATCAGGATTTTTTTTTTTTCTTTGAGACAAGGTCTTGTTCTATAGCCCAAGCTGGTCCTGAACTCACTATGAAGCCCAGGCTGGCCTTGGACTCAGGACAATCCTCTTGCAGCCTTCCCAGTGCTGGAATAAAGGGCATGTGCCTCACACCCAGTTTATGTGGCACTGAGGAATCCAACTGAGGGCCTTGCCTTTGCTAGGCAAGTACTCTAACCTCTGTGCTATTCCTCCAGCCCCGAAGGGACATTTTAGATTAAACGATGGTAGTGTTCACTTCTAGACATAGCAGGGACATGTGGGAGACAGTTCTAACTAGAATGCAGGAAATATGTTAGAAAATTAGGAAGAAAGAAATCTTACTAAAGAAATTCAAATTTATCTAATAGGCCACAGTAGATCATTGAGTAGGAGCAAGAACTCATTTTTAGAAGGGTAGCAAGTCAGCAGGATGAGAGGAAGGTTTCTTTCTTTTCTTTTCTTATATTCTTATGAGTCAAGGTCTCACTTTATAGTCTAGGCTGGTCTTGAACTTACTGTGTAGCCCTAGATGGCCTCAACTCATGGCAATCCTCCTGTCTCAGCTTTCTGTGTTCTGGGATTATAGCCATGTGCCACCATTCCTAATCTCCCCCCCCCCCCCCC
>PVKB01002162.1:0-313009 GCA_004027205.1 Ctenodactylus gundi
AAAAAAAAAAAAAAAAAAAAAAAAAAAAAAAAAAAAAAAAAAAAAAAAAAAAAAAAAAAAAAAAAAAAAAAGCATCATGACTTCATAAGCATTTGAAATGTTTATGCATCAATATACAAAGCAAAAGAAAAAGTGATGAAGCTGGGAAAAATATTTCAAACACAACAAATATTAGTTTTATTATATGAAGAACTAGAAAGCAATGTGACAGATCAAAATCATTCTTTGCTTGTTTTTTTCTATAAAGAAGTAATAGAATAAATCATGAAAGACATGCAGGTATCAGTGAGCAAGAGAAAAGATGCTCAATGCTAATTAAACAATAATGCAATGAGGTTTTTCACTTAAAGGTGACTGCATTGACAAAGCTTGTTATTAGCAAGACTGGCAAAGCTAAGATCTTATACATTATTTGCAGCACAAGGATAAGAGACTAGACCTTTCTAGTGGTAAGTTTGATAATATTCATTAATATGTAGAGAAGTATACAAACACACATATACATGAACACTTTGACCCAAGAATTTTTACTTTAATAAATTTATTCCAAATGGACAATTATACATACACATCTAGTTTGCAACTCTTGTTCTTTAGCAAAGCTGCAATTTTTCCTTACAAAAAAAACATAAGCTCTTTCATTTAAGTATGCAGTGACCTTACAACTATATAACAGTGAAAAAATGGTAAGCAACTCAGATGTCTACTAATAGTAAATTCATTATCTGAACATATTCAATAAATTGTGAAACCATTAAAATGACATAGGTCTGTTGGTATTTGACAAGGAGTAATATTGATGGGATATGGTTAAATGAGTATTTTACAACACTAATTCCATTTATGTAAAGTTTTCTATACACAGATGGATGAAGAAATAACTCAGGATATTTGCTCGTGATTTTGAGATTTTGAATGACTTTCTCTTTGGTACCACAGTTATATTTTCATGATTTTTATTTTAATAGTATCAGTTCACAAGAAAATCTTACCATGCATCCCATTGCTGCCCGGAAGAATGTCAAAACCGTAGTAGAGATGGGAGCAGCTCCAGTGATCACGAAGCGAACTCTCCCACCCAGGTTGTTCTGTTCATTAGAAAAGAAGGAAAAAAAAATACAGACCTCTGATACCTACTCTCTGGCTTTTGTTTTCTCCACAATAAAATGGGTGAAATTGCTATAGGAATTAAACTAGTTAATTTATAAACACTTAGAATAGAGAATAGTTTTGTAGAAAAGCACATAAAATATTAACTGTCATTTTCATGGCAATACATAATTGAGATTAGAATTTGCATGTTTTATTTAAATTCCCAAGTAATTTTATTTTGGGACTTGTAAAATTATTTATAGTATTGACAGGCCATGTAGGAAAATAATAGAGGGTTATAAAACCTCAATTTAATCTATTGTGTGCTTTTTGAGCAATTTTTTTAGGGGCAATATTGTGCAAGCTGAGTCTCAGAAGGCAAGTAGACACAGTCCAGAAGGATTTCCAGTTACAGTGATGCTTAAACATCAGAGGAAGAGCAAAGTACGGTGAGTAATTGGCAGCCTTGGTATTTTCCTGGCTCATTCAGGACCTACCTGGATCTTTGAAAAGATAAGCTTATCCCATAAACTGTCACGCCTGATGATACCATTTTTCACTTCATTGAATTTACTAGCAACAGCCAAGTTCAACAACAACTTCTTCAAAGGTGTCTTGGCTTCACTTTGTACCTACAAAGAGAAATTCCTATTAGTTGGAAACCTACTAGAGCTACTCACAAATATCATAAGTTAGTAAGTAAGAGATTGTGCTTTCTAGTTCGTAAGGAAGTGTTTGATACTCATGAATTGGGTCACTGAATAATAATGAACCCAGGCAACTATCATCACTTGCAGAAATAGGTGGACTTAGTATAGACATGCAGAGGTCCAGCCCATCCAGATTTCTGGTCCTTGGCAAACAACTTTGACAACTGAGATAAACAAATGATGATAAAAGATTATCTACAAGGTCATTGAATTAAAAAAAAAAAAAGTAGGCTAAAAAACCAGCTCAGCGGCACCACCTGACAGGCTTTTAGTTTAACAAATCAAAGCAGAGGTGTAGAATGTAACTTCTTCCCAGCCCTCAAGAGGATGAGGCAGGAAAATTGGCTGAGGACAGTGTAAACTACAGGATAAGTTCAGGACCAGCCTGGACTACAGAGCAAGATCCAGCCTCAAAAAGAATAAGAAGAAAAAGAAAGAATCTCATTTCTTAAAACAAGAGCCATCTCTTTTTTTCCCCTACTCTTAAGTGGTTTTAATATCTAATAAGCTTACAGAATTACTACCTTTCTTTGCAAAGAAAATGCCTTTAGCCACATCATAGAAAATCTGATTTACCTACTTAGATCATTCCTTCTCTTTAGACTTAACCACTTAACATCATTTTTCACAGTTCTCATTGTTTTCCTGCTCTTCTTGACCCTGGCATCACTACAGCACTACAGTCCATCATCCACACTTCCACCTAAGAAGAGCTTCTCCAGGTACGGCTCAAAGGCGACATCCATATTTCCAAAATTAAAGCCTGAGCTTCATACTCCAGCCTTTAAAACTTTAGTGTACTGGAAATCAGATTCAGGGGAATCAAAGTTCAGTTCAAAATTGGAAGAATGCCTGTCTGGTCATCTTCTGTACTTATGCTTCCATTTCTGAGCCTCTAGACAACCAGACTGCTCGTCTTTATATTCCTTTTGTTTTATTCTCACTTCCTGAGATTGGTCTCTCTGAGTTGACCAGGATGACCTCAAACCTGTGATTCTGCCTCAACCTTCAGTCTACTCAGCTGGGATTATAGGCAGCTGCCATTATGCCTGGTTCATCCTCACATCCTAATACAAATTGTGGTCTAGACTGTAGGCATCTACTCATGCCTGTAGCATCATCATTTTGCCAATATCTTGCCACCTGTCTCTGAGATCTACACTAAATGCTGCTGCCTGTATCATCTCAGGCCTGTATTATAAAATACTACCTCTCAAAAAAATTCAACATACAAACAAAACCATAATAAACAAATCTAATGAGTCTAGAGTATGATGAGAAACTGTTAGAAATGTAAACAATTCTGGTAGAAACCAGAGCTTTCAAAGTCCACGTGCGATCTGTGTCCTGGAATACTGCCTACTCTGTCACTGGAGCAAGTGCAAGGTTAGTCTCTGATAAGAGTCCCAAGCATGAATGGGAATGTTAGATCTTCTGACCTAGGGTTCAAAGCACAAGAACAGTGGTCACTTGTAATTTCCATGGGATAATGTATCTTAATTTCACAAGCCTGAAATCCCAGAGAAATAACACATAACCATTGAGGAAACCTCCACAAGAAGCTGAACAACCAGAACACATAAACCAGAGTAGCAACTTCCCAGTAAGGCATCTAGACAGCTAGTCTCAGGGTTGAGCCCCTCTTCAGATCAGTCGTCCTATCCAGGGTAAAGGAGTCTTCACTTATTAGAGTTTCTCATGGCAGCATTTTCCCTTCCTTCCTTCCTTCCTTCCTTTCTTTTTTCTCTCTTTCAACCTTTCTTCCACCCCCCCACTTTTTTTTTTTTTTTTTTTTTTGAGACAGAGTCTTCCTCTCTAGGCCAGGCTGGTCCTGAAATTACTATGTAGGCCGGGCTGGCTTCAAGCCTACCACAGTTCTCCTGCCTTAGCCTCTTGTGTGCTGAGATTACAGGTGTGTGCCACCAAGTCCAGCTCATGTGATACTGAGGCCTTGCACTTGCTAGACAAGTGCTGTGACCGCTGAGCTATTCCTCCAGCACTGTCTTTCTTTTCTTTTCTTTCTTATTTGTTGTTGTTTTTGAGAGTGGGTCTTGCTCTATAGTTCAGTCGGGTACTGAATTCACTGTGTAGCCCAGGCTGGCCTTGAATTCAAAGCAGTCCTGCCTCAGCCTCCCCAGTGCTGAGATTACAGGCATGTGCCGCAATAATCAGCTCTTATGGCAGCGTTTGTAAATGTGACTTAATGTACATATCTGTAGGAGACTGGGGTGAGGGTAGGGATGAAGCTTCTTGGAAGTAGACAGTCCCTCAGAGCCTAAATACAGGCCTAGCCCACAGAGGGCCGCTCCTTCAAGGCAAGCTAAGTAGAAGCAAGGTTAGTACCTTATCATAGACCCTGTTAATCAGGCGAGGCACTACAGGAAACACCGTGGGCCTCAGAGTCTTCATGTCATCAGGCAGCAACCGGATGTCTCCCTGGAAAAAACCCACTCTGGCTCCGCAGGAAAATACAACAGCCTGAAAGCACGAGGAAAGAAGAGGCTTCAGGGGGAGCCCACCTTGGATGGGATTAAGGAGGTGGAGCTGAGGTCCAGGAGTAATTTTCCTGTACAGCACCCCAGTTAGTACCCAGGACTCTGAGACATTTCCTCAAGGAATGATGGAAACTCATTTCTGTTGCGGTTATTGGACAGATGAAGCAGATTGTGAGACTGGGCCCCACTCCCTTACTCCACCACATCTCTGTGTTAGTTAATTGTATAGTATTTTTATTATGTAGCACTGAGAGACAAACACTGCCAGTTAAACTAGACTATGCCATCAGTGCCTTGAATTGCAAGTCATTGCAATGTCAGAAATGTTAAATATTTTAAGATATTCATCATAATAAATTGTTGACCCTGTATCAACACTTCAGTCCAGTGAGCTGAATCGTACATTTTGGTGTTTTGTGCATCAACCAACTGAAAGCTGGATGAAGAAATATTCAAAGGAAGCAGAGAGAGAGCCTTCCCATCATATCTCCTGTGCCTTTGAGAGACCAATGCTATTTTTGTTCTCAAACCAGCTGCAGAATAGCTTTGAAGCCTGAGTCTACTTCTGGGATGGCCCTCCTCAGGTGGTGCCACTGCATGGGCAGTACCACCTTCCACACTCAGGGTTGGTATGAAAAGGTCTGTTTGTGACACCTTGCACTTTACCTGGATCAAATGCTCCTTTCCTGCCCCATCTGTGGGGAACTTCCTTTTCTCTATCTCTACATAGTCTCAAAATTGTAACCAAAAAAAGTTCTCTTTTGATTTGTTTTGTTTTTAAAGAAGCTACGATGTCTAATGAGTCAGCTCAGGATTAAGGGCACATGGTAAACTTCTGGCTGGGATTCCACTGGATTTGAGCACCCCTGGAAAAGCAGAAGGAAGTGATAGCCCTTCTGGGGACATACAGACCCAACAGAGGATGGCCCTGCAGCAAGTTAGGGGGACCACCAGGAGCAGTACTCAGGTTTGCCAACTCCCTGCTGGTGCCTGACACAGTAGAAAAAGGACCGTGAATGCTATGCCACTTAAAATAAATGTGGAACCAGCAAGTAAGGGACTCTTTTTCACAAACTTGCTGGAAACATAGGACACTCACCTGTACAATCCTTTCAAACATATGAGCCAAGGGGAGGTAGGATATGGTTATATCATCAGGGGTGGGCTGGAAAACACTCTGTAGACCAGGGAACAAGGAAGAGACAACAGTGGATTAATGCCAACACTCTTCCAATGGAGATTTAAAAAACTCTCCCTTCTCAGCACTGCCACATGTGATTCCTGGATAACTCTAAGAGGTACTTGGAACTGTATAGAACACAGAGATCTGCAGTGATGGTAGAACAAGGATTGAAAATGCATTGTCCTGAAGACAATGATATCTGTGTTTTTCTACCCTTAGTTTTTAATCTATTTTATCTTCCCTCTCTTTCTTCCTCCATTAACTTCAAGAATAAAAATCTTGGATTCACATTTTAATGAGAGCTTGTTTTTCAGTGGAATACTGACCTCCATGCTTTTGAGAAAACCAGCTGCATTTGAAGCAATATTTTCATGGGTTAGCATAGCTCCTTTGGGGTCACCTGTAGGAAATAAGTGTTGGAGAGAAAGATGTGTTGTGTAACTAATGGGTAGCCTTTGGCCTTGAAAGAAGTTAGATTCAATCAGTTCTTTCCAAAGATCAGGAGTCCTGATTGTTTCCTTTATGGGTGTATATACAGTTCTATTTAGGAATGATTGATGTCCCTAGAGATTTTCCTACTTAATGAATCATTGACCTTCTACTGCCACTAAGGGAATGATCTCAGCAACATAAAAGAAAAGCAAAATGTGAGTATGTCTCTCTTGTGCTGTTATATGTTTGAGATTTGAGATCTAATACTATTATTTAGTGATATGATAAATTTTACATAAAATTAGAAAATTATATAAATATTTATGCATAGGAGAATGGATGTAGTTGCAACCATCATGGGCCATATTAAAAGTGAGGAATTGTCCTAGTAGATGAGTAGGTGTGGGGTAGGGGTACACCTATGCGAAGAGAACTATCACTGAGCTACCCAGATCGAATGAAACTATTCTGGTGATGTTTTATTGAGAGCAGTAAGTTGGAGGGGAAAGTTGGTTTGTAGCATCATCTTTACAACCCCTAAAGCCCATAGCCTAAGTACATCCTGCCTATTCAATGGTCTACTAACTTTGCTCATGTTTTTCTATTTGTGATTCTGCAATGAATAGCGTTAGGTTGCAAACGTCTAAGGACAGGGCTTATGATTGGGTATGTGTTTTTATAGCAGCCCACCAGTAGCCAGGGACTAAGGCCATGTTTCTGGCTGACTAGCTCATGGGGTACTGACCTGTGGTCCCACTTGTGAAACAGATAACACCCAGATCTTCAGGGTTGGGAGGCTGGAAGGGAAGCAGAAGGACTTAGACTACTATGCACTTTGATAATTGACTGTGGCAAGAATCAAAGTCAGATAGAATAAAACTTACCATAGGTTTTTTGAAGTTCTCTTTGCCTAGATTCTACATGAACAAGAAATCAACAAAGAAAGGCATTTATTTAATGAACACAATTCATGAAAAAAGAAGCCCTCTCCTTCCCTTTCCATGGGGACACCTCTAGAGAAATTAGACAAGATTCCAAACTGGATTTGTCCCAAAAGCCAATATTCACGCCCTAGGGAAGAGGATGAAGTTTTTCCAGAATTTTAATCTAAATAGGGAAGATCCCAAATGTCAAACTTCCTGCCGTACTGTTTGGTTATCTGTGACCATAAATGAATCTTTTAATAATATGATCAGTTAATATGTCAGGGCTTATATCATACTAGTCACTTTCCTGAAAAATTTACACATATTAATTTAACTCTTTACCAACACCTCTGTGAAGCAGGGGTTATCTCCATTTTGTGGATGGCGAAAGGGAGATGAGGCTAATGTTACCAAACTGAGCTGAAATGCTCAGCTTCCAGAGTCACATGCTGAACTGTTATTGAACACTATTCAGATATTATGTACTTGAAGTCTATGCAGTTGGCCATTGTACTTTGCCCTGCCCTGGCATACATTTCTGAATTGTCTTGACAAAATGATTCTCAAAAGTTTTTAGCATGAGTTTAATTTACTCTTTGTATGCCATCTATGGAGAAAAACAGCCAAGGCTTTTGTGTAGATTGCCAGCAAATTGCTCAAGATGCTAGACTAGCTTTCAAGCTGTAAGCTGAGTGTCATATTCATACCTCAGCATCTAAGAGGGACAGGACCTCAACTCCATACTTCTCTCCCCTTTGCTTCAGTTCGCTATCAAAGGGGTCCATCAGGATGATCAGCTTCAAGCCTGGGGTGAGGCCTTTTTCCACATTCTCTACCAGGATTGTTCCTTTTTGGGGTGTATCACAAATGATGGTGGGGATATTAGCTGAAAGCAGAAAGAGAGCCTGAGGTCACCCTTCTACTTGGCTAATTACCTGATTGTCTTTCAAGGAGAGATTTAAAAAGAAATTCAAAGCTAATGGGTCCTCAAAGAAAACCACATTGGAAACATATTTATTGTGCATGACCTGAAACATCCATTAATAATAAGTGAGCTTAATTGAAACATATAATTTTTTGCATGCTGACAATAGATTTTGTAGTTGCTAGTGAAATCACAGGATTCCCTATGTTTACAAAAAATCATTCAGAAACATGCAAGGGTTGTTGAGATACAGTCCTGTCAACATATTTTATTTTGAGGAAGGGAGTAGGGAGTTGAAGAGAAAGGAAGGGGAAAATAGTATTTTTAGTAGACAAGTATCTTATGACTCTAAATTCTGACATTTTCTCTGATATTTATTTTTACAAATATAATATTTCTGTGATGTCTATTGTTAAGGTTAATTTACTCAATTTACTAGTTCAGAAATAAAGTTAATGTCTTGTATATATTAAGGGCTACTATATGCCCACTAAACTTGGATTCATTTCTCTAGCAATAATAGCTATTGTTCTATAGACTCGCCATGGGAATAGGTGAGTGTTGGTTAATTGTAATGACTTGAATTTATAAATTCAAGTCTATAGCTTTACCTTGGTTTAGTCAACTAAGTACACTATAGACTTTTCTCAGGTGTGCTTACAGTAAGTAGAATTGTCTCTAAATTATACTGTCATACTAGGTCGCCTTAAAGCATTTCATTGAAACTTTCATCTAAACATATCTTTGCCTCATAGTTTTTCTTTTTTGATAATTTCTCTGTAAATTATATCCTAAGTAAACCACAGAACCTGAAGAATTTTAAAAAGCATTTACTTTCTATTTCTTTGTTGGTCACAAGTGTCTCAAGTCTTTTTTTAATGAAAGAATTACTCAGCATTAAGAAAGAATTGAATTGTAATATAACAGCAGGTATTTACCCTTGTTGACAATATATATGATGGCTTCTGTTCCCAAGGTGTCATACAAGGGGACAGCTACCATGGAGTATGTGTAACAAGCCATCTCGGAGATGACCCACTGTGGGAAGAAAAGATCAAGTAAGCCCTGGACAATGACTTTGAAGAGTGTTGAGTTCATTTAGCCAACAAATACTTATTCGGGATGTTTTATGTTAAAAAAAAATCATTGTAGGTCAGGCCAAAGAGTCACTTATACTGCTGCAAAACATAGTTAAATAAATGGGGTGATCCTGGAAATAACAATAACATATAGGGACACCACAATACCGAGGTAAGTATAGCCAATTCCACCCTTAAAAGATATGAAAAATATCATGGAATCTTGGGAAGAAAGTGACCACATTCAAGGTTGGGTCAAAACTATCTGGGACTAATTAGGGGAACGTAAGAGAAACTGGACAGAAATTTAAGGAACTGGTAGGATTTGGTTATGTAAATGGAGGTAGACAAGACATTCAAAGTAGAAGGAAGACAAAGAACAAAGATAGGAGAACACAATATATTATGCAGACACATTAGCAAGTGAAAATTGTGACAGGAAGTAAAACTGGAAACATAGGTCAGAATCTGCTAGCAATGAGCCTTAAATGTCAGTCTAGGTACTATTGACTGAGTGATATCTCCTCTTTCCTGCCCTAAATTCATGTTGAAGCCCTAACCTATTATGAATGTATGTGACTTGGGGCCTTGAGGAAAGGAAGGAAATTGAAATTGAGATTAATAAGGTCATAAAACGGAGCCCTAAGCTAACAGGATAGGTATACTTGTAGAAGAGGAAGAAACACCGGGAAGGTGTGCATACAGAGAAAATGCTACTTGAGGACATAATGAATAATGAAAGTCAGAGAGAGGCCTGAGGAGGAACCAAACCTGCTTATTTCCTAGCCTTGTCTTGTTATGGTGACACTATATGACTAATACATTAGTTTCGGTGCTAAGTTCCTAGAGTCAAGGTCACCTCTTCTTACTGAAACTGAAGACTTTACCTGAGGATATTTGGCCTAATGACTAACTGAAACTTGGAATGTCAATCTTTGTAATGGGTAACATCTGCCTCCAAATCACAGTGGTGTGATGGCAGTGGCCAGAATCACCAGTAATGCGTTTCCTGGCTTATTAGTTCAACTGTCATGTGCAAGTTCTGCTTCTAATAGTAACACATTCTTTTCCACAAAATGATTGGCTGTACCTTGAAATATTCTTATTTGCCTCATATAACAATCAGGCTGACATAAAATAATACATGTTAGACTGGGAAGTAAAATTCCAGATACCTAGACTAGAACCCAGTGCATTCAACCAGGAATTAAGAAGACTCATTGTCATAATTCTTTCAAGCAAAATAATAAATCATATGAAATTTTTAAATAGCTTTAGTAAGTTATCAGTGAGTGAGTATCAGAATTCCAGGTTGTTGTGTGCAGGCATGAGGGTTGAGGGGTATTTTTCTCAGTTATCCTTAATATGGTTACCTCTGGCCTATTTTGAGCAAATATGCCAACAAATTGGTCTGGTGATGCCTTCTGTCCTTTATGTAAAAGACAGGAGCCCAGGTACTCTGCTCGATCTGATACCTATGAGAAACAGAAAGAAAAGAGAGTCCAAATTAATTCAGGATTCTATATTAGCAAAACAATCTTTCTAAAGCCATGAGTCTGACTTACCTGTTTGTAGGATAGCCATTTGTAGGGCTGGTTTGGTTTTCTGTATCCCAAGCAAGGCCCATTATCTAAAAAGATAGCATCAGAAGAAAATCAACTTCTGCTTCCAGTTGCAAATCTTCTGGACCAGAGAAAATGAAAAAAGGATTCAGAAGAGGCTATGACCCAACAATTTGGGCTCTCTTTATGTGTTCAAGAAATTCAAAGGCAGTGAGTTTGAGTTTCCCATAGGAAGAGAGTCTTATATGCAATACCTGAAATATTTTTAAAATGTGCCAAAAAAGGAGTGGTTCAGTACTAAATCTGGGTCCTACACAGTAACGTGGGCCTTCAGAGAAAGCTGTCAGTATGGATTAGCATATACTGTGACCATATAAAAGTCTACCAGAAAATACAGACAGCTTGTACTGAACATTATTGGACTGAGCTTCCCTATAATAGAAGAAATATATGCTCATAAAAATAAAGAAAAATCAAAATATGAATCAAGATTCTTATTACACAAATATGATTAACACTGTGTTCTTCCTCAGATGCTTTGCATCATTTTACAGTCAAGCTTATTCCCATATATTGTGGTTTGAATCTGGAATGTTCTCTAATAGTCTCATGCATTTGGATGTTATGTATTATCTATGGAATCCATGTACTGTTAGGAGATTGGAGCCTGGTCTAAAGAGGTGGATTATGAGTATTGTGGTGGATTATAGATGTGTAGTAGAAGACAGGTGTATGAGAGATTATAGATTACAGGCATGTGGATTAGATTACAGGTGTGTGATGCATTATAGATTACAGGCACATGATTAGGGGCTGAAACCTGAGGGTAGAAGAAAGGGTAGATCAATAGGACAAAACCTGGAAGATAAATGAAACCTCCTCCCTCCCTTCCACTCAGGCTTGGCTTCCTGTTTGCAATGCCATGAGGAGCTGCTTCCACCACCTTCCAGCCTCTCACTCGTGAATGGACTTGTGACCTTCTGAAACTGTGAGCTAAAATAAACTTTTCCTCCTCTAATTTGTATATGTTGGGTCATAGCAATGAAAAAAATAACTAAGACAACATACTTAGAATAATATAATAACGATATCCTGCTTCATTCACCCATTTGATACAAATATTCCTGTGATTTTTTTCTGTAGAAATTTCAGTGTCCATCTGATGGGGGGGTTCTACTGTAGTTGACTTTGTCTCATTGTAGGTATTAACATAACTTCGAAGTTTGACACTCTACATAATGCCAATATTAATATTTTAAAATTGATAACTTCAAATATAGAACATTTTCATAAAACAGTCCCCTAAAATTAAATAAGAGGGTTGGAAAGGGGTGTGGGGCTTTGGTTACTTAACATGACACCAAATGGGAGAAAAATTGTGATCATTCGCTTTAGTCCCACCAGCAACATGTCCACCAATAAATAGTGTTTCTTAAAAAATATTTTCTGGTTTAACAGGATTGAAAAGTTGTAACGTTCCTCTAAGCTTATTTAACAGCTAGTGAAGTGGGACTTATTCTCTTGTTTGTAGTGTTTCATTTGCTCTCATGAATCATCTGTTTATATTCTCTGCTTGTTTACATGAATGTCTTTTGAGATAGCAAGGCTTACAAGAACAATAAGTACACACATGCACATTTACCCCCAATATTTTTCAAATTTATGTTTTATATTTGATCATAAGAGATGTAATTTCTGAATATCTAAACTACTTAGTCTTATATAAAAATTTTAAAAGTCTGGGAACGTCTACTTCCTAGAGTAAATAGTTAGCACTTAAAGCTAAGCCAGGGAAGCTGTGGTATTAGGATAAAAAACAATCCCAAGTGACAGAGAAGCCTCCACATGTAAGCCAGGAAGAGGCTGTATTATAAATAGAAGGGATAAGGAAAGAGATTTTATATAGACGACCTAGCCAAATTGCTGAGAGGAATTCAGGTCTTGCCAAAAGGAAGCGTTCAGAGGAGGGTCACTGGGAATTCAGAGGCAAATAAGCCAATCTTTCAACTAAATGATGAAGGAAAAAAGGAAGAAAAGCAGACAATAGCCACTCTGGTGAAAGAAATATGAAACATGAATGAGGACACCATCCATGGAAAATATTACTACTTTCCCCCCTTTGAAATAGCTGCATGAAAGCCCCAGAAGTAAAGTTTTAGATCGCAATGTTGCCGGGAGCCAGGCAAACCCAGGATCTGCCAATAGTTCAAAGTTACTGCTCCCCAGGGCATGTGCCTCTGGTGGTTTACCGAGGAGATTGTTTGCCACTGACATTTGTCACTAGTGATAGCTCCAGTTTATTGAATGTTTACTGTGTGCCTCCTTGGGTCTTCTCAATGATTGCAAACCTTCTTCTGTACTAAGAATCATGATGTACTAGGCTAACTTTTTCAAGTTCACCCAGTAAGCAAAGGGATCAATGAATGTGGAAACAATAAACTACATCTTTTATTTTTTAAAATCACTTTCTCAGTAATGAAAATGCTAGCAGAGGCCCCTGGCCAAGGAACAAGTCAAATAATTGGCCCAAAGGGGAAACAACTCAGATCTCATTAAAGTCTGTACCCTATTTAGCTTCAGCTATTAGCCAAACTTCTGACCAGGCAACAGCCTAGCCTTTGATTAACCTATTCAACTCTGTATCCCAAGCCAGGCCCATATTATAGGCTTCTAAGGCAATCACCAAAGAGCTGACTCATTAGAGTTTGTTAGGTCTAAGCAGTGACCCGAAGTTAATTATTTTAAATTCTGGTAATCAGAATCCCCAGAAGTTTTTTTGTTTGTTTGTTTTGTTTTGTTTTGTTTTGTTTTGTTTTGTTTTGTTTTTAACACTTGCTGGGGATTGTTAGATCTCACAATCTGGAATTCTGGTTCAGCAGAACCAAGATGAAGACAGAGGACATAGATTTTAAACAATATCCTGGTCTATCTCAATGTAAACAAACTCCTGGCTAGGAGTTAAAAAGATTATATGGCTGTACATTCCCAGACAACACAAAAAATGCCATCTTTCCAAGCCAATTTTTATTTCTACTTGCATAAAAAGTCATTTTTATTTTATTTTATTTATTTATTTTTGAGTCAGGGATGTCACTATGTTGCCTAGGCTGGCCTCCTGCCTCACCTTCCTGGATAGCTGGGATTATGATTACATGCTATGCACCCAGTTTAAGAAGTCATTTTAAGTTTATTGTTTCAGTTTTCAGTTAGTGTTGAAAAAATCCTAAATAAAGACCTTATGTGTCATATATCACATATGCTAAATGATTTGATTTTGGCCACAATCTCAACATATGCTCAATGAATAAAACTTCTAAGACCCCCAAAGAAATTCCATTATTTTAGCTATTTTCTATCTTGAGTTATTTTAATCTTAAAATATTTTAAAATATTTCTATCGAATGGGTGAAAGAAGCAAGATACGAAGTTATTGTATTACTGAGTTACAAGAGAAGCGATGAAATTGATTTGATTTTTGTTTCTCATTTGCATGGAAGTCTAAATGAATGCTTATTTGGACCAGAAACACAGTCCCCTGTGGAACCTTGCATAAAGTTTTCTGTACAACAAATGCTTCCATTTTCTGGAGAACTTGCTACTCTTGTAAAACAGAGAAGAACTAACCTTAAAAAGAAAAAAACTAAACAGACAGACAGCCTTAGATTTCAGTATCAGCTCCAGAATTTTCTAGTTTTTTGACTTTGGGAATATCTTTGAAGCTTGGAGTCCTCATTTCTAAAAACAGGAGTGATGATAACTAGCCTCTAGAGCTGGGTTCCCCAACTCCTGGGCAGCAGACCAGTACCCATCTGTGGCCTTGAAAGAACCAGACCATCAGGACAGATAAGCAGTGAGCATGAGTTGAGCAGCCAGTGAAGAGCCACCTCCTGTCAGCATGAACCTGTTAGGTTCTAATGCTGCTGCTCACCTGACAGGTGGCAGAGCTTTGCTCCCCATTCCCCTCTGCTGCTGCTCACTATTTCCTTTGTTACAAGAGTGGAAAGTTATCTGAGAGATAGAAATGTTCCTGGCTCAAGGCTCCCCAGGCAAGCTTTGGAGGAATCCCGGTGAGAAGAGGCTGGTCAGGAGAGTATTCTATGCACTAGAGATAAACAGCTCCCACCTACATCAACCAATATCCTATCAACCTCTTGCTGTTCATCTGTCCCAGCCTGGTCCCGAGTTACAATGAGTCTTGGCTGGCCCATATTATCTTTATAATTTATTAAGTGACATTGTACTCCCCTCAACAATAAGCTGTTTCATTTATAGTTTCTAACATACATATTGTCTGGGAAGTCCCAGTCACTGCCATCTGCTAGGACCTCACACACAGCAGCATCTGGTGGCAGGATTTTAAAACTCAACACTTATTTTAGCCTGGTGTGGTTTGCTCATTATTTTATTTATCCCTCTGTCTGTGCCAGTTAAAGTAAGCCCTCAAGTTGACCGTAGCCAAAATGAATTAAAAAACAATCATCACTGGAGAACTTCCTTACAATGGGGGAAAGATGAATAGTCAAAGGCCCTAAGACTGCCAATAAAAAAAAACTGTATTAAAAATACCAAGAGTCCTACTCAAATTATGGCGTCATTGCAATGGGTGATTCACATTCTCCAAGCCTGCTTTGTGTAATATGTGTTAAGCAACTATCCAACCAAGGCACAAAGCCATTTTGAAATCTGTCTTTGGACTTTTAATCTACCTACATACCTACCTATCTACCTGCCTACCTATTAATTCTATTTCTCAAGAACCCTAATCAATACCCGTTCCAACAGCAAAAGACCCCAGAACTTGGAAGGACTGGACCCATGACCTGACCCGTTTGTGTAAAGGCCAGGAGAGGCGATCTTATCTGTGCTAGAAGAAGATCAGTTGCTTGAGCCAACCAGTGGCAGTGGTCTTAAAAGTGTGTTTGAGATGCCTTCACACCTCTCTATACATTCTGGATGAAAGTAAGGGCAAAATATCCTGAGATTGGCACGAAAGCACTGAGAAGCCTGCTTATATGTCCAACATTCTATCTTTACAAAGCAGGGTTTTCTATTATGTCAGCAACCAAAAACAAGATTATACAGTAGACCAGACATAAAAAACACACTTCAGGTATTATTTTTTCCCATCCAACCTAGGCGGGACCATTTCATTGCAGGAAAACAAGCACAGGATTCCCACTGATTCTGCACTATGGTGAGTTGTATTATTATTTTATTATATATTATAATGTAATGATAACAGAAATAAGGGGCACAATACATGCAGTGTGATTGATTTAAAGCTGTCCTTCAACAACCTACTGCGTAACAAGTGCTCTCTCACCTCCTTGCTTGGGAGGATGGTCTTCAACTAAACTGATCCCTGCTTCTCTGGAGTTTAGGGAAGATTAAGTAAATAAAATATGTACAGTATCTGTGGCATAGTCATGTGCTTTACTGGAGTTGACTACACACGTAGTCATAGTCAAAGTCAACGGGCAGAAAAGAAGGTAGAAAAAAGAAGCCACATAGGCAAATCTACACCTAACAGAATGCTACATGAAGGAGAAAAGATATGAAGAGACCTGAACGTCAGGTGACGTTGAAAGGAAGCTTGAGTTCCTAGCATTGTGTTCAATGATATGAATTACAGATACTAAAGCTTGATCTGTTTTAAATGAATTTAGTAAAGCCTGTTTGTTGTTGTTTCTGAGAAAGCCCAAGGATTATTGCTTTCTGTGATACCGAAAGTGATAGCAGTGACAAAAGCATGGTACTGAAATCAAGGGCAAGGTAAGAAACTAACGGTTCGGGGTGATAATCCTGTCTCGGATTCTTCATGTGTAAGTGCAGAAAAATGTACTTATGCATGTTAAAGCACTGATTTCTGAAGCTGACTGTTATTATGTATCACAAATGCATACTAATAAAAGAGTAATTTTTAAAAATCATTTTCCTTAACAAATATACTAACAAGTTAATCAAAATACATTGCTGTAAATTACTTCTCAGTTCTTTAACAGCAGCTTGGTAGAAAATGTTTCTCTTGTGCTAAGTGAGGAACAGATTGAGAGAAGTGAAAGGGGTTGTGTCAGGTTACACAGCTGGAAATGGAAAAAGTGTTTTCAAATCCATGTTTTTCCTATACCATTTCCAGCACCCAAATTGTTGTCTCTGTTTTGCTACTATTTTGTATGTTGACATTCTATATGGACTTAACCTCTAAATAGCTGAGGTTTTAGGAGAGAGACAGAGAGAAAAGAGAGAGGGGAGAGAGAGAGAGAGAGAGAGAGAGAGAGAGAGAGAGAGAGAGAAAGAGAAAGGAAGAGGGTGGAACAGATCCCACCTCAAGCTCCTTACAGGCAAGGCCAGACTACCAGGCTTACCAGACACCTCAAGTCCTCTTTGGAAAATCTCATACATTGTCTTGGCGTCTGGGAAGTAACAACGTAGTAGGTCATTCTTCTGGAAAGCATGCTTCCGTGCTCCACCCTAAGAAACGAGACCAAGTTTAGGGCCAAGTCTGAGTCCCCACTCTTCCCAAAACTTTCGGGGATTGTATTGAAGAAAACAGAAATGGTAATTTTTGAGGTGTGTTCTTTTTACTATTAACTCAACTATTACAATTATGATATGTTCACCTCATAGAATTTTTGAAAAAAATGAAAGTATAAGAAAGACTTTTTAAAAATTAACCTGTAATCCTACCATTCAGATTATTACAAGTATGCCTTAGTAACCACACTTGCATACACACACACATATACACAGAGGAGAATTATATATGTAGTTTTAATCTTTTAAAAAGTGCATCAAGTTTAAATATGTACTAAATGCATACTGTATATTCCAGGCAGTGACCTAATACTGTAGATAGAAGTTAAGACAAAATAGTTGCTCTTGAACATCTCATATACTAGGATTTTTGAAATGTACATGAGTAAGAAGGAAAAACCACGCATATACTGTAATGTACATGCTTACTAGAAAGAAAAACATTTGGGACAAAAATAAAGCAATAAATTCTGTGTAAAACAGAAAGTTGACAGAGAAAATATTTTAATAGCACCTTAAAGATTAGTAGGAATATACTAAAAATGCATGGTGTGAACATGCAAGAGAAAGAAAAAGGAAAAATAACACAGTGAGGGAAGAGCCTAAGCAAAGACAAGAAATTGCCTGCAGAATCTGGCAGGCAGCTAGATGTTGGCGTGGTGCTGGAGGAAGAGAGAGCCTTGAGGGACCCACATAGAGATACAGGAAAAACCTCCAGGACCAGCCCCCACGATGGGTCACATAGTTAACTATAAGAGTTATAGGCATGATCCACTCCTCATGAAAGGCCAGAAAAGAAAAGCATCAGGTAGATAATCATTTAAAATTGTAAATCACTAACCAAGATAAGGGCCCTAAAACTGCAGGATAACACACGAAGCTGTAACGAGAGATCTGGTTTATTCAGAGTATCGGGGAAGATTTCCATGAGATTAAGAAGGAAGAATCAAAGAGGGTTCAGAATCTTAACTGTAGACAACTGGATAAGAAGAGATGGCTTTCACTGAGATAGAAAGGGAAAAGTTTGTGTGTGTGTGTGTGTGTGTGTGTGTGTGTGTGTGTGTGTGTGTGTGTGAGCAATAAAGAGATGTCATGGATGTCATGGTACCTGCCTGCAATCCTGTAATCCCAGTACTCTGGATGCCTCCACGTAGAGGATTGCAAGTGGAAACCCACCTGGGGAACTTAGAGAGACCCTGTCTCAAATGAAAAATAAAATGGTCAGGGGATACAGCTCAGTGTGAAGGTTCTGAGGCCAACCTCCAGTGCTGGGGGGCAGGGGGACAGAAAGACAGACAGACAGACATCTGGGTATATTGGTGCACCAATGGTGCGACTCGGTGCACCTATAGTCTACACCAGAGACTAAGGAAGTCCCCAAGTCTCTCTCTTTCTTTCTCTCTCTTTCCCTCTCCTTCTCATTCTCTTTCTCAAAGCAGTAAAGAAATATGCAGAACTTAACTACTTGAGCATCACTGAGATCAGAATTAGAAGGTCAGATTTGGGTGTGATAACCTTTAGATATATTTTTTTAAATCATAGGAGAGATGTTTTCTCAGCTGTGAAGATTAGAGCAAGGGTTAGTAGACTGTATTTGCTCTCATAAGTAAAGTGTTATTGAAACACAGTCATGCTCATTCATTTACATAGTGTCTGGAAATTACACTCTGTAATAGCCACATTAGTAGTTGTAAGAGAGGCCATATGGTCCACAAAACCTACATTACTTAATACATGGTCTGGAATTTACAGACTGTATTTGCCAATCCTCTTGAGAAAAACTCTAGCATGAGCAAATAAAAGACCCTGAATGACAAAAGAAGACATCCTTGAGATTAATAATGTGCCTCATTAATGGGTATTTTGAAAGATAAAAGCATGAGATTCAAGAAATAAATCTGAAGGCAGCTTAAAGGAGGGCTGGGGGAGAAGTATTGAAGTTAGACGGTACATTATGAAGGACCCAGGAAAAGATAGTAATGATGAAAGGGCAGATTTAGGGAGTTAAAGTTCAGAAGAGGAAATCAATAAGCACACTATGACTAAAGAACAGGTCAGAAAGGGATCGAGAGAAGAGGGTGGCCTGAAGTAGCCTGATAGGAAGATGGTGATCGATGTGGAGATGTACTGAAAGACTGAGGGGTGGAGACGTGGAGAGAGGAGGAGCCTGGGTGGAGGATTCTTGAGTAGCTGGAGGAAGATTGTCCAATGAATACATGGGGGTAGCCTACTAATGAACGTGATGGTTTTTTTTTTTTTCTCTGAAGAAGGTATCAGATGAAAATGGATGATGCTGTGGGTGCCAGGCAGTGGTAGAGAAGATGAAGAGAACATGCGTAGAGGTTCCAGTTTGCTCAAAACCTGAGGGAGGAAGCGGGGTATCTGACTGATCGCTGAGAGTCAGTCCAATAGTTTCTAAGAAGGAATAGTAACTCAAAGAGACAATTGAATTCAAGGAATGAATTCTTTCCATTCTCTGAGACTGAGTGTTTCTACAAATATGTTTTCTCATTTCCATACTATTGACTCTGTCATCTTGACCATGGACTAGTAAGCTTTTTCTCTACACAGCTAAATAATGAATATTTTAGGCTTGTGGAACATTTACCACTTTAAAATGAATATTTTAGGCTTTGTGGAACATTTACCACTTTGTGGAACATTTACCCCTCCTTCCACTTCAAAAAATTTAACCCTTTAAAAACGTGAAAACTATTCTCAGCTTGCCAGTCGCACTAAAAAGAGAGATTTTGTCCAAGAGCCATAGTTTACTTAACCCTGATCGGAATTACTGGTATCCTATGACCTCACTGTGGTTTCACTTTGTTACAAAGGAAAATGGTCCACGAATAGAAACTCGCGTTTGTGATTGCTGATCAGTAACCTCAAAGGTTTACTTTCCCATGCTACACTTAATCCCACCTACACTCTGAGTTATCCCAAGGCTCTGAGCTGCAGTTTGTGCTCAGTTAAGGTTTATAAACTATAAAGATGACTGGAAAATTACCTCGATCCCCACAGACTGATTGTCCAGGTCAACGTGAGGCAAGACTGGCTGAGGTCTGTTGATTAGCCACAGGAAGATGGCGGCTCCAAATGTCAGGAGGCAGACTAGTGCCGGGGTTGGAAGTGGGGAAAATAAGAAATTAAAGATAAAAAGCATTTTTGTGAGCAGCAGCAGGAAATTCAGACCTAAAAAGAAAGAAAATACTAAACGTTAGAGGAAATTACCACATTTTTAACTTAGTAACTCAATAGCTCTGTTTACAGATGCATGCGCATGCCACACACACACACACACACACACACACACACACACACACACACGGACACGGACACGGACACACAGGCTCAAATCCTCCAATCAGAACTGAAATTCTCCAGTGGAATTTCTTCTACTGTTTACCTTAGTAATGTTGAAAAATAAAAGAACACATTCTTTATACCGGCCACTTGACTGTTCTCACACAGGCGGAAAGAACTAAATGAAACGAGTTAATTATTTCCCAAACAATTTTGAAAAGTAGATACCCTTTTATTTGGGGCCCACAGAACCTAGAAGGTCTTCTGGACTCAATGTAATCTGGTAGAGGAGGCTGTGCTAGAAGCTTCCCCTGCTTAGGCAGATAGTCAGAAAGACACTTCCGGTTGGATTTCCCACACAGAAAACAAACAAAAGAGAAGCCCTCTGGTCTGAGGTGACGTAGTGGGTGTGGAAATCATTTATTTTGCAGAAAGAACGTCTCCTGATGGCCACATATGTTTTCCTTCTTCCTTTTGACTGTCCTTCCTTCCTTCTCTTTTCTTTCTTTCTTTCTTTCTTTCTTTCTTTCTTTCTTTCTTTCTTTCTTTCTTTCTTTCTTTCTTCTGCTGCAACAGGAGGGTGTCTGAAATCAGCAGCATTACAACTTGTTATGTCCAATGCCTTCTCCCCTAGGGAGCCTGGAGGAATCATTTTTCCACAAAGCCAGGTTAGGGATGCAGAAAGGGTCCTGCAGAATTGGCTCAACGCATGGTGAGAATTGAAGATTTGGGCCAGGAAAAGATCTCAAAAAACTAAAGCAAAAATGGATCCTCCAACCCTACTTTTCTTACAATTTCCAGCCAAGTTCAGCTTCAAACTGGTCTAATAGTAGAAACTAATCCTGGAGTCAATCCTAGCGACATACTCTTGCTCAAGCCATTTTTTCCAAATATTATGCTACAGCTTTCCGACTAGGTTAGGATAATATTAGTATCAAGTAAGTGTAGACTGTGCCAGGCTCTGGGCTAGTGTGTGTGTGACTCTATGAATTTAACCCAGTCCAGTGTTTCACAGAAGCAAAAATAAAAGGGGTAGAGTGACTTGTCCAAGTTCACACACTATTGTTTTTCCATTAAAATCTGCTAAATTACAGCTGGGTTTTTTTTTTTCTGATAGATTCTAGTCACAGTGTTTAAGGAGTCTGAATTTGCCTGGTGCCTCACAGGTCACAGCAAATTAAGTTCTGAGTTTACAGTTCTTCAAGATTTAAAGCAACACTGATGGAAGAGTATTTCAGAGATGAGGCTAAACCATTCCTGGTCAAAAATCAAATGAGCAAAACAAGCTCAGTGAAAAGTGTTACAGATCAAAATCGTAACTGCCTCAAAGCTTTAGGGAAGCTGTTATGAGCTGGCATCTGGAACATTACCCATTAAGGAAAGCATTTCACTCCAGCTTAGGAGAAGTTATACTACGTGGAAATTTTGTAGGAAAGCAAAAAGAGAAACAGAAAACCCTGAGTCATTCCTAAAGTATTTTTTTTTTCATTTGATTAGTTATTACTTAACTCTGGAATAGTTCCTTTCTATCTTCTGGAAGAAAACTAAACGCCCAGAGACTGCAATGATAGTCCTCAACTCTATGTTTCCTTCCACATTGCATTTTGAGAAAGAAAAAGATAAAAACAAAAGCAAGGCTTCATAAGTGCTAGGTTATGTAACCACGAGTGTGCGCTTGTGACTGACTACCTGATGGGATTTTGACATCTGGGATTTTTGGAATCCAGCTGTACCTAGACTGGTGTGAGGAAGCAGTAATCCAGGAGACAAAAGCATTCTGCAGGCAGCTACATAAGACACCATTCTTAGGCTAGATACTCCAGCCTAGGCTACAAGGGAAGACCGTCCAGGGAGAATTGTGACATTAACAGAGCAAATGGCAGTACCAAACGGGAAGGGATGTCCGCCTGTGTTTACCCCTCCTGCCACCAGCAACTGCTCCCCTCAAGCTGGGACACTGCCATAAGCCTGGCAGATTCTTGTTATCTGGTCTCCTTCCCTCTGCCCCAGTCCTGCTGGCAGATGAAGAACCCATCACCTGCATCTTCCTCCTTCACTGTGAGGACAAGTTGTGGCATTGAAGAAATATGCCCTTTCCTCCAGATAGCAGAGTTACATTTTAATGTGTGACTATACAAACAATGTCTTCAAAGTAGGATCCTAAGCTGAAATTTGTGTTTCAGTAGTGGTAGTATAGGAGTGAGACGGGGGGAGGGAAGGTGGATAGCCTGGCAGTCACCCAGTGGGAGAAAAGTGGAAGAGAGTCCTTGGTTTTTTCAAGGGGGCACCTGTTGTCAACACTAGCAGATTGTTATCGTACAGTCATCTGGGTTCAGGGTCACTGGATTGTCGAATTTGCCCCCTATCTCCAGATAACCCAGAAGAATGGATGTTGTAAAACATCAATTTTAAGTCGTGTTAAGTTTTAAGAGATACAAAATAAATAAGAATATATCTTCCAGTTTAATTTGGATGATGGCTTGCTAATTCTTGGCTACACCCTAAGACATGTTGATCATAGTGCCCACAGATGGAATGAGCCTTACTCTTCCAATGCAAATGAGGGAGAGATTTACAAATTTCTAACCATACTTCCGTGAATAAAAGGACCTTGCCTACACTGGCAAAGAGTTTTATTTGTGAAAGGTATTGAAGAATGTGATGATTTGTCAAATAAATTATTTGATCATTTGAAATAGATTACATTCAGTTTGCTCTTGGTGACCAGTTATTCAACTCAAGTTGGCACTTCAGACATTTCCTCCTTGATGTCTCTACATTTTTCAAAGACTGAAATAAAATTAATGTAATAGAATAAAAACATCTAATTTAGCACTATTTACTACAGTCACAGTACATAGCCATCACCTATAATTAGTTCCAAAACATTTTCATAACCAAGAAAAGGAAATTCCGTGCCCATTAAGTCATTTTCCAGTCTTTCTGATGATGCCTAGAACCAGCATTATCTGCTCTCTAGTTTATGAACTTACCTAATCTAAGTATTTCATATAAACCAAATTGTATACATAACTCCTTGTATCTGGCTGCTTTTACTGAAATAGTGTTTTCAAAATTCACTCGTTATAGCATGTACCAGTAATTTATTACTTCTCATGGCTGCATACTCTTCGAATGTATGGATGTACCACATTTTGTCTGCCTGTTCATCAGTTGATGAGTGTTGGGTTGGTTTCACTTTGTCTATTCTGAATAGTGCTGTTATGAACATTAGTATGCCAGTTTTTTGTTTAAATACCTTTATTGAATTCTTTAGGTTGTCTACTGAGGAAAAGAACATTACTGTTACATATGTGAATTTTATATTTAACTTCTTGAGGAACCACCAAAATGTTTTCCACAGTGACTGTACCATTTTACATGCCAGCAACTAGGTAAGAAAGTTTCAATTTTTCCTATATGGGCACCAAAAATGCTATTTTCTTTTTTAAAATACTCATTTGTTGGATATAAAATGGCATTTCATGAGGACTTGATTTGCGTTTTCAGAGTGACTAATGACACTGAACATCTTTTTAATGTCGTTATTGTCATCTGTATTTTTTCTTTGAACCAATGTCTACTGAAGTCCTTTGCTATTTTAATCTAAAGTGATTTTTTTGAGACATGTTTTCACTCTCTATCCCAGACTGGTCTGAAACTCTCAGCAGTTCTCCTGCCTCAGCCTCCTGAGTGCTGGAATTATAAGTGTGTGCCACCATCCCCAGCTTATGTGGTGCTGGGGAATTGAGCCCAGGGTCTTGCACTTGGTAGGCAAGTACTTTAATCACACAGCCACATCCCCTTCTGTCCTTTACCCTTTTAAAATTGGATTGTCTCTTTGTTGTTAATTTGTAAATACATGCATATATACATACACATACCCTTGGGTAGTAGGCCTTGCCAGCTGCATGATTGCAATATTTTTTCCAATTCTGTAGGTTGTCTCTTCACTCTCTTGATCATATCCTCTCATGTGCAATGCATTCATGTATTTTTTTACCATATGCTGTTAGCACTAGAGGGGATTTACTACCATACCATGCAACTTGCTCTCTGTTTCAATGGAGGAAAGTAAAGACTCAAGAAAAGGTAAGAAAATAAGGAAGCTGTGATTGCCATTTGACCCCTTAGAATCTGTGAACACTTCCAGATATGCCCCAGAGCCTTTTTGCTGTGTGTTCTGAGTGACTTCAATTACAGTTCTGGCTCAGTCACTCCATGTCAACCCAGTGCAACAGTGTAGTGGTAAAGAGAAGAGGAAAGGGCCCCACCATGCTGTCTGGAGTTCCTGTTTCTAGGTCATCTGCACAAAGTCGAACAAATAACAAATCCACATTAGGGTGGTGGTGAGTGGAAAGCTCCCTCTGATTACTGCTGCAGCCAGAGCAACTTGCATCTTCCTCATATCCCAGGATGCCAACTGGTTAGAGGTCTCCGTTCTTGTGTGGCACGGATGGCCAAAAGCAAATTCAGTTCTTTTCTGGCTCCCAATGTATCTTCATCCAATCTAGTTGAAGGATAATTTCTGCCTTCATGCCTTCTTGCAAGTTTCGGGGACAGATCTTATTTAGGTTATCATCACCCACCCCATATTTGGCTTTGGATTTTACTCCATTGTGGATTTGGGGCAGTGGGTTTTTTTTTTTTTATTAAGTCTTTCTTTGGCTAAAATCCCTAAAGATCCCTATTCTACTCTAACACTTAAGTTTTTGACTGACTCTGTTCATTGCTACAATCTGGCAGATTATCTTCATAAGCTAAAAATAATTTTCCTTTGAATTCCTTCTTTTGAAAAATTGTATTTTTGTGTAAGACCTTGTTTTTAATCCTCAGCAACACAAAAATAAATAGGTAAATAAATAGATTAAAATAAATAGATAAAATAAGTCAAAAATATGTTTTTGCTATGTGTTTCACTCAAAGCCTCACCTTTATGTTCTTTCTCACCTCAAAATCTGCTTTTCCCTTTGCCTGGAACACTAACCCTCAAAACTGCTAGAACAGTCTATTGCTAAGGTCAGGTCATACCTCAAATGTCATTTCCTCAGAAATTGGCCCTGTGTTATAGATTTGGCTTTCTCTTGTCCTTGATATTATTTCCTGTGTGAAACCATCCTGGTCCCTTATTACCCATTGCTCCCAAGAGCTGATGGCCTAATTGGGACAGGGATTTTTGTTTTGTTTACAAGACTATAGAATGCTGGTCACACAGTAGCTTCTAATGAGTGGATGCTAAATAAATAAACAGCATTCTAGTCTGTTTTAAGTACTGGTAATCTGTTTTCTGTCACCCTCAAGCTCCCAAATCTTCAACCATGAAAAGTCTCTCTGGTCAATCTTGAGATTGGGTCTTCAAATCAATATTTTGATAATGTAATGAATTAGGGATATAGGCATGAAAAGGATGTGTTTCTAAAAAACATCAAGACACTCAGGATAAATCTTTTTCTCCAGGGTTGGAGAAGTCAGAGTGAAGTTATCTGTGCTTTTAAGTGGGCAGAAATTCTAGCCAAGATATAAATCATTCTGTAACCTTGCTTCTAGGGCTGGAGACCTAATTATTTTATTTGAAATGATGATATATAAATGATAAGCTTTTAAAAATTTTTCTTTTTGCAAAATGGCACAGTTTTCTTTGGATTTAATTGCTCTCTCTCTCTCTCTCTCTCTCTCTCTCTCTCTCTCTTTCTCTCTGTGTGTGTGTGTGTGTGTGTGTGTTTGATATGCATATGGTGATAGAAATCTCATTAAAAGAGTGACCAGAGTACCCAACTTCTCACACCCAAGTTAACACATTCTTCCATAGTGTGATTTAATATATTCTCTCCTGCAGATGATATCACTTAGGAGGCCTCTGTTTCAGTCCTTAACTACATATTTCTAGGCAAATGGATAGTAAAAAGTCAAGAGGACATTCCAAGCCAGTAGAACTATGAGCACACCTGGAAGCATCTCATAACCTTATTTTTAATGTACAACAAAGATGAGCAAGGTATGTCGCAAAACCTTAACGCAGTTTCCTTAGATTCCCAGAGTGATGAGCTTTTTACATTTTCCTATACCGGTTTATTTGTCCATATCATGTGGGGTTTTTTTTACTAGATAAATAGAAGATAATATTATTTGAGATGATGACCTTGTTTCACCAGTCAATCAGAGAAAGCCTGGTAGGGAAAAACAGTGCCCCTAAAAAAGGAGATTCACAAATAATGAATTCAAAGATCAAAATGATCAGTAGTCAGTGAGAGCTGAGTTAAAACTCCGTGGTCACATTTTCCAGTTAAGAATCGAAAGTAAACAGCAACAGCAAAACAGCAGCGAGGAGAAACCCTCAAACCATACAAGAAAACGAGAGACTCTGAGTACTTTGAATTCAGTAAAGTGCATCGTGAGTGATGCATAATGTATTTATCAAGGAGTTGGGGTCTTGAGTCGATTATGATGCCTCAAGCCCTGTGTGGTCATCCTATTTGGGATCCAGTATAGACCTCTATGTGGTCTCTTATCTGTCAAATGGAGATTATCTCTATCAAAAGGCTCTCATTATGACTTAAGGAATAAATGCTTACATGAAGTGCTTAAAACCATGTCTGCCATGTTGTTTTAAATCTTAGCTATTATGTTTATTATCCTTAGAGATATATAGGATTATTTTGAAGAAACGCCTTCCATGGTGGGCAAGTAACTAAATAAATTCTATCACTTGCACAGAATGGAACACTTAGCAAGCAAATATATATATATATATATATATATATATATATATATATGTAACGATACAAAAAGAGTTCCATGATATGTCAACTAGTAAAAAGAAACAAAAAATGTCCTCAAGGGTATATAGCCAATTGTGATGACTTTATATGCATTTGTGTTTCTGAAAGGATAATTCTAGGAAAAGACAGATGGAAAAGGAAAAATTAGGAATGGAATTTTCCAGAAAGTGTTAAGAATTCAACATCCAGTCAAAATATATATCGAAAGACTCTACTGTGTATCAGGAATACTTTCTAGTGCTGAGCATATAACCTCTTGAAATTACTGTCTTCAGGGGCGATTGACAACAAGCCTGGACAATGGCTAGATTATTATAGTACTATGAAACAACAACAAACAAGTAGGTAAGGAAAGGGGGCTGGGGCACAGCAGGGATGTGAGTTTAATAATTTAACTTAGAGGAACTCTCTGGGAAGGTAACCATGATATGGTGTATTTTTAAACCTGAAATATGATTGCATTTCATTTTATTTATCAACTAGCAATACACACAGCTTCATGTTATTCCATCTGTGGCTCAATACGCTGACTTATAAAGTTCTACCACCTTGGTGGGTGTATTGCATATGAATACACCTGAAAATACGTCCTAGCTTTGTTCCTAACAATACAAGATTCCCATGACCAATGCCAAGTGCTCGCATTGTGTAAAAGCACATTGCAGTCCACTCAACAAGCCAGCTTGATCACTAGCTCTGGGGGTGGAAAGTGATCTCGTTCACTTGTCCAGAAGATAAGAAAACAGGGCCGAAGTGAAATCTGAGTCACAGGGCTGAAGTGGCCCTGAATGTGTATCTTACAACATTTACTCCAAGTAGCTGAGAGGAGAGGTTGGCATGGGATCCTGACCATTAGTCTGTGGATTGCTTCCCAGCCACTCATCAGTGTCCTAGTGCTCAGGCCACCACCTCACAGTAGCCATGTGACACCTGGGCGTGGTTTCCAGTGTGTTCTGAAGTACACACACTGGGCCATGTCCTCAGGCAGAAGGAAAGGACCTTCTGCAATTTCCTCAAATACTTGCCTGGTGGAACAGAGGGACTGTTTAATTAAAGACAGTCCTATTACAACTCAGGGTGGGAGGTGATTCAGTAAGCTCCACATCGTGCAATAACTCAGTCTGATTGTTAAATCATTAAGAGGGAAAGTAAGTGATTAATGTCCCTCATTTTTCTCTCTACCTAGTCCAGTACTCTAATTTGTAAGACAGCTGGTAGAGTAAGGGTGAGATGTAGGCAGCTTGGGACATGTCGCTTGGCCTTAAGCAAGCACATCAAAAATTCATCAGTAGGGCTTTAAAGTCAGATCTACCAGTAAAGTTATTGCTGCTGAATTGCTAGGAACAGTTCAGGAGGGTTTTGAGAAATTGGGATCTTAATGCAGGTTAGGTCTCAGGGAGACTTTTTGTGATGTGATGTCATCTTTGTGACAATAGGTCTCTCTGTGCTATGATACTGCTTCCTTCACAGAAGTTGTCCTAGCCTTTGGATCCTGGCATCCCCAGCAGGACCATGATACAACAGAAGCCAGCTATTGCTTTCTATCATCTCTTCCTTTGGTTTGCCAGTGGGAAAGGCTTGGAGAAAGGCAACTAGAAAGGGGAGTCTTAAAAGATTAGGTTGCAAAACGCAGTCCCACAAAGAACGCAATGTGCTCTTATACTCAATGGGGTCAAAGTTACCTGAATCTTCCTCAGGAATGCCACAGCTAGGGACTGCATGGAATAAAGGGCAACACTGAGCAGCCCAACCTGAGTGAGATTAAGATTCATGCAGAACTCATGCCTTTGGACATTTGAGGGCATACTGTGCTCAGCATAAAGAAGCCACACGTGGAAGCCTTAGACTAGGAGGGTATAAAGCCAATTCCCTAGGCAGTCATAGTACTTTGAGGCAAGTGCTCTGCAGGATGTACCAGAGCTTTGGCAGCCACTGGTAGACTGAAGTATGCATGTGACAAGAGGTATGTTTACCGTCCTCAAGTTAATTTAATTTTACACTAATTTTTAATAAGAAAAACAAAGATCTTACATTTGTGTGCATAGCACTGTGATGTGTTCAAGGACAGGCAGAATAAGCAATTTCTGCTCTCCTGGGATTTCTGTGTCTAACATAACACACACACACACACACACACACACACACACACACAGAGAGAACTCACAATGTGGGATTAGCTTATGATTTTGAAGAAGAGAGGCCAGTGTAGACTGGAGTGGATTAAGATGGAACACTGGAGTCCCAAGGGTGTATGACCCTCAGTCCTCGAACTTTATGGTTATAGTCCCTCTTTCGGGGGCAAACAAGGCTGATGATCTCAACAATGAAGCTCGCAAATAGTTCAACCCCAGTTCAAATATGAAACAGAGATAATTATCATCAAAACATCTTTCTGAACTAGTGTTCTCTTATTTCTTAGCCACCTTCTCCATGGAGAAACCATTTACTACATTAGGTCAGATGAACCTCAGTGGAAAGGAAGAAGAATACCCAGATGTGACTAGAGGCACTCATGAGGAAAAGTGGGCCACTTCAAGGAGGGAAATGGTGAAGAGGTATGCTAATGTAGGAAGAGGGTCCATCTTTCGTTGAAAGGAAAAAAAGGAAGGACAAATGTGACAGTGTCTGAGACTTGATGCAATCATTGTACTAATTCAGATCACAAATATGAAGATACTTTGGAGTGGGTAGGATGGGGGCCAGGGCTTTGGCCTGTTGACATAAGTGATCCTTAAAAGGATATTCTGGTCAAATCGAATATCAAGGGTCTTTTACCTCAGTCCATGAGGACAGGTGTTGGAGCCACCTCCTGGAAGGGGACAAGAAGTGACAAATACCACTGGCACTCAGGTTGACACTGCCCAGCTTTATCCACCATTGTCCTTCAAACGACTCTCAGTTCAACAACCTCGCTCTAAGGAAAACCTTGTCAAAGAAAATACCCTCAGAGGTACCCCAAGCCACTTGCTGACCAAGTAAATTATGAGAAAGCCAAGGTAAGGAGAACTAGTATCTCAGCTTATCTGGTTTTGATAAAATGGTCTGTAAAAAGAAAGGCTGGGCAAAGTGCTAGGTCCCTGTCACTCTTACTAGGATAAAGACCAGGTGATGCAAGATGTTGTGAAAGAGGCCTTTCTGCCTTGGTCTCTGCAGGACCAGACCTCACACGACCTGAATGAACCAATGGCTAAGGAGTCAGCAGACTCAAAGACCAAGCAGCCAGCTTTATTGCTAACACTCTCATCAGGACAGTAGTTCCACCTTGTAACAGACATGTGGCCCTGAGCACATTCACGCAATGTCACTGAGAATCAGTTCTCCTTAACTGCACACAGTAGAGATACTTTGTATAGTATCTGACATGCTATTGAGCACAAAGGAAGTTCTCCCTAAACAGGAGCTCTTTTCCTTCTACCATTTACTTCAATTTTCAAGTTCGTGTCAGCATCACATGTTCTATTACAAGATGTCTGAAAAGAAAAGAGTTGATCATGGTTTTCACTTCACTTATATGCAAGTCTTAACAGAGCCTCATTTCTGTTTAAACAGCACTGCTGTTGGAGGAGGCATGGTGTATCTGTGACCTGCCCTTCCTCCCTTCCCCGCATCCTCCCACAAACCACTCACAGAGCCCCACAGTACTTAGAATAGACTGACTGGAGAAGACAAAGAAATCTACAACCAGCTCTAACAGAAGACTTATCCCATAGCTTGCCAAGAGCAGTACGCTTACTATGGCTGGGAAAACTCCCATCATACCTATGTGTATTCAAGCACCAGGATTTAGGAACCTAGAAAGCTTTAGACCATGAGCCGAGGGGGAAGAGCTAGCTACTGGCCTTAGGATGTGAGGTCTCTGAGGGGATTAATGTATCTAGACACATTTACAGAAGAATGGGTGATAATTTTGGTGATAGGGCATTCATGGCTGCCTGGGCAGGCTGGGTGCTGCTGACTTAAGACTTGCCTGGAGCTGCACCTAACCACTGTCTGAGTTGTGAGATAGACCGGACAGTCACTGCAGGATTGTTTTCTTAAAAAAAAAAAAAAAAAAAAAAAAGACAAATTCTAGTTTGAGAACTCACTTGCCTTCAACTAAGACAATATATTTTCTTTTTTATTCTTTTCAAAGTGGAATTCATATAACAAAAATTAATCTCTTTAAAGTGAACAATTCTGTGAATTTAGTACACTTATAATGTGCAACTACCATCTCACCTCTGCCTACTTCCAAAACATGTTCATTCCCTTCGAAGGAAACTCTGTACCCTTGAGCAGCCACTCCCCACTGTGCTCTCCCTCAACCACTGCCAACCACTAATCTACCTTCTGTGCCTCTGAATTTGAGGTGGGAGAATTTTCAAAGGACACATGTCCTCCAATTCCTAATCCTTTGGCCTATGCTCTAAGCTAGACTTAGGAGAAACTGAAAAATAGAGCACCTCTAAAAGAAAATGTACCGGAGCTCAACTTCCAGATCCAGCCTGTCCTTCATGTGTACAATGTCTTTAATTCCAAGACTTACTTTCCTCATCTGTGAGATAAAGTATCTACCCCATTGGATTGTTTTGAAGATCAAAAAGTAAAATTCCCATAAAACACTAAGCACAGTGCTTCACCATAAGAAATATTCAAGGAATAATGGTTGTAATATTTCTGGTTCTAGAAAAATACCAATCTGAAACATATGGAATAAACAGATAAGCTTTGTGCTTGGTATTCTGGTCATAAAACAATATCTTCACAAATTAAAGTTTGTAAGAAAAGTGAGGAAAAGCTAACCATACTTAAGTGGATGGGTGTCTTTTAAGTATTAGACAGCCAGTGCCTTAAATCACAATTTGACAATTTGCTTGCTATGTGATCTTAGAAATTTGTTTTACTTCTCTTGGCCCACTTCCTTTCTCAGCCATAAAATGGCAAAATTATCTACCTCAAAAGATTGTCTTGATTGAATATGAGTACCTACTATATGCTGGATTTTCCCTGGCTTCATCTTCCCTCTCTCCATTCACAGTCCTCTCCTCTTTTTGGTCCACCATTCTCAGTGTACTCAATGTGATATACTTTTTCCTAATGAGTTATAACATAGCCCAGGAACGAAGACTCTTTTTAGGTGAAAACGTAGCCAACTGCTTAGCTAAACATTCTTTTTGCTCTGGATAATGTTGTTAGAAACATTACGTTTGAATGTGTCTATGTGAGCTACCCCTGCCCTGAGTTTTGCTAGTTCCATGACCAATAGTATCTCAATATGTAACATCTACTTTACTTACCTATATTATCTGCTTGTGCTATAAGCACTTGCATTTATGATTATTGCTTTATTTAGATTTTTGTTCTTTTTATTGTGCCAAGTGTACAACTGATACCCTTACAATTTTATTTCAGGCCTTTTCCTAGATGTATTTCATTTTCACCACCCTCTAATGACTCTGTGCTAGAACATGGAAAGAGAGATCAAGCAAAAAGCAATTACTCCACTTTTAGTTTTTCAACTAAATTAGTTTTGTATTTTGCTTCATTATTTTAAAATACTCTTCCTCTGTTGGAGAAGACTACCCATAAGCTGAAGCTTTAGATTCAATTCTACCTTTTAGACCACTACCAAAACAAGGTTGGTGCCTACAGATGGTACCAAGCTCCCATCTCCCCACATTCCCCCCTGGAAGTCCTGAAAATGAATCCAATTAAGGCACCTTCCCTCAGCCTCTACAATTGTCTCTTCCTCATCCTTCATCATACCATAGAGGGAGTTAAGGTCCAATGAAAATTGCGGGCAAGCCCCCAGCCCATGACAGAGAAGCTGGCCAGATGCTCAGGCTCACAAAAAGAGATCTGTGTTGTAGCTGACCTTGCCAAGAGAGGCAGGAAAAGGTCCTCTTCCTGCCCCCCGTCCTTCTCCCCTGTCCCACCTGATACAGTTGCTCAAAGGTGTCACTTAGGGCACCAGGCAAGAGGAAGTATATTACTCCAGGCAGACACAGAAAGCTCCAGATTCCAAGATTTTGCTGAAGTTAGGGGAGGAGGGGCAGGATAGCTCTATGGTATGTTCACAAGACCCCTTGCTGAATAACGCCCCCCCCCACCACCACCACCCCGCGTGTTCCCCTTACCCTGAGAGGGGGCCGAGTGCCGTGGTGTTTCCAGCGAATGGGGATTCTTGACTCCACGTTCCTCTTGGCACAGGAGCCCCTGCTCCTCTCTCCTCACCCCTGGCTCCTCCAGGGATAGAGTGGCTTCAGAGCGTCCATACAGGCAGGCAGCCTGGCTCAGAGCGTCCCCACTTATGCCTTGCTCTGAGCTGTCCTGAGTCAGGCCATGGCTGGGCTTTCTAACGTGCTCGGGACTTCACTTCCTGGTTTTCTTTCACAACTGAAAGTGGAAGTGTTCTGACTAGTAGGAGAGAAGCCGGCAAAGTGTCCCTGGCTTGTTTTCAAAGCCTTTAACCCCAGACCCTAAGGGCTGAAAACAAAAGCCAGCTTGCGACAAAACAATCCATCCTGTCTCCTTTGTCTAACTATCTCTAAACCAAGACCTAGGAAAAACCAAATTCAAACATGAGGTGCCTCTCTGACCACTAGAGTCAGAGAGGCGGATGTGACGCTTCCCCTGCTCGATTCACAGGACAGGAAAGTCCAGCTAAAGGGGCCTCCACCCTCAGACACTCCACAGTTGTGTCATCCTCTGCTTCAGGAACCAGGAATCCTCCCCTCCAGTCCCCAGAGTTGCCTGCCTCTGCCCCCAGAGCTGTTCTAACAAAGACAAAAATATTAAACAGGCAAGTCCAGAAAGCCACTGAACCGACACATTAATTTTCTATCAGCATACCAGCTCAGCCTCTCATACCTCCAATTTAGTTCAAGATGTGTCCTGCTTCCCCTCTTGCTCTCCAGTGTCTCTGGGATTTGTAGTGGTCTCACTTGACTTACCCAAAGCGGTGGCCTCACAGGGGCACTGGAGTTGCCACTTTTAGACGAGCAAACAGAAATAACTTGGAAGCAGAGTTTTCCTGCCCTTTCCCGTCACCCACCCTTATCTGTAATCTCACAGACACAAGGGAATTAAGTGCACTTTCCCCAGCCTTGGGCCTTCCAAGAAAGCTCACTGGAAGTTCAGCATAAACCTCTCTTTTTACTAGAGCTAGATTAAAATCTGTTCTCACTGCAGAGAGATTCTTACAGCTTCCAGCTGAAAAAGCCAAAGGGAGCTGTGTTGTCATCTCAAGAGAGTGGGAAGGGCTGAGCACTTGGCCTCCTGAAAGCCCCCTTTGGACATGGCAGAAAGCATTGCACCTGTTGGAATGTCTCCTACCTGTAGAAACCCTGGACTTTGTTCAGTCTCAGGAGCCATTCCTCCTTAGAGAAGTGATGGACAAGCAGAATGGGTGTTAGATCTGGGTCACTGTAATAACACCATAGGCTCCTCAAGGGAGGTTGCCTGGCTTTGCCAACCATAGGTGGGGCTCAAGGCCAGGAGGACAGAAGCCTTAGTTTTTGTTTATTTGTTTTTATTTTGGTTGGTTGGTTGTTTTTTAAATTAATCTCCTTCAGAATTAAATGCTCGATTTCAGAAAGTCTAAGTCACTCCAGTGTCTCATCACAACTACATTCTTATCCAATCTTACATGCACAGAATTAACACTCTAGATTTTTGAGAAAAAGTGTTCTGACAACATGTAAGAGTTTTATGCCATGCTATTTTCTAGCTGTGTAGCTCAGGCCACCCTGTTTAGCATCTTAGTGGCAACCTATTTGTCTATGAAAATGGGAAGGGTAAACCCTACCTGGAGGTGGCAAGTCAATGACATAATACATGTCATGTTTCTGGTAGAGTCCCAGCACTTAATAGAATGTCTGCTAAGGATTCTCCTCCCTTCCAAATGCAATCCACCATTAACAGTTGGCAAACGGACCTTCTAACCAGACTGGGGCAGCAATTTCTTTATGGAAAATGACGAAGACTCACATCCTGGCTTTGTCTTTAAACTTTAAAGGTTTTTAAGTCTGTTTTAGTGTACTTGCCAGAATTAATAATCCCCTCTCACTTTTTTTCTCCTGCTGGTATTTGGCAGTGCAAACATCTTCCCTCCTTTTCAAATGATTTTTTTTAACCTCCACACAAATCACCTGAGATCACTACTTAGTCAAATGTAATTTCACGTTTCTTTGCCCTAGCAAAGACACAGGTGCTACCTTCCTCCCCTCATTCTCACTGTCTCATAGACACATGAAATATAGGCCAGGTAGTATTATTGTAGCTTACCTTGGAGGAATACTGGCACTTCCTGAGTGCAGGAAAGCTCCCTGTACAACTGGCTATATTGTCTCAGCACCACAATCAGCACCCCTGCCTTTGTCCCAGCTTCTGAGACTGGGATACACCTTGAGATGACTCTGTCTAGTCTTGAAGGTACCCAACATGCTCCCCTGATAACTTTGAACCTGTTGCAATAAAGGTCCAAAGGTAGAAGTTACCTATTCAAACACTTGTCGTCACTTCTGATAGAAGTATAGAATTTGGCAAAGGTCAGTACAAGAGATTGTTGAGCAATGGACTTAAGGGGACAAAAAAGCTCTCAGCTCTGAAAGCTAACATTTAACAAGGCAAGTCCTTTTGGAAAGCTCAGACTGCAGGACAAGATGGGGTGGCATATGGATGGAGCTTTGAAGTTCGGGGCTAGAGGTACAGTTTAATGGCTAGTGCACTTGCCCAGCATGCATAGGCCCTAGGTTTGATTTTCTAGCTCTGCATACATATTAGCTGGGCTTGAGTGGTACATATTTATAATCCCAGCACTTGGGAGGGTAAGGCAGGAGGATTACTGTGAGTTTGAAGACAGCCTGGCTATATACTGATTCGAGGGCCTGCCTGGACTACACAGCAAGACCTTGTCTCCAAAAGGAAAAAAATAAAAAATTAAAAAAATTAAAAAAAGAGGTACACTTCAACAGGAGCTGGGAACCTGCTGGACTAATGCCAAGTTGTTTTTCACAGCAACTCATTGAACACCTCTGATGCCAAAGTTGCCAGAAACTGAGTTGGGAACAACTTCTGTAAGCATCACAATCCCTGGGAGAGCTTGTTAGGGTGTAGTTTGCTGGTTTGTGTCAGGGTTTCTGATACAGTAGGTCTGACTTGGGCCAAACAACCAGCACTTCTAGCAATGCCAGGTGATGTGGGTACTGCTCTTTTAGATACTGCACTGGGAGCATCATTACTTCAAACCACCATCTGCCTTCCAGAGGCCCAAGGAATAATCATACCTTGGCTATGGCGACCCTGCTTTTGGGAGAGCAACTTGACATGTAGCAAACACATTCCATGCTGTAGGACAGATGTTTTATTCAAAACCAGCCAACAGGCTGAGGGCCAGTGCAAAGTTTTGGCACCAGCTAGGGGGACTGTCCCATATCTTCTTTACAGAATTATAGACCACAGCCCTACAGAATCACAACCACACAACCAAAGAGGGTGTGAGTATGGGGGCTAAGGTAGCACCACACAACCTAGCAACCTTCATTATATCCTTCAGAGTATCTGAGGCTACAAAAGAAGAAACAGCTAGGTAAGATGATTCATTGACTTAGTGAGAGTGATCAATCCAGAGACCAGTGCTCTAGTGGCCTAGAAGGCTGTGTGCTATTTTGATAAACCATTGTAACCTTTAGGATTTCTCTTTAAAAGCCATGTGCTACATAGGCTTCTTTGCAACATCCTCTGTTCACTTTTCCTGCCCCATAGCCATATGCGTTTAGAAACCTTAAAAAAATGGTTCAGATATGGGCATCCTGTAGGCCCTGAAAAGTGTCAACTTCCATTTTTTAAGATCATTCACAGGCAAGAGCCTGTGGTGTGAGATGTCTGACCAACAGCCTCAATTCTGCTCCACTTTCTCATTCAATTACACATTCAATATATACCAGCTCTAGAATAGCAGAGGCTGAAATTCCAAAGTCTTGTAATATGGCTTTGAAATGGCCAAGAGGCCTCTTAGGATAGTGGCTGGCACCTCTTCAGAAGCAAAAAGCCTGAGGTTTGAAAGCAGAGAAAGACAAGCAACATGAGCAGGCCACCTTTGCAGAACCCCTCCAAGCTCCCCAGCCTGCTTCTTAGCACACCTGCAAGGTAGCACAGGGGACAATACCTTCAACATCCAAACCTTGGCTGATAGTAATCAAGCCCCACATAATCACTTCATTTGACCCTCACAATCAACTGGATGGTCGTTAGGATTTGCAGAGATGAGAAACTAGAAGCTTAGGTTATGTCAACTTCTAGAGAACTTACAACTGGGCAACAGTGATGGAGGGCAAACACAAATTTTTAAATATTTCAGCCTGTTTTGGAAAGCCAAATGATTTGCAGCTTGTCCCTAAAAGATAGTCCTTTAGGCAATAGTTATTGCAAAGCAGGTTAGGGCAATGAGTCTGGCAGGGCACCAAATGTTATTTAAAGATTTTAGAAGATATTTCCAGATTCTAGACAATGTGAAACCTAATGGAGTCCTGGTAAATGAAAATGAAATTTCTCCTTTTAATAAAACCTTTACCCTTAAAATCTAGGGAAAAATCACCTTAAAGCTCTAGATTCTCTGCATTGAAGTAGTCTCTTGGATTCAGATTATGGAAAAGCACATGGAACAAAATACTATAAGCATTTTGGGCAAGGCAGAGAAGAGGTAGGATTATAAAAAGGGAAAGCACAAGATGCCTCCAGTAGCTGAGGCATGGGGATCATAGGGAATTCTTCTTTGGGAAGGATCTTAAGACTGTCGACCATTAATTTAAGTGAGGCAGCTTTGCCCAATGGGAAAGAAAACCAAGTTCCTAGAGCTGTAGAATGACTCTATTCATGTAAGTTACTGGTGATGAAGCAGAAACAAAGGTGAAATATCCCTCTGTAGAGTTAGATGAATAACAAGACAGAGGCCATAATGGCAATAGGTGGGCAAAAGTGAAGTTGTGATGGACTGACCTTTAACTTCCTACATGGCAGAGCTGACTGTGAGATATGGAAAGGAAGGGACAAAGTTCCTTAACCTCTCCTAACTTGGGTGTCATAATTGGCTATCAGAATTTCAAATGCACCCTTTCATTTGTTATCTGATGTTTCAAAAAGCTAATGGCACTCAAAGTACAGCTTCCAAGGCAGCAGTCGAAGGTTCTCATGCCAGATCATCTCTGAAGGCTTTATAAGTAGTCAAAATGGTGAACATTATAGAAAATTTACCATATGGTAGCAGCCGTAACCTAACAGCTTTGATATCATTTAGGTCTACTTGTCCCATGGCATGGTTTAGGTCAGATATTTCTTCATTGGCCCTTTCTGTTTGGTTGAGACTGGGGTATTGGTGTGCCCTACTATAATTGTATTGGAGTCTATTTGACCTTTTAAGTCCAGTAATTTTTGTTTTATGAATTGGTCTATTTGAGCTTTTATGTCCATTCTGTTTATGAATTGGTTGTTCCCGTATTCTTGTTGGATTGTGTGCTTCTTTGTCTCCTCTAATCTGTTTTGGTTTGAAATCTGAGAATAGTATAGCCAATTCTGCTTGTTTTCGTGCTCCAGTTGTAAGAAATATTAATTTCCATCCTTTTACTTTAGTCTGTGTATTATTTTGTGGGTAAAGTGTGTCTCTTGCAGGCAAGAAACGGTCAGGTTTTGTTTTTTGACCCAATATTCCAGTCTGTATCTTTTGATTGGTGAGTGAAACAATTATAAGTGGAAGTTATTTTTGCAAGATATTTACTGACTATTGTGACTATTGTCATTGTCTTGTTTTTTCAGTGTTGGTCTTTTGCTTTGTTTTGTTTTGTTAAGTTTCCCCTTTTGATATTTCCTTTCCTCTGGGTTCTTTGGTGCTCCTTGCCGCTGTCTAAGTTTTCCTTAAGTCTTTTTTTTTTTCTTTGTCATGGAAAATTTTTACTTCTCCTTCAATTTTTAAGGATAATTTTGCCAGATACAGCAGCCTGAATTGACACTTTATTTCTTTTAGAGCTTGAAAGATTTTGTTCCAAGCTTTTTTGGCCTTCAAAATTTATGCTGAGAAATCCAGTTATTCTGATAGGCTTGCCTTGGTAAGTTACTGTCTGTTTTTCTCTTCTTTTAAATTCTCCCTTTCGTTGAATTTCTGGGATTTTGATTATGATATGTCATGGTGAAGTAAGACATATCATTTAATTAATAAACCTTGTCCTCAAGGCCTGATAGTCAGATTTCGCAATGATTAAGATGGTTTCCTATGCTTTTGATTGAATTTTTAATATTCTGACTTTTAGTTTGATTTGTTTTCAGATTATTTTCTTTTGTACAAAAAAGTTCTTTTATATCTTGCATTGCCTCATTTAGCTCAATCAGCTTTTTATCTTTTATAAACTCGTTAAACTTTTTGTCGATTATGTCCATAATATGTTTAGTAATTTCTTCTTTGAGTTTGCTAAACATTTTTGAATTTGCTTGAGTATGTTTTATTTCAACCGACTGAATATTTGGTTCACTTTTGACTTCCTTTTCTATAAGTTCCATCATTTCAGGGACCGTGATGTCAGCTTCTGGGGTGTTAGGCATGTCTATAGGTGTTTTATTATCTTATTTCCTCATGATTCTATTGCTGGGGATTTCAGGTCAGTTAGGGTAGAGGAACTTTGTCTCTCCATTATGAAGATTTCTTCAGTTAGATTTTGTCTTTCTTTGATGTTTTCTTAAGTTTGTTTATATTTTGACATTTATGCCTATTTTCAACATATTCTGCTATTTAGCTCATGAGTATTCTTAGTGATTAACTTTCTACTGCTTCCACAATCCCTGTATTTTTCATTGAGAGGAGCATGAGTCGCGGTATTGTCAATGATCCAACAACAAGCCAGTTATTGGCACATAGTAAACAACAAGATCAACCACAATGCCACTGTTAATACAGTCTGCAGTAACGTTATAATATAAGGCAAACCAACTGGCTTAATATAATATATATAATATAAATGTAAATACAATCTATATTATGATATGTCATAATAACTAAATAAATGGTATAACCCTTAACATTAGAAATGTGGTCTGCTTTACTATTACAGCCAGTTAAGCAAACCAAATATTAACTTACACAAAAGATCTACTAATGGCAACATTATACCACCATTACCAATAGAAAAGAAATCTGTATTAACCACCTAAGCTAAACAAACTAGATAAGAGTTAGTAATTCTTAATATGTTCCAACCACTATGCCACCATTAAAAGTAAGAAAGAGATAATCAGTGATGAAACAATCTAAGACAAATTATTGATATATAATAACCAGTTAAATGCTACAACTATTTCTCTAATTACGTTACAAATGTGGTCTATACTATTGCTGTATATAGGTAACTCAAATATTAACTTATTGAAAAAAATCTACTAAAGGAAACACTATACCATTATTAATAACTGTATAGATATCTGCATTAATGTCCTATGTATAATGAAATAGAAAAAAGCTTTGCTCTTAATAGGTAAGGTCTCTAACTGCTGTACTATTCCTCTAGCCTAGTTCTTAATAGGCTAATCAAGATAGCTCTAAATTATTAATGCTTAGTGGTAATAATAACAATGGTGGGGGTAGGGAATGGGAGATTGAAATAAAGGGTTGATTTTAGGGAAGAAAGAGAAGGAATAGAAAGGAAAAGAAAAGTTAGGTTGAATTTCAGATGAAGGCTAGCAGAAAGTAAATAGAATGAGGTAAAAGTAGCACAAAGTAAGAAGAATAAGAGAAAGAAATGAAAAAATCAAAAACAATACAAGGGACTGTCAAAAGACTATTTGAAAAAGGCAAGAAGAAATCAAATCAAAACCAAATAAAGCAAAACCAAAAACAACAACAGCAATAACAACAAAAAGGCACAAACCGAAAGTCCATAGAAAGAACAATGGAGACGAATCCAGAAATTTTCACTGTGTTAAGTTATCTGTCTAAGTAGTCTCTTTCTAGGTCTTGTGGTGTTGGCATCTATTGTCCACCAGACATAAGGGAGTAGGGGCATAGCAGCTGTCTGTGGTCTGCTGTCACTCCCTGCTCAGTGGTTGCTGTGTATCTACTAGTGACACTTGCTTCTGCCCTTCGTGAGCCTGAATCTGCCCAACTGTCTTACCTGAGGGACTTCACTCCCTTGGCCAAGCTGAGGTGTTCTCTGAAAGCACAAGGAAGGTGAGGGAGGTGCTCAAAGCCCACTGAGTTTTGTACTGAAGAAAGGCAGGAAAGGGGGTGAAACAGTCCAGTGGCCTCCATGTGGTCTCCTCCACAACCAGCTCACATAGCAAACTCTTCTCAAGTGTCCTGGCTTATGTCTCCTGTAGGCGGTCACTGCATCCTGACCTTCTACAGTAGCCTGAACTCTTCAGGAGATCCGTGGCCTGTTCTCCTTTCTCCACAGCTGTATCTTGTGCCAGCTCCTTCCTAGTCACTAAGAATGCCCCCCACCAAAGTCGCTGATATGTGACCCATCGTGTCTTTTTCCCAACCCAACTTAAAATAAAGATCTTCCCATAATGGCTCCTGGCTATGTCCTTTCTGGAATGGGACTGCTGAAAATTGCTTCTCTTGAACTGACTTGTTAAGGCAGTCCATTTCAGAAACAAAGCTCATTCTGCATTTGCAGTTTGCATTACCTGCGGGCTTGCTTCTCCTGGAGGCCAGTGCTTCCTGTCTGATACTTAGGTCCATGGCTCTTGGCTCTCTGAACTTACCTTTGTCAGTCTGCTCACTGCTGCTCAAGACTGTTCCCAGACAGCCTGGGGCAGATTCACGGCCTGCAGTATTCTCTTTGTGTTGTCTTTCTCCAAGGCTTTTTTTTTTTATTCTGAAGATAAAGGGTTTGTATTATTTTTCCACATCTTTATTAATATGTATGTGCAATACACAATGGTTACATTAAACCTGAAATTTTGCGTGCATACATACTGCATCAATCTCCCTTTCCCTTCCCCTCCCCCTTCTTGCCCTCCCACCCACACCTCACAACCCCATTCCCCCGAATCCCAACATCTCACCCATTTGGCTCTATTATTTCTTTATACTTTGGGTTTCTCATATTAGAAAGACCATATCGTATTTAATCTTATGAGACTAATTCACTTCACTGAGCAAGTTCTATCCATTTACCTACAGATGACTGTCTTTATAGAAGAATAGTATTCCATTGTGTATACAGCCCACATTTTCTTTATCCATTGGCCTAATGATGGGTATTTCAGTGTCTCCATGATTTGGCTATTATAATATGTGCTGGTATAAATATGGGTATGCATATATCCCAGTTATATGGTTTCTGATTTTCCTGTGAGGAACTACTAAGGAAGAGATCCTATTTTGCTGCTATTATATTTATTTATTTATTTATTTATTTATTTTTGAGACAGGATTTTGCTGTGAATTTAGGCTGGTCCTGAACTCAGTATGTAGCCCAGGCTAGCCTTGATCACATGCAATCCTCCTGCCTCAGCCTCCCGAGTGCTGGGATTACAGGTATGTGCCACCACACCCAGCTTTTTGCTGCCTTCTTCTCTGGAAGTCTGGGCATTTTTTTTTTTTTTTTTTTTGAGACAAGGTCTTGCTTTGTAGCCCAGGATAGAACTCGTGACAATCCTCCTGCCTCAGCCTCCTACGTGCTGGGATTACAAGGGTGTACCATCGTATCTAGCTGCTATGTGGTGCTGATGGATCAAACTTGGGGCCTTACGCTTCCTGGGCAAGGGCTCGAATCACTGTGCTATGCCATCAGACTGTCGGCACAAATATTCTTGCAGCCACTCGTTCATTTTGTGGGAAGGAAGTGTTACCTAAGCAAATGTACTCGACTGACAGGAGTGGTATTTGCACATATTGCAAAAACCAAAAAGCTTCCTCTAGCCCCTGCTGCTCACCTCCCTTCCCTCAAACTGCACACATGAAGCCATTTATTCGCGTTGCAGCTTTAGGCCTGATTTTCTCACCGTGTGAGTGATAACACACAGGAGGCCAAAAGATACTGATTCTCTTCACCCTCAGATGGCTGGTTGTACTCACAGACCACTTCATTGAGGGTTCTTATTATGCCATACAAATATTATAATGTTCCCATAATTCTTGGTGGCACGAAGGGAACAAGATTGAGACGAAAGGACACAGGAGACTTGTTCCTTAATGAGCAAGAGCTTCTGAATACCTTACAGGACTCTGAATCCATATACAGGAATCCTGCTTCTGGGTATATATCCAAAGGAAATGAAATCAGTGTGTTGAGCAGACATCTGAAATTCTTTGTGTATTGTAATGTTATTCACGGCATCCAAGTACAGATTCAACCCAAATGTGTGTCTAAAAAATGTGGTACATATACACAATGGAATGTCATTAAGTCATAAAGAGAACAAAATCGTCTTATTTGAAACAGCAGATCAAACTAAAGGAAAGTTGGTAAGTTAAATAGTCAGCTACAAAAAGACAAATACCATGTGTTCTCATTCATACTTGGAATTTTAAAAAGCTGATGTCATAAGAAAGAATGGAATGGTGGTCACCTGAGGGTGGGAGGTTAGAGGCGGGTTGTAGGAGATGAACATGCTGGATGAAGGAACAATAATGGTTACAGTCAGACAGGAGGAATAAGCTTAAGAGAGAAATTGTGTAGAATGTTGACTGTAGTTGATGATATATTGTATTTTTGAAAGATGCAAAGGACGTGGATATTAAATGTTTTTATCAAAAAAAGATAAGTATGTGAGATGCTGCATTTGTTAATTAGTTGTATTTAACCTTTCCATAATCCATACATACTTCAAAACGTTATGTTGCACAGGATAATATATGTTTATTTTTCAGTTTTTATTTTTAATTAAAAATTAGAATATATGTATTAAAAAGTCATATGCAAAGCATGAAGCTGAGAGATGTGTCATCTCTAAATTATTTTTACTCACTATATAGTCCATGGCCATCCTCCTCCCTCAGCCTCCTGGATGCTGAGATTATAGTTTGTCCTCAAGCCTGGCTTATGTGGTACTGGGGAACCAAACTCAGGCCCTTCAGCTTGCTAGGCAAGCACTCTAACTGCTGTGCTACTCCTCCAGCTCTCCAGCTCTAAATTCTAAGAACTTATCACAACTCCATAGGAAATATCACTCTCCCTTACTGAGCTGAGAAAATGCGCAGGACGAGACTTAGGTCTGCACAGTTCAGTAACATAACTTCTAGCCACGTGTGGCTTGGGAGCAGATGAAGTGAGGCACGTCTAAACTGAGATCCATGTAAGTACGCAGTATGCCCGACATTTTGGAGGTGCAGTGTGAAGAAAACAAAATCTCAATTTTAAAAATACTGTTTACAGGTTGAAATGCTAACAATTAGATAAGTAATCTCATGCCTTTCTTTCACTCTTTTAAATGGTCATCTCGAAAGTCCCCTGCCCCACATATATGTATATTGATGCAGATACAGAAGCCAGAGGTTCTTTAATTTAGGCCTACAGAATATAAGCACAAGGTAAAGTTACATAGTGGAGCAATGAACATGTTGCAACAGGCAAGTGGCTTCTTGTTTATTTCAGTGACCAGCCAAAGCTTTAGCATCCAACTTAAAATTTGCCAGTCATATATGGAGTTGCATGACCACATTAGAAGCTATCACCTACACATCTTCCAAAATGTCTTTTACCCGGTCTTCTAGTTTCCATAGCAGCAGGAATTTGTTCCTTTAGGTGAACACAGTGTCTGTTCCACAGAGCTTATAACCTTATGACTGCAACAGTAGTCTTGCTATAGAACTGCTACTGTTTAGTGACTGCTGAAAACCATGCCCTGTGTTTTGTTTGTTACTGCATTTAATTCTTGCATAAAGTCATCAGGGTAATTATAAATCAGGAAATTAAGGTTGTCCTACTCAGCTTAGTCTCATTGCAAAAACAATGCTCTAAGCCATTCTGCAGCACTGCCTCCTACAGGAGGGGGTGGTGATTAGCCACGGCTCCCGTGCCAAAGGCAGGAACGCAGATATAGGGAGGAAATGCCAATACCACCTTCTTCCCCAAGGTTTATTTTCCCATTTTATTGATATGAATAAGTGCAAAATTTAAGGTTTACAGTGTAGTTGAGCATTTTGTGCACATACCTATCCTGTCAAGGTGATAAGGACTTTCCCACTCTCTTTTGTCCCTCCCACAACCACCCTCCCTCCCTCCTACCCCGCCCTACCCTCCTCTTTCACTTTGTTTATCTTTTTAAGTTCCATAGGAGTTGTGATCTGGGACTCTCATATCTGAGAGACCATTAGCATCCTCTGCTTTGCAGCCTTGCTTCCCGGAGCTCACAGCGTGGGGAGTGACATCCTGCCTGCTTGGCTAGAGAGCTGGACAGGAGCCTTTAACAGGAGCACAGAGGAAGTGCCAGGAAATGAGAGGGCCCTGGTATTTCCAGTCAAGGAGATAAAGAGGGTGGAGGAATCAGAAGGGACATCCTGCCTACTACGGGGTGGCTGCTCACCAGAGGGTTAGGCCAGTTGCAAGCCTGGTTACATACAGGTCGTGGATTGAGGCAGATGGAGAAATACGTTCTTGTACTTTAAGAGCATGTCCTTAGAGAAAGAGATATTGGGATACAATCTAATGTCTTGGTGTTTGGGACCTTCTGATAACAAAGAAGTTCTTGGAAAACCTGAAAGTTCATGGAAAGTAGCTTGAAATTAATTACATCACTGTTCATCATTAAGTGGTTTTGAATACCAAGTGCTTGAGCAGGTACTTGCCCCTTGTCCGCAGCATTTGAGAGATTATGTACTTCTTGCTAAGGTTTCATAGTGGCGGGGGTGAAGGGGGAGAAGGACCCCAAATAGCACTCAGGAATCCACTGAAATCTTAGGGTCTTAGGGCAAGAAGCTGGTAAATTCAGAAGTCCCCTGCTTTTCTGTACTTCACAGATAAGAAAACTGAGTCTCAGCATAGTCTTTTGACTCGGGGACACCTGACTGTTGACGCCTTTCGTAGAACACACCTGGACATGCAGGTATGTGCCTGTTCTCTTCACCTCTCCCGTGGGCAGTTGCAGATTCATTTCATTGTATTTCATCTCATTCCAAGTGGGAGAAACGTATTTTTTCTGCTTCCTCACCTTCTCCCTAGAAAAGTTACAGCCAGCACATTCCAAACTACCACTTCTCCTCTACACTATCAGGGCACGGATTTGCATATTGAAGAGAGGCAAAGTTATAATGAGGAGGGGAAGGCAGGCAGCTGGGGCTTTGTTAGAGGTTTCCCTAAAGCCCTACCATCCTGGTCATAGCTGGTCTTATCTCATCTCTGAAGCTAAGCAGCTGGCCTTTATGACCGTGATGGTCATCACTGAGGAAACCATAAATCTGGTAAGAAGATCCTTCCCTCTGTAAGAGTATCTGTCTGTAGAGAGGAAAGAGAAATAAAACAGGCATAGAGAGCCGGATAAGATCTCTGCTAGCCAAGCTCAGACCACATTTGTTCCAGGTCACCATCTGGTGAGAGAACATAGCCTCCTCCATCAACCGATTTGGTATGGGCAATTTGCAGGCAGAAGAACTTCCTAGAAGGAAAGAAGACTGCAGATGTGGAGAACAGCAGGCCGCTTCCAATAGCAACAGTTCCTATAAATCTTCAGGACTTCTGAGGCTTTAACCTCATGCCTTTAAATCCAGCAGATCAAGCAATCACAAAGTTAGCCCTGTAACGATGGCAACAGTTTTCCAGTCAGAATGGCTTTCTGTGGACTGCCACGATCTCTCTGTCTCTGTCTCTGTCTCTGTCTCTGTCTCTGTCTCTCTCTCTCTCTCTCTCTCTCTCTCTCTCTCTCTCTCTCTCTCTCTCTCTCTCTCTCTCCCTCCCTCCTCTCATGTGGGAAGCAACAGAGGAAAAAGAAAAGACGCTAAAGTCAGCAGAGAATAGTTAGGTTCTACAGAGTTGGAGCAGGTGTGTAGCAGTGTGACACGGCCCAGATTGCGTGTGTGTGTGTGGGGGGGGGGAGGGGGGGCGGTGCTCCTGAGCTGGACAATTAAGACTTAAATGAGATGTTGAATTTAACTATCTGGAATTTTGCTCCACAATTACAAGTCTACAGGGCTTAAAAAAATTAAAATGCTCACTTTTGTTCTTAATGCAGACACAGCAGCAAAAATACAAAATTTAAAATAAAGCAACTAGGAAAACTATCCACAATTCCTAGTCCCTTAAATATCATTTTTTAATGACTGTGGTATTCAATCAAATGGTATCTTATCACATGCATGGACTGCATTTTATTTATCCAGGACTCTATGTTGGATGTGGAGATTGCACCTAGCTTTTGATAGAAAGGGCTGAAAACTGATATGATCTGATTTGTTTAGGATAAGTCTTCAAAGTCAGAACATCTGTGTCAAAGATGCATGTATTCTTAATGTGTGTGGACATGTGTTAAAAGCTTCCTACTAGCAGCGTATGCCTGTTTCTTAAGTGCTTTTCAACACAAAACGTTATTGGTATTAGCTTCTGATTTCGGTCATGCTCATTGCTGAGAAATTTAGAACATAAATTACTTATTATTAATAATATTAATTTCCATGCTTAAAATTTCAATGTAGTATTAGATTTTGGGGTTCAAAAAGGCAAGCAATTACCTCACTTTCAAAGAAAGGTGATGTCATTGCCCACAGAATCAAAGGTTAGCTGGAGTAAGAATACAGTTTTTAAGTTTATACATGGGAACAGGAGAGGCCAAGGGAACAGAGCTTATCATAATATATTCTTACCATCATCCTGATTTTTAGATCGTGGTTTATGCAAGGGTATACCTATTAACAGCTCTCTCCTTTACTGAGGTTAAATCTGATCAGATTCCCACCAAATATAAGATGATATCCTAATTACATAATCTCATGATATTATTACAACATCCTGAGAATAATATTGTGTTTGTTGTGAAACTGAAGAAAACGAGGCTTGTATGTAATTGATTTGCCCAAGGCTACGTACATCTGATGAACTTCAGAGCCAAAAACAATCTGTGGAATTTTGCCTGTGCTTAGAGCAAGTGAATCTCTGGATGCAAAATTCTGCAAAGTGACTTTAAACTCTCCCAGCAGAGGAGAGAGAGAAATTGCAGCTCAGTTAAGAAGCAGTTATGGTGAATTTTGTTTGGAGGAAAGTAACCATCCCATACTCCACAGGTTTAATTTTTTTCTCTGAGATAGGTCAAAGCTAAAGATACTGAATTCTACTTGGGGTGCTTATTACTGAAGGAAGGTAATTAGACAAGGAGCTGAGAGCACACCTAAGTGGTTAGAGCACTTGCCTAGTGTGTGCAAATCCCTGGGCTTGACACCCCAGCAACACACACACACACACACACACACACACACACACACTCTTAGCTGAGTAGCTGAGTATGGTGATGCACACTTGTAATCCCAACTCTCAGGAAGCTGAGATTGGGGGATTGCCATGAGTTTGAGGACAGGCTAGGTTACACAGTGAGTTTAAGACTAGCCTGAACTACAGAGTGAGACCCTATCTCAAAAAAAAAAAAAAATGAAAGAAATAGAGAATGGCTGTTAGCTATTCTTTTCCTGCTCCCATTTCAGTCTGTCAAAACTTCTCTCAAAAGCTCTTTATATGGACATGGATTTGTCTGACTAATGGCTGGGCACTTCTGGCCTGGGGGTGGACGTGGCCTCCCAAAAGTCCCACCATCTCTATGACACATCAGAAGATGTGTCTGCCCCCAACTCATTGCCCTGATCTATATAAATACAGGATTGATATTTACCCATGAGTAACCAATTCATGGTGCCTTAATTCTAGGTGAGGGACATAGACTATGTCTGGTTACCAGGAAATCTTTTTGTAGTCCTTAGCACATTTGTTTTGGGAAAAGTTTCTACAAGGTGAACTTAGCAGGTAATGATAATTGTCAGTATTAATATGATAATCAACAGCAGCAGCACCATCATCAAAGGTAGAATTGATGGATTGGCTCTTTGTATAGATGTTTTACAAAGACTAGAATTATATGACCTCTTTTAATTCTTACCATATAACTTTAGAGGACTTCATTACAGTTTAGCCTCATTTGACAGATTAGGAGATAAGTTATAGCGGGCCCTAGGACATACAACGAATACATGATAGGGTCAAAATTCTAGCACAGGCTACCTGACAGCATTTGAGTAGCCCATCTGTGACTCTTTACTGAGGGTGAGAGTGGCCGTGCAACCTGTCTAGGAGTATGAATGTTGTCGGTGGTGTTACTGGATTAGTAATTTGTTTACTCCCTGCTCTCACCTCTGCTGCTTCAGAGCATGTTAGGACAGAGTCTGAAAGGAAGTGTTTCAGTTAATTAATGGCACTGAATAGAAAGCGGTTATGGTCACCAGGGAATTCTGTTCTATTCTATAAGCTCCTGGTAGAAGTCGTCAGGAGAGTGAGCCTCTTGGTTTTCTGCAGTAACCAGTGTTAGATGTCACCCATGGCTCCCAGGGCAGTTCTTAAGACCCCACAAGAATCAGGGCTCTGTTTGGGGGCAAAATGCCATGTAGACCACCCAACACTAGTAATAATGCTCTTTGCCAGTTTGCTGATATCTCAGCTTGAAAGTATTAAACTCACTGTGGGAATCCATGTCCCTGGAATATCTCCCGTGCATTCGGTGTGCGAAGGCTGGGAGCAGACATCCAGATTGTCAGGGACAAGGTCAACTCAGAGGCAGTGGGGTTTGCAAGTGTCAGCTTGGAGTTCATTTACACCAACTCAGCCTGCAGTGCCAAGGAGTCTCTCACTGTTTACATCAACCAGGTGCAGAGAGAACAGATTTCTGCTTTATTTGGACCAGCATGCCCAGAAGCAGCAGAGGTAAAGTATATAGCCTTCTAGAACTGGCTGAGTTTCCATTGGGAGAGATGGTTTTATTATTCCACAGGTCTGATTCATCTTTTAACAAAGATCACATAATTATAACAATAGGTATGTATGTCTTGAATATCTTTCTTTAGATGTACTAATAATTAGACCATGTAATCAGAATAGCTAACACTCTTTGAAGAAAGACTTTCAAAAAAATTGTTAGCTCCCAGACACTCTTCCTCCTCTGTTGATTTTCTGAACTTGGCACTGTTTGTATAGACTTATTATTCATTCTTATGTTGTCAGCCACATGACTCAGAAAAATTACAAAGAAAACAAATACTTGTTTTAAATATAAAACTATCAATAGCTTGAGGAGGTTCTCCTTTGTTGTGTATAATAAGTTACTCAAGGATGGTGAAAGTAAGTGGAAGAATAAGTTAAGGGAAATGAGTCATTCGTATTTGTTTGGTTCATAGGTAACTTTGTCAATGATCTCAAGTGTCATGTCATTCTGAGATATTGACACAAAGGGCAAACAGGCAGAAGCTTCACAGTCTCACTCTCCAAAATACTGAATATTATTCTTAATGCTATAAAATTAAGTTCATATTTGAATTTGAATCTTAGTCTGACCTAGAATTTCCCATTCGACACATTTCTGCATGTTCAAAGCTAACCTCTTCTTCAGAGTCAACTTCAAGTATCATGACATCCTCACCCTCCATATCCCTACTTCCTCAATTAAAAGTAATTGATTACATCTCTAATCTTATATACATATTTTCTGTAAACATTGGAAGGTGTATTTAGTTCTAGACCTTTTTTTATATATCTTAGAACTTGTGATAGGCCAGAAACTCCTTTAAGAAAAAGTTTTCCAAATTTTCTCATAAAGTATAGGATCCTTATTTAAAACATACATGAGAAGTGAACAAGGAATCAGTTAAGAAAGAAAGAATGAACGGGTAATCAATAGTGTAGGGTCTGGAACCATATCCCTTGAGTTTCAATAGTGCTCCACTGCTTGTTAGCTACATAATGAGTGTTTCTGTGTCTCTATGTTTTTATCTTTAAGATTAGAGTGATGATAATACCATTTCACAGAAATGTTGTCAAGGTTGAAATGAAATACAGTTTTAGTAGCTTAGCACTTAGTAAGAGCTCAATACATTTTGTTTTCATTATCTTTGTCCTCTGAGGTCTCGCATCTGCAAATTGGATCCAAGGCACATGATCAATATTCCAAAAGAGGGAGTCAATCTTCAGATATAATCCTAAATTCATTGAATCTGAGGTTCATGTAGACACTTGAAATGGAAGTTCTCCAGATGCTCATTTCAAACCTAGGAGACAGCTACTGTTGAGACTTCATCTTAAAATCAGGAAAATAGGACTGCTATGAAAGACTTTATGCAGAGTTCCTTTACGTAGTAAGTGAGGAGGCTAGGTCAGGCCCTAAATGAAGTCACAGGCTCTGGAGACCGGCCTTTGTACTCTAAGTCAGCAGGCATCAGCTGAGGAAAAACTGTCGTTTCTATTGGGTGCCTGAGACTTTCCCAAAGATCATTTTAGTGCAAGTGGCTCTCGTTTGTTTTTGCCCCACAGCCACCTCATTTGTCTTTGTTAAGTAAAGCTTACTAATGGCCTGTAGAGACCAACATACTTGTCCAGTGAGGCAATATGTCTGTCACTTTCTTTTCAGTGGGGTGAATTACCCAACACTCACAATTTAAAGGAGGAGCATTTTTTTTTTTTTTTTGGCTAACAGTTTTGGTGGGCTCAGTCCATAATTAGCTGGCTCTAAGGCAAAAAGTCGTGGTGAAAGGGTGTGGCGGGGGAAAGCTGCTCACTCCACAGCAGCCAGGAAGCAGAGGGCAGAAGGGCACTGTTGGCAAAAACATGTCCTTCTAGGTCAGAGCTCTGGTGACCCATCCCTCCAAACAGGCCCGGCCTCCTAGCTGCACATGAATGGCTGAACACACCAGCTGATGAATTGGTCAGTATAGTGCCCTTGTGATCCAATAATTTTTCAATTCAAACAGAGAAGACTTTTGGAGGACATTTATTTTTTGAGACAGAGTCTCACTCTGAGGTCAAGGCCGGCCTCAAACTCAGAGCAATCCTCCTGGCTCAGCCTCCCAAATGCTGGGATTACAGGCATGTGCCATCACACCCATTTTATGTGATGCAGGGGAATTGAACTCAGGGCACTGTGCTTGCTAGACAAGTGCTTTAACCACTGTGCTATTCCTCTGACTCCTGGGAAACATTTTTTATCTAAACCAGGGATATCCGTCTTGTGTTTTACCTGTGTTTCATTGAGTGAAAAAGAATCGTCTTGAATGACATATAAAATGTCTAATATACTTAACACAATTAAATAACCTCCCAAAAATAAAACAATCATAATTCTTTCAGAAAATTTATGAATTTGTGTTGGCCAGCATTCAAAACTGTCCTAGGCTGTATATAGCCCATGGGCCACGGGCAGGACAAGCCTAATCTAAACCATAACAGACCATTTCTAGGTGGTTTGACTTTTTGATGATTATAGAAATGTATTTGTTTGATTTCTTTGAATACTGAGCTACATACATCACACATATTGTTGTACTTGATAGCCCTGGTGCCCCTGAGAGGCAGATATTACATGAATTATTGAACTCAATATTTTCAGCAGCCTTGGAGTGTGGATATATGATCAGCATGCCAAAATCCATGCAGAAAAACCAAAGCTTAGATAGATAAGTGAAGTACCTTGCCTAAGATCTTAGCATTTCCAGAAGGGATATCTGGAGTTTCAAACGGGGCCTTTTGTTTTTCACTCCACAAAGCCATGCCTTATAAAATAAGCAACCTTATTCCATATAAGTGCCAGGCCCCACCATGAGTGCTTGACAAATTAAAATTCACTTCCAGTTTCAATCACCATATGGGGTAGGTACTTTTTAAATTTTCATTTTACAGAGGAGAAAACTGAGGTCCAAAAAGGGAAGTAACTTCCTGTCTTAGCTACTTTTTTTCATTGTTGTGACTCAATACCTGAACCACACAAATGAGGGGAGGAAAAGTTTTATTTTAGCTTACAGTTTCAGAAAGTTACAGTTCATTGATGGGTGAGCAGCTGGAAAATGATGGAATCATATCATGGGGCCACGGCTAGAGCCAGAACTGGAGTTGGTGCTCTGGAGGAGACAGAGATCCTCCTAGCAGCATGGCAGGGGAAATTCTAGGACAGACTAAGATTCAAATTCAAATATGAACTTAATTTTATAGCATTAAGAATAATATTCAGTATTTTGGAGAATGAGACGGTGAAGCTTCTGCCTGTTTGCCCTTTGTGTCAGCTCTTACAGAGAAGGCCCTGGAGATGATAGCTTCCAGAAACAAGTCTACCGAAGGCTAAGGCAGCCTCCCTTCCACAGCCCCATCTCCTCAGAGGAGCAGGTCAGGTGAGGGCTTCACATAGGGTCCTCTCTCTCCTTCTTTGACCATGTTTGTGGGCATTTATGTTAACTCTCCTATTGTCGCTTCTTCCCCTATCTCCTAATGCGTGTGTGCATGCAGTGGTTTGCTGCTCTTTTGTGAAATCTATACCCTGCTACCGTAGAGGGCAAGGGAGTTATGGGAGGAAGGGCCACTGACCCTTGGGGTCAGAGACCAGGGTTCCCATCCTCCTTCTACATTTAAAAAAATTAACTGTGGGACCTTCGAGTGAATTGGTTATCCTCCCTGCGCCTTTGATTTTTTGTCTGTAAGATGGAACTGCTGATGGCATCTACCTCCCAGGTAGTGCTTATTAGCATACTATATATGAATAGGCTAGATACCAATGGGTACTCAGGTCATGCCCATTGCCTTTGCCAAGAAGATGTGGGCCTGAGAGTCAGGAAGAAACAATCAATGATGTGGGGCTAGGATAATCAAGGCAAGAAAGAGGTGGAGTCAAGTAGAGAGGGGAAACAGGAGAGAGTGTTTCAGTGAGTGAGTATCAACATACATGGATGATTAGGGAAAGTGGCTCTCATAAAGAATTTTTCACAGCGAAAATGGTGGCTAGAGCTGGAGCTACTTTCAGGGAAGAGTCAAGCCAAGACCTAAGGTGACAACCAGCCAGTGGTATCAGGGGGCTTAAGAATGAGGGGCTGAGTGTGGATCCCAAAACACCAGATGAGATGATCAATTAGTATGTATGCGGGGAACGATCCACTAAACGTTAGCTCTGCATCAGCTGCTATGGGAGAACAGTGCCTGGCTTCAAAATCTTTTTCTTTTTCGTGAACCATGCTTGCTGTTGACTATGGCCTGCAGAGCCATTCTGGGACTGATGAACCATAGGATCTAACTGAGAAACCGAGGCACCTGAGGACAGGTAGCGACTGCAGTAACTAGGCCTGAGTGGCCTCCTCCCTTTGTGGGCTGGCTCCACTGCTCAGAGTGTGGGGAAACTCCTCCTAGACAAGCAAGCGAGGCCTGGGTCCACGTACACGCCTTGCTCCTCTCTTCAAAGGTGAGCCCCTACTCCGCCTACCTGCGTGATGCTGCTCTGCTCTATGCTGAAGCTGTAAAAGAAATGATAAAGTCCAGGAGAGATTTTTGGGATGGATGGGAGCTGGTCAGCACCCTGAAAGGCAATCAGATTGTACTGCAGGGTGAGTGGCTTGGTGATGCTGGAGGTTTCTGGAACTCAGCTGCTTCCCCAGTCCCTGTGAGCTTTGAGGTGCTGGGCATGCGGTTACAAGCTTCCTGTATGGCCTGACTCACACTGAGCTAAGAGAATTCATTTTTCTCTTAAGGTTCTGGTCTTCTGTAAGTGTGATTGAGGTTAAAACCTCTCAGCTGCTATGAAACCTGGAAGGAAGGACTCAGCCTGTGGGCAAAGCTTGCAAACCTGTGTGCCTCCTGGGGCCTGGCACCCGGGGAGGAGTAGACAGGAGGGAGGATGGCAGGGATTGGAAGAGGCCGCTGGAAACCAACCACTGCTTTGTGGCCATATCTTATGACTGTTCTTGGGAAACATGAATCTGAGATTTTTATGTAAAATTAACTAGACTGCTTAATTTTCTTTTAAATGTTGGTTGGGCCTCCCCACTGTAGGTCTATCAAAATACTTTTGCCTGCCCAGAGTGTCCCTTGAGCTCAGCCAGGATGCCACTGCTGAACAGTTTTCTCTCCTTCCTCTCTTCCCATTGACCTGTCTCAGAGGTCTTGAAACGGCTCTTGCTGGATAAGGGGCTGCTGATCTGCATTAGGGCTGGTTGCCATTTGAGCCATAAGTGCCACTCTGACCTATGACCCTATGACTTCCTGAGTCTCTCTCTCTCTCTCTCTCTCTCTCTCTCTCTCTCTCTCTCTCTCTCTCTCTCTCTCTCTCTCTCTCTCTCCCCTTCTCATTCTCCTCCTCTTACTCCATCTTGTCTCTTTGCAGGAACCACAGGCCCTGTATTTTTCGAGTCCCAAGGAGAAAGGCATGTGGATTATTCAGTCTATGCCCTTCAAAAATCTGCAAATGTGTCTTCTTTTCTTCCTTTTCTTCACTATGACAGTCATGAGAAAGTAATGAGATACTGCAGGGCATTTCTGTAAGTAGAATAAGCTGATGGGCGTTGAGGTCACTGACCTTTGTCTTTTTTTTTTTCTTCAAAGATCTCTGAAGAATTTTTCCAATATTACTTGGCCACATTGCTCTCTTCCTGAAGACAGACCCAACCCTGGCTGTGGATTTTACAATGAGCTCTGCAAAAGAGAGTCTACATTAACAGGTAATATGGCTAATTAGAGAAGGAGCAGAGAAGATTTTTTTCAAATAGTGGGCTTCTCAACAACAGTAGCGTGCTTCACATTTTGAGCCAGACAATCTGTGTGTAGGGAGGTATCCTCCACATTCTATTAACAGGGAGTTGAACCGCATCCCTAACCCCTAAATACTAGATGGCAAGAGCTACTCTCTACTTGTAACAAAAAATATTTCCAGGCATTGCCACATATCTGCTGTGGGGCAGCATGACCTGCCTCCCCTGTGGAGAACAGTAGTAGGAAATCTGGCTTCTGAAATTTAAGTTTCAGGAAATTCCTTTCTAGAGAGGTTGAAAGAATCTGAGGAGGGTAGTGTTGCTTAGTGATTAGGAATCAGGCCATACACTTAGCTGGATTATGTCTGGATAGCAGCGCTACAGAGAGTACACAATAAACATTTTAAAAATCAGTGTTGATGGGAAATCATCATTATTTCTCAACAATAAAAGTTTTTATACAAAGGGTAAAATGAGTTTGATTTTCATAAGAACCAGAGGGGTAGCCAGGGAAGGATTCTCAGAAGAGGCAAGTCTGAGTAGATTCTGTATGTCCTAACCTGGACGCCCGGGTGGTCTCTCAGGACCCTGCTTGGTAGGTCTGCTTCGTTGGGTTTGCTCATCCTGCCTCCAGGCTGTCCTGAGTGATGACTGTCTCTGTGTTCTAGGCAAGACTGCAAAGATTCCCCCTGTGACACTCCTTGCAATTGCCTTGGGACTTGCCGTCATAGGTGTGATTTTAAAGATGCAGGAAAACACAGCAGAACCAAAATAAAGACACCTTGTGGCTAATCAACTATGACAATATCATCATTCTGCTCCAGAGCAAGGTGAGGCTTCATATGAGTCCCTGGTCATTGGTGGCAGTTTGTGGAAAAGACCTCTACTAGGAGCTTATGTGATCAAGAGCCTGACTCATTTATAAAGCGAGCATTCTAGAGGGTTTGGAGACCAGAATTCTGATCCTAGGCTTCCCTCTTACTGGACAAACATTTCTAAGAATGTCACATCACTTCCTTGAGACTCAGTTTCTGACTTCAGAAATGATTAGGAGTGTCTAAAGTTCTCTTCATCTCTTCAGCTCTGTGGTGGAAGAACCACAATGCCTGCTTAAATGTTAAAGCCATCCCTGGGAAACACTGAGTTATTTTAAAAAATAGATTGACTCTTCTTATTTACTGATACCTGATGAAATTAGGTGTATTTGCATAACAGACACTTGATGAGCATCTACTATAGACCAAGCATAGTGTAACCCTTGGAGATATCCACAGGTGAGATGCTTACAGAGGAAGGTAAGTGCCCAGAGGTTTTTCCATGGTGAGGCAGAATCCTGCAGAGGGAGAGGCTAAAGTTCTTGGCATCTTGAATTTAGAGAAGAGGTGACATTTAAGAGAAGTAAATTTGCTTGCGGTGACAATGAGAGAAGTCACAGAATATGTAAGACTGTAGGGTATTGAAGGCTAGAAGACTTGATTGATTCCAAGCAGGAAGGCTTTGCTGCACTAAGACCAGAAGATTGGAGTTCATTAGTCACTTGCTTCCAAATGTCCCTGGGGATTTCAGGCTCTCTCTCTCTCTCTCTCTCTCTCTCTCTCTCTCTCTCTCTCTCTCTCTCTCTCTGTCTCTCTCTCTCTCTCTTTCCTTTCTTTAACCACTGCAGCTCTGTTATGATTTCTGCACGAGGGTTCCAGGGAAGATTCTCCTTAAAAAACAAGTTTCTTTTCCTTTGAAAATGTTCTCTAGATGTTGGGGGACCACAGGGGAGAGATTCTGTAGATGCTGGGAGGCAGTTTGGGATGTTGTCAAGATGTTGGAAGTCACTGGGACAGAATGAATGCTAGTGAGAAAGTCCCTCAGCCTGCCACATGTTCCACAGGGTGAGGGAGGGTCACCAACATCAGAGAACAGTTGAACCACCAATCAGTATTTGCACCTATCAGCCAACAGACTTTTGTGGAGAAGACCTTGCTGAAACATACTGAGGCTGAGAGAAAACTTATGCTCTGTCCTTCTGCAAGCTTGGAACACTGAGATATGATGTGACTTTTCTGGGCTACTTCCCCTCTTTGAGCCTTGACATTCATGTTGATATAATGAATGAGGTTGACCTGGTAGGCAGCAGAGATTTATCTTCCTCAGAGATTTTACTGCTTATTGTTTCTAAGGAGGTGAGACTTTGGGTTTCTAGGCTACAGGGGAAAGCTTGCACCTTGTGCCAAGTAAGGTAGACAAACAAAACCTCTCTGGGATTTGGTCTCCAAGGACAACCATGGACCACCACTATAATTGCATTAAAATTTTAATGAGCATCTGTTAAAGATTTATTCTGCACTGGGCCCTTTGGAAAGAAGACAGGGACTTTTGGCTGTCACACATCAACCATAAGAACAAGTCTTTTCAGCTGGGCAGAGTGGCTCGTGCCTGTATGCAGCCCGGATAATGGCCGAGGCAGGAAGTTTCCAAGTTTGAGGCCAGCCTGGGCAAGTTAGCAAGATGCCATCTTAAAATAAAATAAAGTAAAATAAAGAGTCAGGAGTATATCTCAATAGTAGAGAGCCCCTGTTTTATCCTTAGTATCAAAACAAATAAAACACACGAAGGAACAAGCAATTCTATTGACTAGCACCTTTTCTATACCAGGTACCAGAGAGATTCTAAGATGTTGAAGGCTTTTCAGAGCAACAAGAAAAATTTATGGTCTTTGAAAGTTTGAACCTTGACCCTGTCGCATACTAACCAGGTGATCTTAACTACCCCAACCTCAGTTTCCCTCAGTTTGATAAAATTAACATCATTCCCCATTATATAAAGTTGTAAGGACTAAGATGTCAATTGCTTAGCACTATACCTTCCTCATAACAAATGTCTAATAGATGTTAATTTTTAGTATTGTTTTTACTATCATGAATAATTCCATTACCAGCACTAAAAAGGAGGTGCCTTTTCTTCGTGAATTTCTCCAACAATTTTATGGGATAAATCAGCACAGTACAAATATTGTAGCCACCAACCACATGAGAGAATGAGCACTGGAAATAAAGATACTCTCCACTTAGCTGGGCTACATATGTAAAAATTTTACCCGATTTTGAAGTCTCAGTTTAAAAAGAAGTTGGAAACTGATATTTTTGTTCAGATTGTATACCAAAATAAAATATTTGAATTAAATTGTTGACATATGTTGAGTTCAACACAAAACATTATTAAAATTAACTCCTCTTGTTTAACCTTTCTGACATGGCAATTAAAATTTTTACAAATACACATGTCCTCAGCCTAATGTTTTTATTGGACAATGATCTTATTAATTAAGAATTAATTTTACCATCAACCCATTTTAACTCAAATATTCATATATATTCCATTTTTAAGAGGAGGAAAAAAATTAAGCTGAGCATCCATGAGATTATCTGCTCACTCTTAAGGGGGAGATTGGGATCAGCAGCCAGTATGCCTCCAGAGGCTGAGTCTTTTTTTCATGTTACTCTTCCTTCCTGTTAAGTCCCAGACAGCAGGACTCGGAGATAGGAGCCTTGTGGATTTCCCAGAAATTTCCAGTAGGGCAAGAAACACAGCTAGCAGACAGGTGGTAGAACTGCCTAGTGTGTATGAAATCTGGCAACACATGAATCAAAAGTCCTTTCATAGTCCATAGTTTTCTGACAATATAGATAAAAATTCTACAGTTTTATCAAGATAGAAACTAAAAATAGATATGTGTCCTCTCTCTTGGAGATTACTACATTTCTGGGATTTCAAGTCACTTTTACCGTTTTTGGAAAGGGTTCCACAAAAATCCAGAATGCAAAGTGTCTCGTGCCTGGGCTAGGCATGATACCAGCAAGGGCAGAGGAAAAGCAGAACTTTGTGTGTGAGGGACAGCCTTGCTGGGTGGAGAGGCGTCAGAGGCCAGGGAAAACTCTGGATTCAACACAGGTCTTACCAGGTTGTAAGCAAGCTTAGGCATCAGCCTGTTGGGGCCTGGCTGGAGGCATTCCAGTGGCAGCCCCAGCCAGGCCCTTCAGAAGGTCTGGTTGAGCGGGTTAGGATTCCACTCTAGCGGCTCTAAAACAAACAAGGCACAATGATACAGGGCTACAACACGGTCTTCTGATTCTGGGGAGTGGTACGAGATGTACTTACACCCTCAGATGTTTCCTTAGGGCTTTGTGTATTGACCCATATTTCCAATGCAATACTGGCCTTAGGGCTCTGGGTTAAGGGAGACCATGGTTATTGAGCCTGCCAGCAGCATTTGAGTGAGCTCCCAAGAGGCTGAAGGTGCTAGCCTCTGTTGAGGGCGTCCCACGCACATTCCCTGTTGCTGTACCAACCAGTGCCTCTTGAAGTCAGGCCCATGCGTGACTTTCCTCCCACTTCTTTGCTGACTTGAAGATGCATTGGGACCTGTTTATTCCTGCGAAATGGAGTTAGAGGAGTAGATGTGCTTTGACCCACCCCACTCCTCCAGTCACCTGGGGCTCAGAAAACACACCGCTCCAGAGGCTTAGAAGTGCCTGGGATTTGAGGGCTGATCCATTTTGAGTTTATATCCCATCCCTGACCTTGACTTCTTGGGAGCAACTTAAAATTCTGAGTTTCCTCATTGTGAAACAAAGATTGAGAATATTTACCTGTCTCAGGAAAAACTAACTATGGTAATAGGTATAGAGCATTTTGTACAGTGTACCAAAAAAAAAAAAAAAGATTTATTGTTATTTGTTTGTACTTAAAAATATTTGTTGTTATTTATTTGTTTTTCTCAAGTCAGAATTGCAGTGTGGATTTTTGTGGAAACCTGTAGCTGAAAGGAAGCATTCATCACTTCTCAGTGCCCGCCCTTGCTCCACCGCTTTCATCAGTAGCAGCTAGCAGTTAGTCAGGAACACAGAGTAGGCGTCAGATTGCAAGATACCTGGTCTAGTTCTATCACTGCCAGCCTGGTGACTTGGGCAGGTTGATTTCTCTGTGCCAACCCCCGCCCCCTTTGTTTAACCTAAGTTGAAGGTGATGATAGCACCTCTTCCTTCTTCCCTAGGGTCACTAGGAGGAATGTGTATGTCTGTTTACATAAGGAACTTTCATTGGTCTGTAGTAGAGATTATCACTACAAACTAAAAACAAAATCAACCATTTCAACCAACCCCCCCACCAAAAAAAGGAAGAAAAAAATCCTTGAGAAAGGCACTGTCATTTTTTTTTCCACTGACTTTGACAACTCTTGAATGAGGCAGGTGTGAGGTGGCCCAGGCTAGCCAGGCTGATACAGGCAACATGCCCCATATACCATATTTATTCTTTCAATGCCTTCTCAGTGAATCCATCACCCTTTAGTGAGCAGGAATTTTTCTCTGTGCCTTGGTGACTTACCCGCCCTGTTCTGATCATTCTGCTGCTTTTGAATGCTTAGAGCTCATGCTTGGTAATATGCTGGGGCCTACGTATTGCATGGTTCTCTTGTCTTAAATTTCCCATGACATTCTAATATACAGCCAAGGCTGGGAAAAATTGAGCAGGGCACAGCTTCTCAGGCTGCTTGGGTATGAATCTCCTAGGGTTCTTGTTAAATGCACAGTCTGGTTAAGTCCTCCTGGGGTGGGGGATGGGATTCTGCATTTCTGCCAAGCTTCCTTCAAGTGGCAGCTTCAAGGAAAATCAAGGCCTAGTGAGGCGAATCGACCTCCTAGAAAAGACTGATTGGTAAAGTCCAGGCTTACACGCATGTCTTCTGACTTGAGAGTTTTCTCTGCCCTATTTATGAATAGTAATAGTGTAAGCCCACTACTCTCAAAGACCACAGAAGAATTATTCAGAATTTTATTGATTTTTTTTTCTGTTAAGTATTCAAACAGGAACCTTAGACACATGTAACAATATACATTTTGTAATGTTTGAGCAATAATATGCGTAATTACATACTGTTTGTGTATAATTAATTACCATGAAACACATTTATCATATTTATACAATTTTTATTATAATGTACATTGAGTGTTTACTTTGTTCATGCAACAAGTATGGCACGTCACTTGCACTGTTTCATCTCATCTCCACAGCTGTACTATGATGACATGGGCATTATAGTCACTTCCATTTTGGTGAAGGTGATATTTGAATGCAGGATCCTGACCATGGAGATGTATTTATTTTAATCTAGCCTTACCTTCTTGACTCATCACTGATGAGCCAGAAGCAGCTCTCTTTTGGGAGTCTTTGCCCAGGTTGATAGCATGGACAAGGGACACTCTTCAGTAAATGAGCACTGATCTGTCTGCATTTCTGCCTGTCTGCCTGTATTTGTTCCAGCAGTGCCCCCTGGCACCTGCTCTGTGTCCTAAGATTGCTGTCACTTCTGCAGGGCATGCTGTTCCTACATGGTAGCCCTCTGGGGTCCCACGGCAACCTGAAACCTTCCAGCTGCTTGGTAGACGGTCGCATGCAAGTGAAGCTGTCGGGATTTGGGCTGTGGGAGCTCAAGTACGGTGGTACGTGCAGACCGTGCAGGGAAACTGACAACTACTCAGGTAACCACTGCCAGATGCCACACTCGCTATCCGTCAGCTGGGTGGCCGAGGGTTCTTGATCTGTCCTTCCTTTCTAGTGCTCAGGTACAGGTACCCGTGGTCTGGTCTTCCTCTCTAACGGCAGCACGAGGCCATCCATTCAGCCCCGGAGAACAGGAGAAACAACAGCCCCACACGTGGCATGATGTCTTGGCATGAAGGCTGGTGAGAAGGCTGCTTCTTGTCCTATCTCAGCTGGGCCGCCTGAAGCTACCACTGCCCTTCTCTGTCATCCTCTGTACTGGCCTATATTCATCCTGTGGTCTCAGTGCAGACTGTAACACTGATGCTTCAAAGACCACCCAGTTAAGTAGTTTCCTGTCTTCTAAGTCTTCCAGGTGGCTGACCTCATCCATCGCCTCCTTGACCAAGTCAGTGTATCTGCAGATGGGGTCTGGGCAACTGTATTGTTTTATCAAAGTGTCAAAGTCATTCTGAAATGTGTCTCATGACCCACAGCTTCAATTCCACATAGGCAATTTGGACTTCAGTGACTCTTCTTCTTGCTGAAGGTTAATTGAGTGCCCTCTCTTCTGCCCTTCTCCTCTGTTCCAGGCCCCCTTAAACCCATGTCTCAGCCCTGTCTGCCCCTGCTGGAGCAACAGCAGCTTTTCTGGGTGAATGTGGGGAACAGGAGACAAGAGAACAGGCTGAAGCTGCTCAATGAGGGAAGAACTTTGTCTCAGCATGATGGGAATATTTAGGACTGCATAGACGTGATGGCTGCCCACAGTGAGTGTACTACATGATACTTACTCACTTTTAAAATAGTGAATTTTATGTTACCTGAACATTACTTCAGGACACTTTTTTTAAATAGAGGCAATAGGGAAAAGAAGAATGAACAAGGAACACACAAACTGTCACGTGCTTGTCAGTACACATCCCCGGTTGCTTTCTGTGTTCTCCCTCCCATGGGCCCTTATTTGCTTCTCGGGCCAGATCCCTCCAGGGACGATTCTCTGAGGCTGGATACTTTCCTTCGTTTGTGCTTCCCAGAGGACCAAGGGTGGCCTGTAGTTTGCACTGCTGTTCTCTCTCAAATGTCCCATTGCCTTGCAGAGCTGTACTGGACAGCCCCAGAGCTCTTGTGGCTTCCAGAGGTGCCCTGTTCTGGCACCCCAAAGGGAGACATTTACAGATTTGCCATTCTCCTGAGGGACTTGATCCAACACCAGGGCCAGGGGCCCTTTGAGGACCTCCATGAGACACCAGAAGGTAAAGCTGGAGACTTCACCTTGGGATGCTTTGGTAGTGTGGACTGGCTTTGCAATGTTTGTCCTTACTGTGTCATTATTTTATAATGTATCTCATTATTATTTTTATTTTAATTCATGTTCTTACTTAAATTGTAAAATGAATTGCATTGTGGTTAAAATATCAAAGAACTTAGAATTATATGACATACTGTATTCCAGCTACTAGAGTGATCCTGTAGAAAATGAAGAATTTCTCTACTCAATATCCTCCACTGCTTTCCTATCTGGCAGTTCCAACTGAGTCCTGCCCATGGCCCAAACAGTCATGAAAGGCCTGTGCATTCTTCATACCAGTTTCTTAGGGTTGCTATAAATATTACTATAAATTGGTACTTGAAATAGCACAAGTGTGTCTTCTTCTAGATCCCAGCACTTGGGAGGCTGAGGCAGGAGGATTGCTGTGAGTCCAAGGCTAGCCTGGGTCACCTAATAAGTTCAGGACAAGCCTGGGATTCAGAGTGAAATTCTGTCTTAAAAAAAAAAAAGAAGAAGAAGAAAGGAAAAAAGAAAGAAAATCAGCTAAGCTCAAGTCCTGGTGGAAGTTCTAGGAAAGGTTCTATTCTTTGCCTCTTCTGGTGTCTGGTGGCTGCCCCAGCATTTCCACCCAGCCCAATCTCTGCCTTCATCTTCACATTGCCTTCTCCTTGAGGTGTTTATCTTTCTGGGTCTTTCAAAAAGACACTTGCCTTGGCACATAGGCCTGCATGAATAACCCAAGACGATCTGCCCAACACAGAGCCTTCATTATGTCTACAAAGATCATTTTTCCTAATGAAATAACAATGAGAGGTTGTGGGGACTAGGATGTGGCATACCCCCTTGAGGACCGCACTGCAGCCCACTTCCTCTGCCTACCCTCGTTTGCCACGGCTCACTTCTTCCGGTCACAATGGCCGCCTTCCTGTGTCTCCACATCCTCATCCAAGACCTGTGCTCTTCCCTCTGCCCAGACAGCCCTCACCTCATATTCCTCTTTATGAATTCGCCTCATTCTTTCTTAAAAGCACTAGAGTGCTCCATAGTGCGGATACGCTCTTACTCATTGACATGCATTTTGACTGCTTCCATTTTTTGCTATTAGAAGTTACAGCAGCAATCAACACTGTGTTCTATTCTCTTCAACTATGGGCAAATTTCTCTTTAGGGTGGATTTATAGCTGTGGAGTAGAAGTAACAAACAGTTGTAAAATCTGTGATTAGTGCTGCTTTACTGTCCACTTATAAATGATATGTTGAGGCTTGCTCTTTGTTCTGTTGGCTCTTAAAGGCCAATGCCTCAATCTCAACCCCAAAGATACGATACCTTTAGGCTGGAAGCTGCTTGGAGCTTTAGATTTTAAAAACCTCCAAAGTATTCCATTATGCAGCATTTCAGGTTGAAATTTACTGTTTTGGATAGCGGGTAGGGGTGTGCGCACGTGTGCACATGCTTGCGTGTGTGTGTGTGTGTGTGTGTGTGTGTGTGTGTGTGTGTGTGAATTTCTAAGTAAATTCAGTCCATCTTGCTTTCTTGATTTTTTTTTTTTTCATTTTTCTTGCCTTGCAAACCACTTGTACTCCATTCACACTGGCCCTATGGCTACTCTCCTCGTTAGATTATCATCTAATCCTTGAAGTCTTACAATCAAGAGCCTTCTAAATATTGCAGTTGCTTTTGTACAAGGTTCCAGTTTGTGTATGTAAATAAAACCGAGCTGAAACTAATTCACAAAGAGTAACTCAAGAACCAGGCCCAGGCAGAGCCCAGGCAGAGCCCAGGCATGAGGCTACCCATGATCCCTAAGCCTCGTTCCCATCTGGCCTGGCCATCTACTGTCTGAGCATAATGGGAGAGGTCTGGGCACAGTCATTGTATTTTCCCTCATTGTGGTCCTTAACATGTTAAAGGAGAGTCAGTCACATGAGCCTGGACTGTGTATACACAGTGTGTTAACCAGGAAATACACAGTGTGTATTTAATTTATGAACAAACACAAAGTCTTGAGTTAATTTCTCATACTTCCTTACAAACACCCCTGATTCTGGGAACTGAGTAAATATTAATCTTCTGTGCCTAGCAAATGAATGGTTCTCAGACACTAGTGGGTGTCAGAATCAGCTGGATGCCTGCTGAAAGATAGAATTACGGAGTTCCCCATCAGGGTTCAGACTCAGTAAGTAGGTCGGGGTGAGGCCCAAGAACATGCATTTCCACCTAGTGCTCAGGAGAGCCACACTGGGAAGCACTGGTCTTGTTCTTTGTGGTTTTTGGTCCAGCTGTCTAAGCATTCCCCAGGGATTTACCAGAAACACACATATTTCAGGCCCCATTCCAGACCTGCTTTACTGGAAATGTGAGAGTGAGCCTGGACACTGCTTGTACGAGCTCCCTGGGTGAGTCCAATACTTCGCAGTCTCATTTTGGAGCTCACTTATGTCAGCACTGACCCCCAACATCATGAACGTCCATCACGCATTATGTCAGTCTCTGCATTCCATCTCCATGTCTTCTACTTTCCTGATTGATATTTTTCCAACTTTGCAATCCTCAAGGCTCACTCCCTGTGTAGCAAAATTCTACAGGTTTTGACAATTACATAGTGTCATGTATCTACCACTATGTTACTTGGAATAATTTTCTTCTTCCAAAAAATTCACCTGTTCTTCACCTGTTCAATCCTCTCACCTCCCTAAACTTGTGGCCACCTCTGAGCTGCTTTTATCCCTGTAATTTTGCCTTTTCCAGGCTGTGTAAACAGAATAATACAGTATACAGCCCCTTTTTTGGTCCTAGTTTCTTTTACATAGAAATATGAATTTAAGATTCTTCCATGTTGTTGCAATCAAATTTTTATACCAAGTTTATTTACAAAAAAATTTTCAGCCAATTTTTGTACCAAAACAAGAATACATTATTTTCAATACATTATTTCCTTTACAAAATTTGTTTAGATGGAATGTGTAATAAATAATAGTGGAAGTAAAAGAAAGCAGGTTTACAAAATTAGAGATATGATGTGAAGACAACCTTTATTATTTGTTAATATCACTTTACTGTAGCATATTATATGAAATACAAAATTGTATCACATATATTTCATGGATTTCCAACACCAAATGCTTACCCATTGCAGAAATCATGTCGACATATGATTCTCCTCAACAAAATCTCCATTTTAAAAAATGTTGATTTACAAACTGGTTAACTGGGAGATGCTTATATAGAATTCTTCATTTTCTAGTAGGATTCAAAAGATGACTAAAATGTTCAGCTTTCTCTGGCATTCCAACTGTTCTACTTATTTAAGACTTATTTTACAAATGTAAAAGTAGCATTCCTGCCTAAAATGAGGTATAGTGGTAAAACTCAAACATCTGATTATCTCATTGGCAAATGAATTTCAGAAATCATCAAACAAATCAAAGATCCCACTAAATCAGGGCCACTGAGACCTTCCCTGTCAGAGAATGGCAACAAAACGGTCTTGGACATGGTGAAAGTGTGTTGGGATGAATCTCCGGAGAAAAGGCCCACTTTTTCTTCCATCAAGAGAGTTTTAAGAGAAGCTAGTCCCAAAGGGTGAGTTGGATATGCAAAAAGATGTTTTCTGCTAGTCATTTGACAACTAAAATTTTAAAAGTGGATGGCTGTGATAGATTCTTTTTGCCTAACTGTATTTCTTCCTTCCTTCCTTCATTCCTTCCTTCCTTCCTTCCTTCCTTCTTTCCTTCCTTCCTTCCTTCCTCCTTCCTTCCTTTGTTTTTTCTTCCATCATACATTCTTTCAGTGCCTACCATATGCAAAGCTGGCTACATGCTGAGTAGAGTGGACCAAGAAATTCTTTATTTTATACAGATGTGTCAGTCATTGCCTTCTCTGTCTGTTTCAGACACCACCGATAGTATCAGCTCTTTCCCAGGGAGTTTCACATAGTCTCAGAATTTCTCACATCCATATTTCAAAGGTCACAACTAATCAGTTGGGATTAGACTAAAAAATAAAATATATTCGTCAACTCTAAAATAGGGTTTTGATCTTCCTCTTTTTTTTTCTTTTCTTTTTTTTTCTTTTCTTCTTTCTTTAATGCTGAGGATCAAGGCTAGGAACTTCTCACATATAGGCAAGCACTCTACCACTAAGCCACACCTCCAACCCTAAAATAAGTTGCTGACTTTAGACTATACATGCCTCTCAAATAATTTTCTCAATAGCAACTTCCTTTATATCAGGATTGTTATATCACTATTTTACACATTAAATACCCAAAGATCCTATGTTAGAAGTAGCTTGGGTCTGTAGAAGGAGACCAGGGCTGAAAGTCAGGTGTGTATTCGTAATTTAACCAGTTAGTGGGCTAGAGGAATGGCACAGTAGTTAAAGCTCTTTCCTTGCAAGCACAAGGCCCTGAGTTGGATTCCTCAGCACCTCATAAAGCCTAGCATCGTGTTTCATGTTTGTAATTCCAGCCCTTGGGAGGCTGAGGCAGGAGAATTACCATGAGTCCAAGGCCAACCTAGGCTACATAGTGAGTTCAGAACCTTCCTGGACTATAGAGTGAAAGTCCATCTCAAAAAAATAAAAAAAAAAAGGAAAGAAAGAAATTTAGCCATTTAGCTATGTTGAAAGTCAGGTGCGTATTCTTAATTTAGCCATTTAGCTATGGCCTCTATTCTGCATTTGCTAAATCACAATAAGTTTAGATTTTCTCATTTTATATTATTTTTAACTGATAACTGAACAGTTTATCTATAGAACATGATGGTTTGATATATGCATTTTATGAAGTGATCGAATAAAAATAAATAGCATTGTGGTAGGTCTCAAGACAGTGGATGTTTCTTGATATTTTTATTCGGAGAATATGGCTGCAATATTAACACAAATCTGTTTCCTGTTTGAGTTCTAGTCTCACTTGGAAGATGAGGAGTTTGAATGACTTCTGTGAAGACGCTTCTAAAATAAGAACCCTAAGGGAATGGAAGTGTCCTTTATATTGATCAGTCTAAGCAGAATGATCCATGCTGATGTCTGCATTTTCACCTGGCCATGTCCATGGTACAGAGCTTGTTGGGAGAGTGGGTGAGAGTCATTTGAGTTCACCATTTGTTAAGAGCCTCCTGGGTGCCAGACCCAGCCTTAGGCACTTCATGAGCATTAACTCCCTAACTTGTCAACCACCCTCACTTTCAGCTGAGTAAAGTGAGACTCGGAGAAATGAAGGGTGCAGTTTCAGCTTACAGTGCCCATCCTGCCACACATCCTCATCACCATTGTCAGTTCATTGCTGTCCACTGACAACCCCTAGGCAGAAAGCCATAAGGCAAGACACTTGTCCTTGGAGTTGCACTCCACTGAAGCCCTATGGTTCTTGGAAAAAGGCATTAATGGCTGGATTCTTTTAAAGCCAGGTGAACATCCTAGATAGTATGTGATGAGCAAGCTGGAAGTCTATGCCAATCACCTGCAGGAAGTGGTGGACAAGAGGACCAGTCACATGACTGTGGAGAAGAAGAAGGTAGAAAAGCTTCTGTCCACCATGTTGCCCAGGTATTCCAGAGCATTGGGAGTCTTGTCAAAGAAACCCAGGGCACAACAGCTTTTACTATCTAAGAGACCCCAAGGAGAGGCGGCATTATTTCTGTTGTATAGGTCTTCTTAAAGGGAACAAGCATTTTTAAGAGAGAAAGAAAGAAGAGGGAGAGAGAGAGGAATGTAAGAGGTGGTCCATTCTATTAAGGAAAATAGAAGCAAAATTTGTAGGAAAGGAGAATGCAGGTCATTTGCGTGGGTGGTGGATGAAGCAACTAGTGGATCAGCCTCTAGAGGGCGTGCTAGCTTCACGCATCGGACTTATGGCTGCCTCTCCAATCTTACAGTTCCTATTTAAAAATTTTTGCACAGTACAATACGTGCCCATAACCTCGGCTTTAAAAGTTGCTTCTTTTTGGTTCTGTTTTTATCTATTCTCTCTCAACATTTCGCAGAAACATTTGCTACTAAAATTCTTGTTCATTTGTGTGTCCTGACCAAAAACATGGAGGCAGGTATTTAAATAGGTTAATAATGTGAGGTGGTTTGATTGAAGTGAAAATATTATTTGTGGGTTAGTGAATGATTCCATTCTTTTCCACATCTGTAGACAGCCTATAACCGATGAGGAAAATAAAACGCCTTCCGCAAGAAAACTTTTTTGTGAAAGCATTTGTATGTCCTGCTGCCGGAGTCTGCCACTGTTGAGCCACTAGTTGAAATACATCCCTAGAGAAAATGCAGATGGAGAAATGTGTGTAAAAAGAATTCCTCTCTGGCAGATTTTGTTAATCAAAGCCTCACCAACTGAAGTTAAAAGAATGAGATAAGATTCTGTTAAAACTTATTTTTCCGCTCTGGTTTCAGCTTCATTGTAGAACAGCTCTTAGCCGGAAGGTCCGTAGAACAAGAACATTTTGAGTCTGTGACCATCTTTTTCTCTGACATTGTTGGATTCACAAAACTGTGTTCCCTCAACTCCCCCTTGCAAGTCGTGAAGCTACTCAATGACTTGTGCAGTTTGTTTGATCACATCATTTAAGCCTCTGATGTGTACAAGGTGAGACGCAGGCTCTGGGCTGTGCACGATGGTGTGCTCTCCGTCAGGAGGAAGGCTCCATTTCAGGCTGCAGTCCGTCCCAATTCATGGCCGCAGCTCAGTGCTTTACCCTTGTTTGTCTTTGTGGAAAGGGGCTTGATATTTGTGCTTGGCAGGGATCACCACTTGTACTCCGCTTCCTTCCATTGTTTTAATCTCCGAGTAAACACATTTCCAAAGAGGCATTTCCTTCTACTCGCTAATTCCTCCCTTTCCCTTCGGAATATACTTCCTCCAGGCTTATATCCAATCTCCTTTAGAGGCGGCCTTTAGATCTAGAGTGAGTCTCGATTCTGTTGTTACCCTTAAAATGCAGGGTGAAGATCAACTCCCCAACCTTAGTTATCAGACTTTGATAAGGAGAGATGCTAATAATGCCCTGTTTGGTGCCAGTGGGGGGGGGGGGTGGAAATTGATTGGCAGGAAGGTACCAAAAATAGCAATAACTGGGCTTTATTCAAGTGTTGATCCTGATGACTGTTATATGTGCTTTCTGACTTGTTCAATGAGGTCAGATTATGGCTCCAGGGATAGTACTGGGGCAGCTACAAGTGCACCGGCTTTGACCACAAATCCAGGACTCAGCCTTGCTCATGGTCCTGGGACCAGCAAGATTGGAGAGACACTGTGGCCACATCCCTCAGTGATAGATCCTCCAGTGATTATTCCCCCATGTTCCTCACAAAGGATGCCTCTTTTTAAGGGTTGGAGAAAGAATAATATGGCCAGCCTTCAGGAGCAGATTCCCCCACCACTTAGGACCGCATCCCCCCGGATTCCTGAGTCACCTAGTGATGCTTTACATGTGCTAATGTTGCTACTAGTTTATATTTCGAAAGGATACTCTCATGGTGGGGAAGGGTAGTCTAGAAGCAGGTAAGACTTATCAACAAATTGATTTTTTTTTTTTTTTTTTGTAATTTTGGAGTCACCAGTACAGAAGTGTTCACTCCATCTGGCTAATGACTGAGATCCACCTACCTTCCCCATGTCATATTTGGGGTCTGTTAAACCTAATGGTGTCTAGAAAGGCCTGAAGTTTTAAGCTTCTACTTGTCATCTCATTTCTGTATTGTGAATGTGGATCTGAAAGCTGACACTATTAGGAAAATGGGGGAGAAAGGTGCAGAAAAAGGAGATACATATATTTCTATTTGTAAATAGATACATTTGTGTGGTGTATCATGTGTACATTTATATAAATGTATGTTAGAGCCTGGTGTGGGATGAGGAAATTTCAGGTTGGGCAAGATGGATTCTGCTTGATGGATCCAGCTGGTCCTTCCTGACTCAGCCTATCAGTACACACTGCTTCTTGTCTCCTGGGTTCTGATCTTAGGCTGGTGAAGTATAATCACCCCTACTGCCATATTTAAGAGAGAACGTTGTGGCTGTGGGATGAGGGCTCAGGGGAATGCAGGTCTCATGAGGCATTAGAATGAAATTAGCAACTTGAGGAAATGCTGGGAATTGAATGGGGTGAAAGTGAATGAGTATACGCCCTTAAACATGGGACCTGTAGGAAGAGCTCAGAAATGAGAGGCCTTGGTTTCTGACCCTCCTCATCTCTATTCTCTACCTTCTGCCTTCCTTAGGGAAGATGAAGATCACTTTGTTGTGTTATTTTTAGGTTAAAACCATTGGAGATGCTTACATGGTGGCTAATGGACTTCCTGTCTGCAATGGAACCCAACATATAGACCAGTTCGCCACCATGTCTCTGCACTTCCTCAGTGCCACCGTCCACTTCCATATCGGGCACATGCCTGAGGAGAAGCTGAGGATTCGGATTGGCCTCCACACAGGTAGTCAGAGGTGATGGTGGCCCTTATGGCCCAGATATCATGGCAGATAGTTCTGACTTTGAGTACTAGGTCTCAGGCTTTTGGGAACAGAGTCATTGAATGGTAATATCTTTAGGGAAGAACAAAAGGTCAAATTGTCTTTGAATATGTATCCCCTGTTAGCTAAGTGGCTTAGTTAGAGCGCAGATATGCAGTGACTAAAAGATGCCCGCCCCCCACAAAAGAGCAGAAAATAAACAGGGCAGGACTTAGCTCCTTCCCCTCCAGGTATCTGTGTCAAGTGCTCTTTGATGCATTGTGTTTTTGACAAACTTATGATCAGGCAAAGAAGTGACCTCCTACTTGGTTTGGTACTTCTGTTACTATTTTGAAATTCTTAATACTTTCTGAACAAAGAATCCCATATTTTTATTTTACACCATGCTCCAAAATTATGCAGCCAGTGTCTTATTTAACCAAATAAAACCTGATCTCCAATCAGGATCAGTTACTTCCACGTTTGTAGGCTTCGCTCACATCTCTAGCTCATGAATTACATAGTCATTAATTGATTATGTCACTTTCCACCAGAAATCTGTGGGCTCCTAGGTTGCCTTTTCGTAAGCTGTAAGATGTTTTGCCAAGCTTTGCCCCAAGAGGGCACTTAATTAATGCCTGCTGAATTGCTTCTGTTGATGGGATATACTCCCTGGAGGCCAGCCCAGCCTGTGGGAAATGCAGACTGGTTGCCTTCCTGGGTTCTTTTCTCCTCAGGTCCATGGTGGCTGGCGTGGTGGAAATCACCATGCCCAGATACTGTCTGTTCAGAGATACTGTGAACATGGCGTCCAGGATGGAAAGCAGCAGTTTGCGTGGGTATCTCTTACTGTGAACCCAATATTGCTGTCTCTTCAGTCCCCTATCTTATACCAGAGGGTATTTTTAGAAGACTCATTTGCATTTTGCCTCTTGTTTTCCACACCAAAGATAAGATCATGATTCACTTCAGAAAACACTGATCACAAGGTGCACCGACGACAGGACAGGATCGGTGCTCTGCCCTCCTTGAAGTCTTGCAAACACACTGTGGCCTCCTACTTAACAGGTTTTCTATTCTAAACAGACACACATGTAACAAAATTATTTAAACAAAGGGTAGGAGTGGGGAAATTTGTATAGACCAGGGCCAGGCAGAAAGAATTTTTCGCTTCATTAGCAAAAATTATCTTTTACAACTCTGCTACTATAGCTCAAAAACAGCCACGAGGTGTGTAAACAAATGGGCAGGGCTACGATCCAGGAAAACTTCACTTGTAAATATGCACAGTGAGCTCGTTTCGGCCGAAGTATGTGAGAATTTACCCATCCCTGAGAGTCTCTTCTTGATTGTATGTAGAAGATCCAAGACTAGTAACTCCAGTGGACGTTAGAATCCTTTTCTTTCTAATTTCACTGCGTTGACGACTGCAAGACACATATAATCCATTTATTAGTTGTGGCAAGAATAAAAGAATTCATGTTGGTGCTGGGGACATATTTCAGCAGTTACAGTGCTTGTCTAGCAAGCAAAAGGCCCTGGATTTGATTCCTGAGCAGCCTCATAAGCCAGACATGGTGGTGCACATTTATAATCCCAGAACCTAGAAGATTGAGGCAAAACTATTGTCATATGTTTGAGGCTACCCTGGACTACAGAAAAAAAATCCTGACTCAACAAAACAAAACAAAACAAAAGAATTTGTGTTTTAAGTTTCAAAAAGTTTAGATTAATGCTGTTTTGAATTTATAGATTTCTGTAATATAAACACATACACATATGATTTTCCTCTCTGATTCATTAAGTTAATTAATCAAGTCACAGACATAAATTTAAAACTCTCAGCACGTAAGGAAAGGTTTTTCAGGATAAGCTTAGAAGGTGGCGGCTTATGTAGGCTCCCAAACTGATTCCACTTGCACTGCTGACTCCAAGTGACAATTTTGGTAATATGTACCAGCTCACCTGGAAATTTGGGAAGCCCAGTGAGCTCAATCCAGGGGGACTGCCAACTTGCATATGGAATCATTTTTACCTCCTGCTTCTAAACTGGACAAGCAAAGTTTGAGCAGACCCGATAGCATCAGATTAATGCCTGGATGATTAGTGTCTCACATTTCAGACATTGCTTGTGCTTTGTTTCATGAAAGGTCCTGGAAATGAAAGACTTTGAGTAGTGCAGCTTCCCCCTCCAATGTAGTCCTTACCCCCCACTGGTACCCCAATGACAAGATGGCAACAAGCCATGACTGGTTTGTGGCAGCTCTTCGGATCCATGTTTCTCAGAGCACTGCAGGTGCCCTGCTGACAATGGGAGGATACCACCTGCAGAAGAGAGGCACCCTTCCCGTCAAAGTATGACTGGGCTAACTTCATCTTATCAAAGAATTCAGCAGAATGAATGAATGTTTGTGCGGTAAAAGAGATCTCTTCACTGTCTCTGAAAGCTCTCATGTTTGGCACGTCTTCTTCCTTCAGAGAGGCCTCTGTAGTCTCCCCAAAGGGTCAAACATGGTCTATCCCACAGGAAACACCTTATCTTTCACCTAGACTGAGTGACCCCTTGGGAGGTACCTTTTGTCCCAGCCACCAGTGGTCCCTCAGCTCTATTTAAATACCTCAGTACAATCTCCCACACAGAGCAAAGGAATTATTGTACCCACCCTTTCCTCTGTGTTCCTTTTCCTGGGTTTAAAGTGTCCAGGTAGAGGAGACAGAAGTCTATTGTTTTGCCCTTGAAAATAGTAGGATCTCATCTCTTCATATCCAAAGATGTCTTCCCTTTCCTCTGCCTTCCCCTTCATCCTTGGCCTCCCTTGGCCCCTGGAGTATACCAAGAGGCAATCTCACCATCCTCTTGTCTGGGCAGGTGCCTCAGGGGCACCTGAGGGGCAGGTGATCTTCTCCAGATGTTCTCGGGTATTTTGTGGATATTGAGATGCACACACACACACACACACACACACACACACACACACACACACAAAGCAAAAGGAGTTGTATCAGCTCCCTGGTATGCTGAGCCTGGACCTGGAATGCAGTGTCATCAACTGACTTTATGTAAGAGGAAGATCACCCAGAAGGCAACAGTATAGACCTAGCTTGGGAGCTTATCCCACTCATTTCTCTTTGTCTGACTGAGGATTTGCCCTCTGTAAAATGGGAATTGTGATGTAAAGATTAGATACACATATATATAGGAAGTACTTTCCCTGATGCCCAATGCCTCTGAGAGTTCAGATGATTATATTATAATTTAAAATTTTTTTTTGCTACAAACTTTAGTCCTTATTGGCTCTCTTCCCAAGGCCATGGCTGACTGTCCACACTTACCAGCATGGCTCAAGAAAATCACCAAGATTTTATCTGTGCATAGGCCTTGTCCTGGCAGTCAGGCCATACTTCCCAGCTGGGCAGCTGTGTCCCTGTGAGTCACCAACTGCTTCTTTGCCTCCGACAGGGAAAGGGAGAACAAATGACTCTCTGGTTGAAAGGCAAAGATGGCTTCGTGATTCGTCTCCCTGAGTTTTCTGAGGAAGAAGTTGAAGTCCCAAAGACCTTGTGAGGTAGGTTTTTTTTTGTTGTTGTTATTATTTATTTCAAGAGGTTTCTGGAATCTGTGGGTCCCTAATCTTTGGTACACATTCCATACCCCACTGGAGAGATACAGCTCTGGGTGTGGAGGCAGTCTCCCACCAGGGGGTGCCATCTGGCTGGCCTCCTCCTCCCATTCCAGCCTTTGCTGCTCATTCCTGTCCATCCCATTCCTGCCTTTCTTGCAGTGCGTTCTTGGGAGGTGAATGCCATGAACTCTTCCCGGAGACTGCCAGTGAGCATGTCCTAGCTGCCAGGGATTTCCATTTAACTCCTGCATTCATTTAACTAGTGAATTTATGGTGAACCCATTTGATTCTGGAAGGAGAAAGGAAGGATGGAGCCTGGGGCTACAACCAATCCTGCTCTTCCTCACAAGGCCTCTGATCCCTCAAGTTAGTGCTTATTTACCTTATCAGCAAATCAGCTTGCAAGGAGGTGGATCTCAAATCAGAAGGCAACTCAGTAGGTGCTCAGGACAAAAACTTTAAAGTCTGAGCATCTTTGAAGCCCAGCAAGGCTAAGGCTATTACCAGAAGACAGGCCTACTGCAGTGTTGAAAGGCCTGGGCCTGAGCCCTGACATTTGTTCCATGAATGTTATGACTTCAAATCGATCGTGTTCAGGCTTCTGGTAATTTCCTTCCTATCGCTGAGCAAAACTCTTGAAGTCAAAGCTTGAACTTTAAGTGGAATTTTTCAAAATTAATTTATGAGGAATTTGATTTTTAAAAAGCCCAGCAACAGGAATAAATTTACTCACTCCTGCAATATCTACTTTCCTTGCTACACAAAGAACAGGGTCCTGGGTTGTCTTACTCAGTGGTGCATTTAGTAGATAACTGACTAATGCATTTGCAATACTTCTTTCTTCCTTCCTTGTAGCTCCCACTTCAGATAGCTTCTGTGTGGTTGCCTCTGAAGATGGCAGGGTAATTTGAATAAAATACTATATTTGAAGCCATTTACTGTTGAATTTTCCATGACTAAGGAATAAGAACCAGTGAGACCAGTTAGATTTTCTTTCTTACTGGACCTCTAAGCTACCTTTGAGATATTTTTGAGTTCCGTATGAGGGAGTGAACTACCTTTTGGCTCACCGAGGGCTTCAATACTAGTTTTTATAGTAGGCATGGTGGAGTTTTCGCTTTGCTCCAGGAGCAAGACTTTAAATCAGAGCAGGGGAAGTGCTTTTCAAATAAGCTCATCTTTATGGAGCTTCTAAGCATTCCTATCCGTAGTACTTCGTTTCCCAGAGCTGGATGACTGAGTCCTCTGACCCTCACTTCGTTTCTGTGTTACAATTCTATTGCCATTGTGATAGGTTCTGCTTCTACCTCAGCATGAAGGACTGGCAGCTTTAGGCTTATGCCGTGAAGGAGGGAAGGCAGAGGCCTTTATGTGAAGGACGTAGAGGAGCTTTCCCCCTTCTGCTGCTGCAAGATAGAGGCAGTAGGCCGGGGCTTACATTCTCCTGCTCCGCACCTTCTTCTTTTGTTTAGAATCATGGTTTCTGGATCCCAATCACGTTGCGCAACCATGAAAAGAAACAATTGAATTTCTGCTATGAGGCCTCTTAGAGAGAGAGGCTGGTCTCCATCCATTTGCCCGCTGTCTATTCATCCATCCATTTCATTAATTCAAGAAGCACGTTATGTTTGTATAATACAGACTATTAATTCTGCCTTTTTCATTGAACATAATCACACATTTAGTATCCACACACATACTTACAAAAACATAAAGCATGTATACCCAGATACAACAGGTACACATATGTACGTATACCCATATACATGCACACACACAAACATATGCATATATGTACTGGCACTCAAATGGGTTTGGGGGAGACATAGACAGGCAGGGAGAGAGGATATATAACCAGGCACATCTCTTCTAAAGTCTGTACTCAGTTTTTATTCTATGTCAACTAAATGGAAAGTGTACACATAATTTTTCTCCTCCTTTTAATATCTGTTTATATTTAGCACTAATGAAATTTTGCACTTGATCTTAGCCAAAAGGCCGATAAGCGATTAGCACTAATGAAATGTTGTAGGAGAAATGATTTTGAGAGTACTTTCTCTTAATCTTTTACCAGTAAAGTTATGAGACAGAAGAAGCAATCAAGAATTGTGGGGGTGGGGTTGTTAATTACTTTAAGCCAAAACACATCCAGTTGCTGGCATGAGACATGAGGCCTGGGATGACATGAGACCAATTCCCCCAAATGACAGGCATACAGAATGGCTTTAACCCCTGTGTGGAGGGCTTGAAGTATAAGTGTGTGACAGAACAATTTAAAATCTGTTTTATATATGTGAATCTGAGAAACTCTAGTTGTAGAACCCTTTGCAAGGGTTGAAGAATTGGCTTTCAACATGACACATTAACACTGTAAAGTATAATCACAACTTACTTAAGACAGTGTATTTATTCCATAGCACCAAGTAGAGAAACATGACCATAAAACATAACGATAAAATAAAACCCAAACTAATACAACATTGTTTAATTCTGACAGCTGAAGATTTAGTTAGGAATTTGGATATAAGAATGCTACTTAAGAGCTTTTGAACAAATAAAATATGTCTTCTGTCCTTCCTACTACAAAAGAACTGTAAGTTTACAGAAGGGTGTTTTCTCAAACTGGTCAAAACACCAGCTTAGAGAGCAGGTGTAGACTGCACCGAGCCTTTTTATTCTAGCCTATGATTAAACAAACACTTCATGCTTCTGGAGATTTGCTAGTTAATTTCTTAGTTTACTAATGCAAATTACAAAAAAAAAAAAAAACCATCAGACTGAAGATCTCAAAACTTCTCAAGTACATAAAACACAGAGAGACAAACTGATAGGTGATTTCAAATTATAAGCACACTAATTGAATCTGTAGATAAGTAAGATAAGAACCTAGAACTCAGGATTGTCCTCACATCGGCTGATTCTCTGGCAGGGTTGGTTCAATCAGTGTTCATCTGTTTAGCAGATGGGAGTCATTGGTATTGTCTGCACATATTGTGAGCATATGCCACCAAGGGATTTCATTAGCTGCTATTAGCATTTGTGGTTCTGAGTCTCTTTTGGTTTCATTCTAATGGTCTTAAGTTAATGACAGAGAAATAGATATTGGCTTGAACATTTTAAGTAAAGGCTAAAATGAGAACAGACCATTTTGTACAAAGTAAAATTTCTTGGGAGAGAAAATAAGGAACTATTGTGAGAGTGCTGAGAATTATGAACCATATTGTTGGATCAGGTAACCAACCTCAGGAACAGGTGTGGAGGGGTTCCCTCCACAGTCATGTTGCAAGCAGCATTTCCTGTAGACAGTGTCATATTTCTGTGTTAAATGAATGTGAGTTCTATTCCTCTTGTAGCTGTTTTTCCTATTTAATATGTAATGTTCTTTTGCTTTTGAACTATATATCAGCTAAAAGAATGAGTTTATATTTATCAAATGTTTATATATATTTTAAAAACCTTGTAATAAAAACAAGTTAGGTTAATACTAGGGACTTTCAAGAATCCATTTCCTTTCTATTACTGAGGTTTAAGCAAAAGGGTAGTATTTCACTCTGATTTTCCCAACATTGAGAGTCTGAATCCCCTCATTTGGGGACTCAGCTGTGATGCTTAGCTAGAATTGCCCAGTTTGGCCGACAAATCCCCTGGTAGGCAAAGTTGGCTTCTCCTCCTCATTCTACAGTTAGCACTAACTTTGTGGTTATTACCTAGATTCTCATTAAAATGCTCGGCTGTGCTTGGTTGGGTGTGCAAGCTTTTTTTTTTAATAGCTTTCAAAAGAGTCCTCTGCAGCTTTGATTCAAATCTGTGAAAGAAGACTCTTTCCCAAGCTGCCATGGAGGAGCAGTGGGGATCTAAAGGCCACCAGCACTAGCCTGAAGAACTGGGGCACTGAAGGAAAAGAAGCACTGGATTCACAAAAATCACTGGAACACATATTTGGCAAAGCGTTATCCTCTGCTCCCCAACAGTGTAGTCTTCTGTTTGTTCTCTTTGGCAGCACAATAAACGAGTTTGTCATCGTTGGAGACGCCCTTGGGGGGAGGAGCTGCAGCTGCCTGGCTAACTCCTACAACATGGCACATATCCCCAGCATCATGAGGAGGTGACAGACAACATCTGTGAACCAGAGTAGGTGGGAGAGGGCACTGAGAAACAGTGGTGCGAGGGCTAGGACCACCCACCCGAGGCAACATAATGAAAAATGTCAGCTCAAGGGTATGAAGCAGCTTTTCAGGAAACATTTTATACAGTCATTTTTGATCAACCCTGAGGATTTTTTTTTAAGCTCACTTTTACGAGTACAAAGATCCTGACAGATAAACCTAGCTTGAGAGCCTCTAGCAAATGGCCACCTGGATTGGATCATACAGCAATGGTGTATTTATTTCACTGTAGGATTCTTGCTGTAGTGCTTCCTTTAAACATGGGGCTTTAGGACTAAACTTTAAAAAGCTGATGTATCTGATTTTCTCATAATGATGAGAGCAAAGTCTACATCTGGCAGTGTATTAGCAAACGGAACTGCCTTATCCTATCTTCTTGCATAGTTATTTCCTTCTCATCAGTCTAGGGAGATCTTGAATATTACCAGTAATGGTTGTTCCTTAAGGGTTTCCCTAGCCGCTGTCTAAATCATGCCCTCACCCCCGCCCCCCACCCCCACCCCATGCATCACACCTGTTGGGAAGGGCAGGGGCCTTGTCTTTCTTGCTCACTGCAGTAGCCGCTGTGCCTCGAACTGTGCCTGGTACAATGGTTATAACTGTGGTTGACCCTTATTGGACCCTTGCTATGTGCCAGAATTTGTTCAGTTCTCCTAGTTTTGATTAAATAGTCACAGTTGTGATAGTTGTGATTAAATAGCCTGTGGGGCCCAAGAACTTAATAGAGACTTTGCCTCTGACTCCACAGGGGCAATCTAAAGTGTAATTTTTAATTCTTTAAGGTTTTGCTGGGACCAAAATTGATCTTCTTTGGAAACACATGTCTGCCTGACAAAAGCATGGGCCTATGCCATTTTCCACGAGTGTCTGTTTTCCTTACCTGAGAAGCTATAGAGACTCGAAAATCCCCTGCCTAGAGTGAGTAAAGAGAGAGAGTGCAGGTTTAAGAAAAGATCGTGGATGGAGATCTCTCAGAGCTCTGTATCTGAAACACAAATCTAATCATATCCCACCCCCATTTATAACCCACATTAAACCATGAGTCCCCTGTTGCCTTAGTACAAGGTTTATGCTAAATTTCCGGTGGCTTTGGGTCACACCATTTTCTCCTCAACTCTCAAAAGGCAGGCTTTAGTAAACATCCTGGAAAGGAATCATCAGTAAATATTTTCAGCTCTTCAGGCTATAAAATCTCTGTTACCAAATAATCTACCCTGTCATTGTAATGTAAATGAAACCATAGAAAATATTGCCTAAATGAACAAGAGTCTGCATTGTAACAAAACCTTAAAGGCATTGAATTTTGAATTTCATATAATTTTTATGTCATAAAATAGTCTTTTTCTTTTGAGACAGGGTCTTGCTCTGGGTCCCAGGTAGGTCCTGAACTCACTGGTGTGGCCCAGGCTGGCCTTGGACTCAGGACAGTTTGCCCCCTTTAGCCTCCTGAGTGCTAGGATCACTGTACCACCATGCCGGCTTTATGTGGTATTAGGGAATTGAACTCAGGGTCTTGTGCTTGCAAGGCAAGTGCTTTAACCGCTGTGCCATTCCTCCAGCCCCAGTATTTTTCTTTTTTAAAATATAAAAATGTAAAAATATTCTCAGCTGGAAGACCCACACAGAATCAGGCGGCAGCCTGGACCTTGGCCTTGGGCTGTAGTTGGTAATTACACTCTCAGGTGATTCTGCTAAGGTGCACACAGCCTTTCCGTGAATCTTGCTTACCGTTGGGTTATTTCAAGTTATATTAAACATTTTCAACAGAGATGTATTTCATAAACCCTGAATGAGGTTGATTTCCCTTGCCATGTACTCCTGTAGCACCTTGCCCACCCCACCTTTTTTTTTTTTTTAACAGCATCTTTCCTCTTCTAGATGGCAAGTTCCTTGAAGACAGGTCTCCTACGAGTTTCCCTAGTTCTAGTCCTCCACTCATGCCAGGCAGGGCTGGAGGCTCAATAAGGGGTTGTTTACTTACATTGGACAATCCTAGAATGTTTTGTTTTCTGTTGCTCTTGCTCACTGCAAGCTGATGGGAAGCTTGACACTTCCTAATGCTTTAGGAACTTTTCAGCATACTCAACAAACCTCAGCTCCTTGCTTTGAGATGAGCTGCCTCCCACCCCCGCTGGAAGACTTGAGGAGCAAGTGAGAGTTGTGTCCACAGGCACACCTGGTTTGGCAATTCAGTCAAAATGCTCAAACCAGCTGTGCCTGTGGACACAGCCCAGATGCACGCAACCACTGGGAAACAGGGGCTTACTCCGCAGGGACAGCTCCACTATGAGGACACCCCCAGTCTGGTCCCGCAGCAGGCGCTTCCGTTTGTCACAGGTCTGACACAGGATGAGAAGTGAACAAAACAAAGAGGAGAGAAATAAGATTTTTAAAGTCACAAACTAGATGGAGTAAAACTTTTCTAATCAACACATACTAATTGCCTTATTATTATTTGTAATATAGTGGATTCAGGAAGACAGCTTGGTTAACTCTCCAAGTAGGAAGAAATTCTGCTGGAAGAGGTTATTACAATGCCACATCTTTTGATAACCAGCATAGCTTTTACTTGCAGCTACTTTCATCACAGTGATTCCAGTAGTGGTTACTTGCAAAATGTATTCTGGTCCTTCCTTCCTTCCTTCCTTCCTTCCTTCCTTCCTTCCTTCCTTCCTTCCTCCCTCCCTTCCTTCCTTCTTTTCTTCTTCTCTCTCTCTCTCTTTCTTTCTTTCTTTCTTTCTTTTCTTTCTTTCTTTCTTTCCTTCCTTCCTTTCTATCTCTGACCGTCAATGACCATTTTCTGGCCAAATGAGCCTGTAGAACTAGGGATGGTAACCTTATTCTGCAGGTTCTGCAGGCACACGGATGGGCAGCTTTTTGGAAGCCCCGAGCCTTTAATCCAAGTATACCAGAAAGGACAACAGTTTGGGAGTTAGCACTTTTGAGTCTCTAAGGGGGTTGTTCTCACACCCAGTAGGCATTGGAATCACTCAATGGCTTAAAAGCGCAGATGGCCTTTCTCTGTCTGATCAACTTGATCTTACATTTTTGAAGCATCTTTCCAAGACTGAATGTGCCTAACTCCTGGGTTTTGTTCTCACCTTGCATTCTCTTGGACTTCTAACTTTTGGGGGAAGCATTTCCAATGAAGGTCACCACCTTGATTTTATAGCACATTGCTTTCCGAAGAAGGAAGGGCAACCCTTACTTTTCTTTGTTGAAGATAAGGAAACCAGGCGCAGTAGGTTAAGTGACATGCCATGGTGAGTAGGACATAGGTGGCAGAGTGGATAGGCCTCCGGTGTTTGACCTTGTGCTTGTGCCCTTTTCTCCATAAAGAGCTCTACACGCACTCACTTTGGCTAGGAAATGACCTCCAAGCTCAAACCCAGCTCCTTGAGTACCGACCCTCTGGGATAACATTCTTCTTTGGAGAAAGGTGGCTCACCACTGGGCAGGAGAGCTTCTCACTGTCGCAGATGAATGTCTCACAGTGTAACCAGACCTTGGAAAGTTTGGGTATGTTCTGGAACCGGAAGGCATTGAACTGGAAAGTTGCCCTGTGATCCTTCCCATTCTCATGCACGAGGACTGTTTCATCTGTGGGGCAGCTGGTGTACATAGTGGAAGAGAGAGTGAAATGTCACCTTGAGGAACTCCAGTAAGAACTCTGAAACTAATTTGCACTAAGCAACTCTCCACTAGATTTGTGGATAGCACTTTGCCCTTCTGAATCTCTGTAATGATCTTCACAGCCAGGAGTGCAACACGAGGGCCTATGAAATGGGCATCGTAGTCCCCCTCCTATCGACACAGTACAGAGGGGGTAACCTATGAGAAGCCACATCCCTGGTAGGCCGCACTTTAAGGAAAATTAAGCCCCAAAGAGATGAAGCCTTCCAGAGGCCGAGGACTTAGAAGACCCCTAGGATGACAAAAGGACAATGGTGCTGGGAGCAGAATTTCCTAGTGGTGTCACAGATACCCAAGCTCAACACGTCTTTGCATGTATCTCAAGGTTTTATTTTTGGAAATTTGAATTTTCAGTTTAATTCACACAATATAATTGTCTTTTGCAAAATGTGCTCAGGCTTTTAAAATACATATAGACAGGCACAGAAAAGAAAAATAAATGGAAAGATGCCATCAAAATGTGTCTTTACTGACACATTAGGGCAGGACCTAAAGCATGTCACTTCTGGAAGTTCTTAGGTGAAAGGAGGATTGAATGTTGTGCCATCATATCTGGACCATGGATCAGAGCTTTGTTCTGTTTATGCAGCTGTGGGCACTTTGCAAGTTATAAAATAAGACCCTCAAAGGATCATGGGATCAATAAACCTGAGATACTTGCATGAACTTAAGATGTGAGGTCTTAAAAATCGCTCTTTGCAGCCAAAGAGGCTCAGGCATGGTGTCATCCAGGAGAAAATAATGTAAGCAAGGCTTTGGTGGGAGAGTAGGTGGAAGAGGTAAATACTGAGCAAATCTAGATGTGTTGGCACTGCTATCCGTGGGTACAGGCTGTGGCACCTGGCACTCAGGAACAGCATCTGAGTAGCAGACGCTCATGTGGGAGACTTTCACATCATTGATGGTATCTAATTTCGTTCCCCACATCAGATCACATTGAAATGGGCATGCTTTTTTACTTGCACTCGTGTGCTCAGGGAAATTCCTGATGATACATGACTGAAACAATTCCTGAAACTCCTGGAAACTAGAGATTCCTCCAGAGGGGCTTATTATGAACAAAATATATCATATATCCTCCAAGCCATCCCAAAACAGAGCGAAGCATGTGGGGATATACCTGGCCTCACCCTTCAGCCTTGACACTAGACGGTGGTACCTACCCCTTGTTGATCAGCTGCCACTGCAAGGGATACATGAAGTCAGCCGAGGGTGTAGCCCAACAACTGTTCAAGACCACTTTAAACCTATAAACAGAAAATGGAGTCACTTTGCGCCACAAAGCTTTACACCTGTGCCTAAGTATCTGGTGATTGAAAAGTCTTTTGGATGGTCTTTTTTTTTTTTGCATTTAAAAATATAAACATAGAGAAAATATACTTACCTAATGCTTAATCCTTTGGCTTCTACTCCTGCAAACAGATCTGAACCAATTTCAGATGTCTCCAGGACAAAGGGAGCTTCTTTCTTGGTGGAGAACTTGGCATTCTTTGGAAGGAAATTAATACTAGGCATTATTACCTCTCAGATTGAGCAGCTGGGTCTGGCAAAGAGCAGATGAATTGGGAGGGAAATTGTCCCCAAGACTAAGCACCTGAGACCACGGGAATGCACTCTAAGACCAGAGAAGCTGTGTTTTAGGAGGAGTAAGGATACCTCATAGGCTGGATTTATTGGTCATGGTGAGGCACCACCAATCAGGTCACCTATGCCAACAAAACCTAACTGATGGAAAAAGTGGGTGCTTACATGGGTGTGAAATTGCATGTTTTGTGAATCGCCCAAGGACAACAGGGACCAAGCATGCCCAGGCCCCTCCGCTCTTGCTTACCTCTGCTTCTTGCCTGAGCAGATGTCAGCCTGGCTTGGCAAGTTCATAGTGTGATTCTCAGAACCAATAATAATGATAATAGGAAGCATAACTTTACTATTCCCTGCTATGTATCAGGCTCCATTTTATGTATTTGGATAGTTTCTATGTTGGAAACTGATATGTATCAGGCTGCATTTTATACATTAGATAGTTTTTACGTCAGGACATTCTATATATTGAGATATGTTAATGAACAAAACAAAGATTTTTTTTTTGCAATGAGCTGATATTCTAGAAGGAGCAAATTACATAGCATGTTAGAATAAACTATGTTGCATAGAAGCACAAGGACAATGGTAGAACAGACTGGCAGAGGCAGACTGGGAAGAGGAGGAAGGGCAGGTTGCAACCTCAGCTAGCTACTTGAGAGGCCTCTCTGAGAAGGTGGCATTTGAGTAAGACGTAGCACAATGAAACCTTAGGATCTGAGATCTTCCATGTCAAATGAGGTTTAAAATCTAGAATTAGGGAAGTGGCTGTATTCTTGGGCACTTATCTAATGTCAGACACTGTATTGAGTGGTTTCTAAAGATTATTTGCCATAATAAATTGAAGGGATACACTCCTTACATCCCGATTTTAAAATACAAGGCTGGTGGTACAAGGAAGTTCAGTAAGTTTCTTGGTCCCTTCTGTGAGAGGAGGCAGTGGGGTTATAGGCAGTTAGGGGTTCAGGGTCCCCCAGAAACAGAGAATTAACTGGAAGGCAAGATTATAGAAAAGGAGGCTGGCTATAATTCTTGACAGTTTGCAGCTGACCACTCCCTAGAACTTAGTTAAAAGACAATAGAAAGATCTTTAATGGGGAAGTATTCAAGGGTGGGCTGCAGCAGTGGTTTAAGTGGTTCAAGATCCTTGCAACCAAGCTGCTTAGCATAGGACAGCTCCTTACCCAGCTACATCATAACCCCCAAATTTCTGGGTCCCCCTCTGGCTAGCAGAAGCTTTATCCTATCTTTCTTTCCCCTTTTATAAGGTTCCCAATAAAGCCTTTTCTTCACAACCTGCCTCCCATCTTGGTGACTTATTCTTTAAGCCTATGGAGACATGAACTCAGTGTGGAGGCCAGTCAGAACTGGGGCCTGACACCACAGCCACTAACACTTCCAGGCTAAATGGTGGCCAGGTAACACAGCTGAACAGAATCTCCTTGTGGACTCACTTAAAATGTTGAGAATGTAATTAAAACTGCCTGTTCAACTTAGATAGAAGAGGAAGAAGCACCCAAACAATGGAAAGGAGCTACGGTAAGGCCATAAATCCTAAAGACACAATGGAAGTAGAGGAAAATAGCAGCCCAGGAGGCTGCCCCCAGTGGCCTGGAGCCTCCAGCATCCACAGATGGAGGAAAGCCAGGGCTTGGAACCTCCACGGATCCAGGAGAAGTGGGGATTGACAGAAGCTGGTAGCCTCACCCTCCAAAAACATAGTACAAAGTGTGAACACACGGCTAGTTTCCCCTAAAAGAGGCCTCCCAGAGCCTAGACTTGAAGCAACCCTTGGCAGCCATGGTGAGCAGTGATGTAGACAAGAGCCACTTTTTAAAAAGATCCCAAGACTGAACTATTTAGAGTTAAAGAAGGCTTAGTTGGGCCACAACAAGTGTGGTCACTCTCAAACAGCACCTGAGAAGAAACTGACACAGGAGACAGTTGTGGAGATGAGAGAAAGGACACTGGCCCACTGGGCAGCTCAGGTATAATGGGAGTACCTCTGAGGGTGGAGAGCCTTCCCCTTGAGGGAGGGACGTCAGGACACGTGGAGAAGCTTTGCTGAGGTGGCTGCATGAGATTATGACACCTCAGAGGCTGTTGGACTATAAGGTCGTCCCTCACTGCCTACTCCCAGCACGGAACTCAGAGTATGTTGGGCTCCCCTACACTTCCTCACACTCATTCAAAGAAACCCTCTCAGCTAGGCCTTTAAAATGAAGTCCCTCAACAACAGGATCATGGAAAGAAGACAAAGCAACAGGACACACACAGAAATGCCTGAGACCCCAGAAGCTAATGTCATGGGCCCTGAAATAGTGGAATTCATATGGATGGAATCCAAAAAGCAAATAAAGGAGTTCAAATGAGATATTCTCAAAGAAATGCAAGCAATGATCTGCAGGTTTAAAGTGAAACTTATAACAAATAGTGGTCTCAATGGATACAAAGCTTACTGAGTATATAGAAGCCTCAAATAAAAAGTTGGGTGAGGTAAATAAGTAAATGTAAGATAAAAAGATTATTTTGGTAAGTGAAAATTTTGAAAAGAAATTTAGCTGAAATTCAGGATATAAAGAATGCATTTGAAAACAGGGAAGTAGTATGAAACATTATGAGGACAGAATTTCAGATCTTGAAGACAAGGATGAGGAAACAAATGCTATAATTAGGCACAACTCCAAAATTAGAAATGAACAAAGTAGCTGGATATAACAGATGATAGATGACTCTAAGAGAACCAACCTCAGAATTATGGGTGTGGGAGAAAGAGCAGCAGACAGCATTGAATGTGTAAAGAATGTATTCACTGAAATCATGCAAGAAAATTTCTCAAACCTAGGAAATTAACTTTTACCAAGTAACCTCATAGAATAGCCTCAACCAGGAGCAAGACTTGCTATGACATATTATACTTAAAATATTAGAAATTCAACATAAAGAGAGACTATTCAAAGCAGCAAAAGAAAAATAGACATTACTCGACCAAGGCAAACCCATTTAAATTACTGCAGTTTCTCAATGCAAAATTTAAAGGCCAGGAAATCCTGGAGAAAATATTTCCAGCTTTAAAGACAGCAAATATCTGTTGTATCCAGAAAACTTATCCCTGAAAATTGAAAAGGAAGTAAAAATTTTTCATAACCAAGAATTCCTAAAGAAATTTTCAACCACTATCCCAGAATTTCAGAAAATACTTGAAGGAATCTTAGAGAGACAGAGAGACAAGCAGCACCAAAGAACATGGAAGAAAGGGAAGAAAGGAAAACAGCTAAAGAGAAAGTGTAACCAAAACAAAAAAAGACATCAATCATTTGACTGGTATGCCATTAAAACAGTACCAGCTTTCTCATAAAATATGTGGGACTTCCCCCTAATTATTACTTTTATTAGTATATTAGTTTGTAAAACATAATAATTAAACTCATCATGGAGAATTGGTATACAGTCGCAATCTGTGAAACATATAGCTGGGGTTGGAGTGGCAGGAGGCAATGATTTTGATTTGGGATTATTTTAGTTTTAAAAATAGTAAACATTGGTAAATAAGTAGTTTTGGAGGTCTTTTCCCTGAAGCTCTCACTGAGTGGTCAAAGATCATGTAGCCTTAGTCCATTAATTCAACCTGTGACTCCTGAATTTTACTTTTCAATTTCATGCTCTGTAACTAAGTTTGTAATAATGATCTTACTCATTTCTTCCTGCTCCTCTTTGGGAAAGAACTCTTAAGTAAGTATGACATTATATCTATTGCTTTATGTGATATAGACTTAAGCTCATTTAATGTACAATTTGATATAGACCTAAGCTCACTTAATGTAGCAGTGTAATGATAACTTGAGTATCTTTTGAATGTACACACATTTACCTTTCAGTACTCAGCAAAGGAATTTGAAATTTAACTTCTCTCTTTTTCTTTTTCACATTTTCTAACCTTATGAATTCCATTGTTATAGTTCTTTCTTATGTGGACTAGTGGGTGAGGCCGTGTTAAAGAATCTCAAAAAAGATATAGTAAGATATAAAAACAAAAAAAGAAACTTTTGGCAGATTGTCCCAGTAAATTGTCTCCTGGACACAAAGAAGAGGCATCAAAACATGGAAACTGCAGCCCATTATTGGGTGGGAAGCTGAGCTAGAGAGTGGTGATTTGAGAGGTGAAGTGAGTCAGACTCAGAATGTTACATATGTTAAATATCCCATGGTTTCTCTGATGTGGGAAACCAGAATGCAGGCATTCTATAGAAACAAATGGGAGTGGGGGGGGGGGGTAGAGAGAGTATGGGAGGGCCAAAAATTGGGGAGGGGAACAGACTGTAATGTCGATAATATATATATGTGCACAAAATACTCAGGCTCACTGTAACTGTTATATATTGCATGCACACACACACACACACACACACACACACACACATATATATATATATATATATATATATATATATATATATATATATATATGAAAAAAGAAAAAAAAACTTTCCTAAGGTTACACAACTAGTTGGTGGTAGAATCAAGCTTCAAATTAGTGGTATACTAGCATGAACCACTCCCTTAGCCGTGGTGCTAGGCTATTTCTTCAAGTCTACTACTTTCATCGAAGATTCAAAATAACTTCTTTCCAGGAATGCTAACTAGCAAAAGTGAGCAGGAGGGAGATGGAGGAGAGAAAGAGAGGAAGAGCACTGGGTAGAACCAGTGCTTCTGGAGCCCAGCACTTGGCCTTCTCGGAATCTTAACCAATGGGCAGTGCGTTGGCTACATTGTGCTATCTAGGGCAAGGCTCTGTGTCTGCTAATTTGATGGAAATATATGCCCAGAGCATTTGTTGCTTCAGAAACACACGAGAATGCTGTCAAAGTGGGAAAGAAAGGGAGGAGAGAATGTCCCATTGGGTAGGCACAGTAAACCAGGCCCATGGGAGAGTAATTATCTCTGGGAATCATAATCCCTGCTTTACTGGGGCCTGTTTGCCAGGAGGGGTTTTGGTGGTTTCTGAGGAAAGCCTTAGCCTCATTTCTTTTTTTTAAATTTTTCCTTCCTTCCTTCCTTCCTTCCTTCCTTCCTTCCTTCCTCTCTCCCTCCCTCCCTCTCCCCCTCTCTTTCTCTCTCTCTTTCTTTCTTCAAGGTATTGGGGATTGAATTCAGGATGTTCACATTAAATTACATCCTCAGCTCAATTTTAATCTTTATTTTGAGATGGGGGCCTCCCTAAATCTCAAGTTGCCCAGTAGGGGCTCAAAGTTGTGATCCTCCTGCCTCTGCCTCACAGGGTGCTGGGATTACAGGTCTGTGCCACCATGCCCAGTTAAGTCTTATATTTATGACAGTTCCAGAAAATGCCTTGTTATTCCATCTCTTCAGTCCAGAGAATGGTCTGGATGAAGCTGAGGACATGACTCTTTAATATTGTTGTTTTTAAATAGAGAACGATCTCTTTCTAGTCTTAAAGCCGAATGTGGCTGATGGAAGGTGATGATTTTTGATAATTCTGGTGTCTTGCCAACTCATGTAAAACCTTCATAGGCTCTTATCTATAATTTTATCTGACTTAAATAAACTATTTACTTCTGGCTAGGGACTCAGTAGTAAAGCCTGCCTGTCATCAGGTTGTCTACAGAGACTGCTGACAGAGGCCTGTCCCCCTCTGGATGACTACTGTCAGGGACTATAGTGGCGTGGCCGTCCTTCCATCACACCGGCAGTCCACGCTGTTTTTAATCCTCTGATGATAGGTCAAGAGGATGCAGAGGGTTGCTTTTCTCTGGAACTAATCATTACTAGTGCATGGTCAAAGACAGATCTAGGTTTTAGGGGGCTTTGAAGCTTATAAAATTTGGAGAGCTCTCTTCAATAAACAAAATAAAAAATTTGAGTCTAAAAGTAGACACAGGGCCTTGAAAGGGGTTCATGTAGGTGAAATTTAAGCTGCATGCCCTTCACAGAAGTATTTGACACAGATCACAGTTGGCAGATCTGTTCTTTAGCCTGGGTGCACCTCCAAAGTGCCTGTGCCATCTTGGGAAAATCCCTTTCTCCCCTGAACTTCAGATCCTAATCTGTAAGGTGAACTGAATTATTCTAGGTCTCTTGCTGCCAAGGTCATCAGGGTTAATGTCTTCTGGGCAGCAGACAAGCAAATTCATAGTTCAAGGTTAGTGGAGTTCCAAGTAGAATAGGGTTTTCCTATGTGAAAGAAGTGGTTTGGGAAAGTTGCCTTATAAGAACATCATACTGATCTAATGTATAGAAAGATTTGTTTTTTTTTCCTCATCTTCCTCTAGCTGGCTGGGCCAGAGTCCCTTCTGGGTATATGTGTCGTCATTGAAAGCTCCAAGTTTAAAAACAAAGCACTTCTTGACGGGAAGGCATCTGGTTGACACCCATTGCATATGTAGTTTCTGTTGTGCACTTTATTTTGAGAGACCAAAGTGTGCCTTTAACTTCTGTGCTAACATAGGCAGGAGCCCAACTTAGACTATGAGAAAACCTACTCACTGAAAGGCCTCAGGGGCTAAAGGTTGGGGCAGAAGAAGCCAACCCTCCCTCTCCTTGCTTCTGCCCCCGTCAGGAAATTCAATAATCTGGTACATGTATCTTAAGAAGTGTCAGATTCTAAATATGAATAAATTTTCTGATATGGGTTGTAGTGGAAACTAACCAAGAGTCAGACATTGGCTATTTACTATTGGCCTTGCCTCCATATTCTTATCTATGAAAAAGAAAAAGTGGCCCTACGTTTTTGTGGCATCACTAGTGTCTTCTATCCAGTCTGTGAATCCAGTTTTTTGATGCATCTAGTCTTTTATGAGGTTTGAAACTGAACTAAATCGTATATTGCTACTTGAATCTAGAATAGAGCCCTGCACATAGCTTGGGGAAAAGTGGTCCTGAAGAAGCATCCCATTACCTCCTCCTGGAAAGGCCACAGGGTAGAACAAGGAAGCTGGACTTACAGTGTAGAAGTTGAGAGACAACTGGCTTTCAAATGTGCCCGTGCTCCCGTTCTTCACATGAACAGTGGCCACTCTGAAAAGGGGAGAGAATTTTGCATAAGGACTGAAACACACCTGATTGCTAGGGACTGCAGCACCCCACCAGGTCCTGGCCTCTATTCTGCTGAGCGGCTTACCTCTGGTCAAAGGCAGCCTGGTTCACCAAGTAGGTGGAGTGGTAGGTGCAGGAGAAGGAGTAGTTCACAGGCTGGTTCTTTACAATGACTGTGCTGTCGTTGGAAACGATGTGACTATAGAAGTGGTAGATGGGGGGCTTGTACTGAGGGAAGGAAGAAGGTGATTAGCACGGCCCTGTACCACCGGGTGAGAAGTGAGGATTCTGGGGAAAGTAGGCAAAGATCCTCCGAGAAAAGCCCAATGTGGCGATATGGGTGTTTTCCAGTGACAGAAGGATTTGTTGCTTTTTTCCTATGTGTGAACTGGTAATTTTGTAAAGAGCTCTTGAGTCTTTTTGACTAAAATTGTTTAAAATAGTCTAGTTTGATACTTCATGCTTAGCAAAAGTCTACAAACCCATTGGGCTTCTGATCTAAAACAGCTGGCTCAAGAATCTCTATTTCCCAGCATCACCTTTTTCATTGGTTTCTCCTGTCCCGATATGCTAAGTGAGTGTGTTCACCCATCTCCCATGTCTAGAACGTTACTTTCTAGGTCTTTGCTTTTTCTTCCTTCGACCCTACGTGCTCTTTCTGAGATGACTTCTTGTAATATGTTGAACTCTAAAGGCATAGACAGAGTTGGAAGGGACTGGAAACATCTACTGCAAAACTAACTGGAGACATAGCGATGTTCATCTTGCTGGGATATACTCAAGGACATGATGCTTTGTTCACCATGGCCATGGCTTTCCTCACAAAATCTCTGAATCCTTTTAGGAAAAGAAGTTGGCCTTGGAACCCAGGGGCCCTTTTGCTCACAGGTGCTGAAGGTGAACGATATTTTCTGGTGGTCGAGGAGGCAATACTGCAGGAGCACAGTGGGAAGGTCAGTAGATTTAGTCCCTCTCCATGACTGTGTTTTTGCTGGTCCTTTGGATCTGAACGTGTGATTTTATGGGGGAAATCTCAGATTTCTCCTCTGCCCTATAACAATACTTGGCAAGAGGATGTCTTTTTTTTTTTAAATTCTATGATTCCTAGTCATGAATACTTCACATGACTCAATTAAAGATTGTTTTAGATTCTAGTCACTTCTTTGAAATGCTCTTCCAAATACACAGTATTCTGACTTCTAAGCCTTGGGGAAAGGATAGACAATCCATCCACAGAAGATGGTAGCCTGTGAGAATAAGCTCAGAATTTTAAGTAGTGAGTTGGTGGTGAGGAATATACCTCATTCTATATTCACAGAGGTGGCCTTGTTGGATTTGGCAACAAGTTAGAAGAATAAAAGTTGAGCCAAAAGAGGTATTTATATGAGGTAGATATTTGTCAGGATTGATTTTCTAATCTGTGTGTGTGTGTGTGTGTGTGGTACTAGGGATAGAGCCTAGAGTCTTCATCCCTAACCTGTCCTTTTCTTTTTTATTTCAGATTTTGGGACAGAGTTTCCTAAGTCACTAGTTGTCCAGTCTGGGCTCAAACTTGTGGCTCAGCTGTCTTAGCCTCTCAGAGCACTGGGCTTATAGGCCTGTGCCCCTGGACCTAGCAAAATTCTGATCCATTTAAGGATGGACAGAAATATCTTTTTATTCCGTCTAGTTGTCTCATCTTAAATAACTGCATTCTGTAGCTTAGCCTTACCTCAGACTGGGTTCCACAATAAGACTTGTTTTTAGGTGATAAGTCTGGTATGACAAATTGGTAGTAACCACCTTCGTGGACCCCGTTGTAACACAGCCCCCCGAGGGCCAGCTGATGCACTTCCCAGCCGTAGGGACACTCAGGAATCTTTGTGATGATAGTTTTTGGATAGCAAAACACAAGAATGACATCTGGAAGAGTCCACACATGGTTTGAATCAGAGAGGATCATCAAGTCAGGTTACTCACAGAGTTGTGGGCTCCAGCCACATTTGGGAATGCAGAGCACTTGGTCACAAGCACTTTTCCTTCCAGTTGTCATGAATTTTCCCAAATTTTAGCTGCTTTTTAAAAATATAGCTTCTGCTATACCTACTTAATAACAGCATATACTTGTTATGTATTTTTGATGGTCCATTTTGAAACTTTCACTTTATTTTTGGGGAATGCATTATTTGTGAAATCACAAACTTGAATACACATATATCCCCAAGAAAATGAGTACACTTAATTTAAAAATCCACTTACTACACAGTGGATTAAAGCAAAACATTGGATTAAAGCAAAAGATGGAAATTCAATAGTCAAATAGAAAAAAGTGGAGATGTTATATGCAAAGAGTGAGAAAGAGAAAGGATATTCTCTCATTTTAAAAAAAGTTCATTTATTCTGTAATTTCACTTCCTGTGGGAAAAGCCCAGTTGGCCCTATAAGCTGGAGGGCTTATTTTCAAAGCCCGCAGGAGCACAGTCCTCTAATCAACGCACAGAGGAGCCGTAGGAAGCTTTTCTTTACAGGCGATGGGCTGGCACCCAGGCATACCTGCTTTGTTGGGAGTGCATGATCTCGCTGAGGCTTCCGCCACCACCGCCAGCAGGACAAAGGCCCTCACCACCATCGCTTCTCAGACCTTGGTCTCTGCCAGGCGGCCAAACTAAACTGGCCAGATACTCACGTTCCTCCCTGGGCCCAGGCCTCAATCATTCTAGATCAAAAATATGAATGCAAAATTAAAATCAAGGGTAATAACAAAGTGGCACACAGGGTCTTGGGAGACATTGTCAAGGGATATTAGCGACGCTGTTCTCCACTCGTGATATTTCCCCGCGTGAAGAGGCACAAAGAGTAGCTCATACCACTGTGGCGTCAGGGACACAGGCAGTTGCTCATGTTCCCAGCTGTTTCATTCTCTCTAGAGGGTGGATGCTGCCTCTCGATGCTTCCCAAGTGTCCGGCCCCAGGCCCGCTCCACTTTATATAACCTGCGCATGTAAAAGAAACCAGCTCCAGATAAGTCACAATGAGCATGCATTATCCGCTGCGGGGGAATAAAAGGGGACCTCGCAGAACAATCCACGGGGAGCTCAGTTACCACTTGAGTCTGATTTCTTTTACTTCACAGAATTGAAAAACGTTTTTTTTTTTTTTTTTTTCCTTAACAGCTTCAACCAGGACTGGAATAAAAAGTTTAATTTTTACTCCTAGTACAAAATCATTCTGCTTGCACGCAAGCTATTTTTGCACAGTTCCAAGTGGCGATTTTCTTTTTTCTTTTTTTTTTTGTATCTCCCTCCTTTTTTCCCTTTATTTCTTATTTTCATATATGTGGTGAGCTAAACTTTGAATTTCAGAAGACTCGTGTCCAGTATTGTTACACTGATTAGTGTAAACATTGTAAAGATGATTTGTCTAAAAATTTAAAAAATAAACTGCAACTTCATTCTGAAATCCCACTTTCAATTGCACATCTTCTAATCTTCTGAGCTTTTTTAGTATTCCAGAGCAATGATGTTGAAGGAAACAACTTAGACTGTACCGTACTTCAATCCTTAACCATCTCACAAGACCCCACACTGAGAACAACGCAGATTGTGTTGCTCCTGGGAAGGCCCAGGTATGTTATTGGGAGCACATATAATTTCATGTTTCAGAAGCATTGGGATGTGTCATATAAGCAATATGCCCATATATTATCCTCCGGTTGCCTTAGTTCCTCAAAACCTATTGTTAAGTCAATGGCATGTGCTACAATAATGAATCAGGGAAGTAGTTACATGGCAAGCCCTTAAACATTTCTGTGACTCAGTTTCCTTCTCTGTAAAATAGAGGCTATAATGCTGGACCGACCTTGAGAGAGAGGAGAGCAATGATGTCAAGGCTCTTGTAAACTGTAAAGCACTAGGTAAATATATAGTTGTACATGAAAAGACAACAGGTTCCATCAACATATGCTGTCTCTTAAGTTGCTCTTCTTTTCTTTAGTAGTACCAGAAAGTGTCCCATGGTAGGCCTAGGATTCATGTAACATGCGCATATCTATGTTTCCTAATACATACGCAATACACTCTATGGATAGGGACCACATGGGCTGAAAGAGGAAGGAGAAGGAAATATATTTAAAATGTTGTAACATCAGGATCAGGTTTAGCGTATCAGGAGACATCAGTCAGAGTTTATTCTGTGTTCTTTATAGCTCATTCTTGAGCAGAAAAAAAGACTCAGGTGTGAATTCTGATTTTCACTTTCCTGGGGCTCAACACTAACTCTGTTTCTTCTCTCCTTTTTGTTGAGCATGTATTAAGCCCTGCCACACACAAGGCATTGGATCAGGCTCCGACAGGCATAGGCTGCTCGGAAACCCTTTCTTTCCCTGAGGAACTGGGGAAAGGCAGTTCAGAGAGCAATGGGAGTTGGTTCTGGGAGTAGGGGATGGCAGAGGTCAAGAGGCTCAGAATGGTTGATGGAGGAAAAAACAGGTGAGCCAAAAGAACTCCGGGAAGACTAAAACAGCCCTACCGCATGAGGCCTAGGCTCCTGGCTCAACATAAACGATTTTTAATCACTGACAGTCCAGTGTGGCTCGTTCACATGCTTTGGGATACTTATTCCAAGAGGATTCTTTTCACACATCTTCAAATATGTCAGCTGACTTTGACACAGGACAGTCAGTAATATATTACTAGAAGGGCAGAGTTCTTTCATGAAGAGGACTACAGTGGAGACTGATGCCAATCCTGTCTCCAGTGGTAATGGTTGAGTATTATTGGGCAGTTGCTTAGCTCCTGGGAGACCTAATTTTGTCCTCTTTTGAAAGGATATAGTGATGTCTGTGACGTAGTGTTAGTCGGAATATTAAGTGAGGTATATGTGTGTTAGCCTAGACGTGCCTTGTTTTCCTCTCTGAGGATAAGAAGCCATCTGGGAAGCCTTATGTTTCTATGCTAAGTTCTACTTGAGAAATCCAATGAGAGCCTCTTAGGAGCACACCACTGAGAAGAGCATACATAATCCTCATCAGTGCTGGGTTGTGTTACATGTCGCTATGGAGTTAGACATCGTGGTTTTGCCACATTTTCCATCCTGTAATCTTGGGCAAGTTAACCTGACCCTTCCAAGCCATCAGTTTCTAAGTGTATAGGGCTAGAGGTGTAGCTCAGTAGTTAAAGTGCTTGGCTAGCATACTCAGAGCCTTGGGTTTGAATCCCCCACGCCACCTAAAGGTTACCTGGGTGTGGTGGCTGAGGGCAGGAGTATTGCCATGAATTTCAGGCTAGCCTGGGCAAAGATAGTGAGTCCAGGACCAGCCTGGATTATGGAGCAAAACTCTGCCTCAAACAAACAAACAAAAAACCCCAAGTTTGTAAAATGGGCTTCCTGTCTCTCGCGGCTGCTGCGAGGACACACGGACACTGCCTAGCACGATGCCTGGCACATGGTAAGCAATAAGACTTGCTTTACTGAGTTGGTATCCTGAGAGGTTGGTATCCTCAGGCTGGAAGGACATGTAGAATGTGTTCCCATATGAACCCTGCTTGTTTTCTTGTGATAACAGTTCTCCTTTTAGAAGCCCTGTTTAACAAAGGAGCAGGTGCTTTTGATTTCTAGAGAAGCCGATAATGATAAGATCCTGAGACAGAAAGAGATCGCTCCTACAATTTCTTGGAGCGGAGATCCAGCTAACAATCAGGTACGTGATACTCCTTTCAAGAACAAGCTGAATGAAGTCGGGAAGTGGATTCAATTTTTGTGGCAGGCTGGTCTCTAGATGTTTAATTTGAATAAGAAAGAGAATGGGACAAAATGTACTTGGGCCAAACAGTATTTGATACTTGCTCTGATAAAAGGCAGGAGACTTCTATTTTTTTTTTCCTAGTCATTACCCACCATTCAGATGGCCCACTCAATCCCCTCTCTGTTTTCCAACACTCTTCTTCCTTCCTGAGGTGAAGCCAGAGTTAGAGGGGTGCCGTGGGGATATGGCCTCCACAAGCGAGCTCTCCCACTGAAACCGTTGCTCTTTCACCAAAACCCCACCTGTAAGCTGATTGGAAGACCTCATCCATGCCAGGATTTTCAGAGAGCCCAGTAGGGAAAAGATTTTGTGGAAGACTCATCAAAAAACGAGCTTGTCTGTCCTGCATTTTTTAAAAAAATAAATTGTCAGCCAGTAGGGGGTACCTGCTCTATTTGAAGGTCTTGAGTGCTTTCTGGAAACCAGACCAGACACAAAGGTTTCCACCTGCAGAATTTCATTTCACATTTTCATTTGTAGTTCAAAAATCATAAATAGGTGATGAGTCAGATGATAAAGAATACCACCAACTCTTAGTGAAGTAACAGAGATTTAAAAAATAAAGCCAATATACATGTATTAAAGTTTAAAAAGCTGCTTTATTAACTTATTTTTAAAGCTGTATTAAGTTCATTAAACATCGTATTTCTAAATGCACTGCATTGTTTCCATTAAGCTCTGCATCAAACTTTCTTCCACTCGTGGGAGGCTCTGCTTGCCAACTTGCACGTATGTAGGCATTCCCATCCAAGCCTCCAAGGCTCCAGCCTCAGAGCACTCCCAGGAATTAACAGGTCTTCAGGGAAATTACATTTCACAAAGGATAATTGAGAAATGAGAAAAGATCCTCTATGGAGAGCACATTGGAAATTCAGAGCAAGAGACCCGGCCTGACCCATCCTTCCCTGACTCTGTCACCTCTGGCTGCAGAGACTCACACAGCACCAAGCAAACGGACCCTTCCAGGCTACCTCGGAGTCTTCTGTGGCCAATCCCTAAACAAGGATGATGCCTCCCTGACAAAAATAGGATTCAGAGCCCTGTTTGACCGCATTATGCCCTTCCTTACCTATCTTTCCATCACGCTCTTCCCCTCCATGGTCAATCCCAAGGTTGGAGAATTAAAAAGCAGCTCATCCTAAGATCAAGAGTAGGAATCTTATTGCTAGTTTAGACAATGCAAGGATTTATTTGGCTCCTGAAACTTTCTAGAGAATCATTCATGCATTCATTCATTTAATAATTCACTCATGCATCATGATATTAGGAGTATCTACTATTACTAGGCAGTGATCTAATTGCATATATATGTATTCATCTAATCTGTACCTCTACATATTTATATACTGTACATATATCTGTATAATTTTAACTTGGAATAAATGTAAAGATTCTGAAGAAGGACACACAGGATTTGGAGAAAAAAGTCACAGGCAGAGAAAAAGCATCTATTTTAAATATCTTGGTCAAGACAAGCACGTGGAAGAGAAGATAGGATGAGTTGTTGGAATGAGTGGTGATGATGTGTGTGTGTTTGGGTATGTATACATAGGTAAATGTGTTCATAAAGGTAGAATAGTCAAGCCAGATGTGTGGCACTTAATGTCTCTGCAAGATGCAGGATGAACATAGAACATTTGCCAATCTTCACATACATTTATTAAAAAAAATCTTTATCAGTGTTTTGTTTTTCAGAAATTCAAGCATTTTTTTTCATGTTTGAACTAAAAGCCCCCTTTTCCTTATTTGACAGTCCATACTATGAGAATTTCATTTTTTGTGTGACCAGTGTCATTCTGGGTTTCTTTTTCTCAAGTGTCACTTTGGTTGTAGGTCAGTAATCTCAGATCAGAGCAGTATTCCTATGGATCTGTAGAAAGGGGAGTGACAGACAAACCTCAAAGGCATGTGACTCCTTTTTCTCACTAGGATGTCATGGGAAGCCATTTTTCTCTCAACAAGCCACTCCTAGCTTCTTCTTCATGGTCTGTCAAAGTCTAATCAAGTCAAATATCTTTGTAATCATGCCAGACATAGGGTGAGTATTCTTTTCCTTAGTGTCTGTGATAGTTTATTGTGGAAGGCACGAAACTAGTCAGGCAACCAGAGGATGGGTAGAAAAACAAAAGGACCAGCAGAAGAAAGCAGCTTGTATAATCATTTTGTGTGCTATCATTCAGTAACTGTGCAGTCATAGACACAAGTTTTCTTTTTTCACTTAGTTCTCAGATGCCTAGATGTCCCAGATGAGTGCCAAGCATATCAAATACACAGGAGTCTCACATATTGCTGTTTCCTCCTTCTGTGTTTATGCAGGCATCACTAATCGATGGACTCTTTGTCTCTGATCTTCAATCGGAAATCAGATGCATTCTCTACATTGTCCTCTGAACAGATACTATGGATCAATTTCAATTAATATATACATTGAAACCTTTTTGATATTCCTAGGTGAGGGTAAACAATTACATTGCTTCTAGGATTGAAAAGTGCATCCTTGTAGTACTATGCTCTTCTTCATAGCTTTCATCACAGTTGTAATAGTTGGGACTTTATTGCATGAAGTCTCCTCTACTACACTGAAGGCTTCATCAAAGCAAGAGTTACTTCTTGGAATTTTGTTTCACATTAAATCCTTAGCACCCAACCTGTATCTAGCACATCGCTGATTTAAGAAATGAGTTGTTTTATCAGTGCTGGCCAGCCACACATTGTTCGTTGAAACTAGTCAAAATACTTTTCAAGCTGCAGTACATCTGCATCTAACACTGGTGATATTTATTACTCTATACTTTTTGTGAATTCAAGTAGTTTTGGCCAGTTAACATATGGAAACTTAGGCAGGTTTCTGAATCCTTCTCTAATTTTTCCTTAGTCAACTTTCCTCAGAAAATACTAGATATCAACACTACTTTTGATCATTAGAGTTTCTATAGGCACCACCTTTAAGTGTTTCTGAAAAAAAGACCAAGTGGCATGAGAGGTATTTCTGTATCACTGTAGTGCATGCACCTGCCAAGTTTCTTTTTTCTCTAAGAATGAAATTGCACACTAAGGGGGTGATTAAAATCTTGCATAAAAATATTTTTAATGATCTCATGTACCAAATTCTGAGTAGTCCCATATTTCTGTTCTCCATGACCCTGTGTATATGGTTCTCAGTTGTCTAATGAGCACGCAGAATGATATTTGACACTTTTAAGTCCATTTCACATGTTAATGAATACTTTGTGTGTTTCTGACCCTGGAGAGTTGTAATACCCATATTAAGCATTTTGGGGAACCATGAAAACCTGGGAAGCTATAAAGGTAATTTCTGTTGTTCTTATAAACTAGGCATTCCAATTGTTTCTACGAACTAAAGGGCAGGATACTTGCTCAGATACCCTCCTAGCTTCCTTTTATTTTTTCCCCTTTCTCTCTTCTTTCCGAGGATATTTGAATCTTCTCTTGGCTTCTTGACTAAGAACTTTCCTTTTCCCCTTTCTTCCTCCCTCCCTCCTCCCTCCCTTCTTCCCTTCCTGTCTCCCTCTGGCCCTCCCTCCCTCTTAGCTTCTCAGCCCAAAAGGCTTCCTTGTGCTTTTCATTTTACTCAACAAACTTTTGCTTGCTTAAAAAAACCCTAAAGGTTAATAAATTTGTTTATTTAAAGAAAATTCAAGTTATAAATCATAGCAGAATTTCCATCACATCACCTATAATTAATTATGTGAAAGAAGAAATTATGAGTGATATGTTTATGCTGTAAAACTTCTTTACATGGGAATAATTAAAATACAAATTTCTTGAGGAATTGATCAGATTTTTTATTTCTGAAATGAAGTTCTTTGTATATCCTTGAGATTTAAACAGAAGGAAAAGGTAATTATAATGGATTAACTGACCTATGTCTTTAAGTCGCCTAGCAATATAAATACATAATTATGGCCTCACTTATTAGCCATTTTTTAAAAGCCATAGACCTAGGTCTTTGATGGGTCCGAGAGGGAAGTAACAAAAGCTCTGAATCTGGAAATTCTTCCTTCTTTGGGTCTGGTTTCTGGGAATAAAGAACAGAAATGTTATGTGATTCCAGAAGTTGTGCAGATGATTGAAGGCCATTTCGTGGAAACTGGATACGAGACCACATTAGACATCATGGAAGGTGTGAGCACTGAACAGCTACTGGATGAAAACTGAAGTATTCTACAGATGTAAGTCGATACAAGATGATGAAGAATTTATTGTTGATATTTTTAAATACTGGCAAATGAATAACAGCTCCACTCTCTGGGAAATTCATAACCAATTTTAAAAACAAGCTCATGGCTGACTTGTATTTGAAATCATCTTACAACTCTTTACCTATGGGGACTTAGTACTTTTTCGAATTTCTATCATGTGTGTGCATATGGTTGCTATATTTGTGTGTTGTCTAGTTAAACTGAAAACCGCTGTTTCTTTGAATTCCCCTTAAGGCTACAAGTATCATAGTTAACATTTATTGGGCTATTAGTACGTTTGTTATGTGCAAGAATGGACATATAAATGCATATAGCTCCAACTCTTTGAATTAATAGGATAAAAATTTATTTTTTACACATGTGAAATTACAACTAGGCATTCCCATGTGATAGGTGGTCTTCCTACAACTACACAAGGTCTTGAGCTTTCAGGTCTCTCCTTTGGATGCTCACAGATCTCTGTATAGAGCCAGCAGGTAGACAAAGGATGGGCAACCACCAGAGGAGAATCTAAAAAGTCTAGACCTTGGAGAGGCACGTAGCATTTCTGTTCACAGCTTGTTGTCTGAAACTGGTCACATGGTGTGAACATAAGTTGTCTGAAGTAGAAATGGGTTTTGATAAAAAGAGAGCAGTAGTACAATACATATGGCTTTTTTAAGAAAGTGTTTAGTATGGTTTGGATCTGGAATGTCCCCCAAAAACCTCATGTTTGGAAGGCGATTCTATCTTGGGAGGTTAATCCATTGATTTCCAGTGCTGGGAAGAGGTGGGGTTTGGTCAGAGGGGTGGATCCCTGGGACGAGACCTGGAAGCATATACGCTGGTTCCGCCCTTCCCTGCTCTCTCAGATTCCGTCTGGCCATGCTAGGAACAGCTTCTCTGTGGCTACGTCCTCCACCAACACTTCCACCATAACCAGCTGTCCACGAATGGACCTTCTGAAGCTATGGGCTGACATGGACCTTTCCTCCCATAAGTTGTGAGTTTTAGGTGCTGTATCCTAGCAATGAGAAAGAACTATCAGCATCTCCCTATCTGAGACCACATTTTATTTCTCCCTATTTTATAGATTTAAAAAACTTGAAACATAGTTTGGGTCACTTTCTATGTAAGGGCTGTTATTTTTACTTTACCCCTCTCTAAATTCACCAATATTGCATTTGATATTATCTTTTTTAAAAAAACCATTATCCCCTTCATTTCTACTTCTACTTTCACAATTCTAATTCAGATCTTACAATGTCCTAATTGACCTGTTGTAATAAACACAAGCTGCTCTTCTCCATGTCAGTTTACCAGGCAAATTATTGACAGAATAATCTTCTTAAAAGACAGCTCTGACCTTATCAATTCTCACGTTGAAAACCTTTCAATAAGTCCTCTGTAAGTATTGATTAGCTGATTTCCTAATAAATAAAAAGTAAAAGGATTGACCCCAATTTAAGGCCCCAGAATGCCGCAGAATTACATGAAAATAAAATGTGATTCACTGAATCCTAGAATGGTCTAACACCCCACGGGTGAGCCCAAAGATGGCCATGCTCAAAAACATCAATTTCTGCTTACTAAGGAACGACTTGTTTACTGAAGCCTGGTGATGCAGAAGTACTTTGGAGAGCTGAGCAAGAGGATCACAAGTTCAAGATCAGCTTGGGCAACTTAACTTAGTGAAACTGTTTCAAAATAAAAATAAAAAGGGCTGAAGATATGGCTGAAGATTACAGTTCTAGTAGCTCAATGTGAACGCCCAGAGTTTGATCCTCAGTTCAAAGGAGAAATACAAAGACTTCTTTCCTGACTTCAGTGTAGAAATAGTTAGATATCTTATTTCCTGAGAATCTTTAGATATATCCACACAGGCCTCTGTCTTTGTCAGGGAAGAAAGCTGACAGACTTGGTTTGTGCCACACAGCACCTGGATCTCCCATCTATACCAGCTTCTACACTGGCTGTGGGTAGGGAAAGGGTCACAGAGGAATTCTGAGCCTGTGTAGGGGATCTAATTAATTAATCCAGAGATTTAGCTGGAAAAACTACTTCATGCACAATACTGACAGCAGATTTTCAGTAGGAAGGGCTTTAAAGCAGCAGTCTGGCTGGAAAATGGGACATTTGAGTGATTAAGGCCATCTTACGTAAGACTGGCAATAATCTTCATTGTTCATATCGAAGATTAAAATGGTCTGTGTGGCCTATAGAAGGCTGAAACTTCCCTAATCCTCTCCACACGTGTGTTGTCTGTTGTTTTCTCTAATGCCCAGGCTACCACTGCTGATATTCTCTGCTCTTCCTCCTCCTCCTCCTCTTCCTCCTCCTTTTATTCTCTCAAAAGTCCAGGAAATCACAGCCAATATTCTCTATTCTTTCTCCTCGTTCACCCGGTGCCTTCACCTTTGCTTTCTCTGGAATTGTTGCAAGGCCAAGCCTGCCAATCCCAGCTGCTTTGATGGTGTCCTTCACTAGCCACCTCTTGGACCTTTGCCCAGCAGAAGAACTAGACACTGTGATCGTTTCTTTGATGGAGATGATTATGTGGGAAAAAACATCACATGGGATCAAACAAGGGGTCCATTGTTCCATTCGGCTTTCTACTGCTGAACAGCAAAGAGTAGCTCTGAAGAGATCATGTGAGCAGATTCAATGCAAAGAGTTTACATACTTGAGTGTGGCCAAACCCTCTGACTCAGGCATACCTCAGACTCTGGATGCTGGGCTCCTGCCTTAGAGGAGGAGGGGCACATAGCAGAATTTGGGTCTCTAGGCCAACTGTATCATTGGTTGTCTGAGCAGGCAATGATTACGGTGATTATGTGGCTAGAAATAGCAAGTCTTGTTCTAAGACTGTGCAACCTCTCTTCATCCCCAGGGCAGACATTTTGCCCACTCTGTTGCCTAAAGAGCCCTTCTCTTCTGCCATTTCTTGGTCTAACCCCAGTGTTATCTGGCACCCCATTGGCAGCACTACCTCAGTGGTAGCAGACCAATCTCTAGATGGCCCAATTCCTGGTCTAATCTTTTGAGATCAGAAAGTCAAATTCAACCTGAATAAAATAGGGTGATTAGGTATTAAGAATTTGCTTTCTCTTCTTTTAGGGAAAGATCAAGTATAGAAGACCTTTAGAGTTGTATGCTCAGGATACTTTCACAGGCCTTTGCTTTTGACTTTTTTTCCTATCGGCATAGTAAATATTTTATTATAAAATATTTTTTGAAAACTGAATTGCAATGACAGCTAGTAATCTGTTTGCAATATTACAATTCCAGTAGACAGTAATCTTTACTTGGTTGTAGCTATTATAAACACTCTCCATGCATTGACAGTTAATCTTTACAACAACCTAAAAGGGCGGGGTATATAGTTATCCTCAAAGAATAGTCAAAGCTATTGAGACACAGAGAAGTTAAGAGTACAGCACCCAGTTACTAAGTGGAAATCTGACTGTGACTCTAAACTATGTGGCTTTGGGTCTACACTAAGTCAAATGGTTATTAATTCAATTTTTTAAAATCAGAGGAGAACAGGGAAGAAATAAAAAACCTGAAAGTGGTTTTTATAGCAAAATTTATAACTATAATTGCACACATTAAAAAAGAACAATCCCAGATAAATAATTTAATGAGGTAGTTCAAGGTCATAGAGAAGCATGAATAATTTAAATCAAAAATAGCAAAAAAGAGGAAATTTAAAAATTAGAGCAGAAATTAACAAAATTGAAACAAAAAATTATAAGGTCAGTGAATCAAAGAGTTGGCTCTTTGAAAGAATAAGTAGGAATGATAAAACTCTAGCTAAATTAAACAAAAGAAGGAAAGAAAAATCCCATATCAGCGCAACTAGAAATAAAAGGGTGAAATTATAATGAACATTACTGAAATTCAGAGAATTGAAAGAAACTATTTTGAAAGCCTATACTCCAACAAATTGGAGAATTGGGAAAAAATGAATAAATTTCTAGGTACATACAAATGACCAAAATTGAACCAACAATACATAAAAACCCTTAATAGACCCATGACACACATGAAATACGAGGCAGTTAAGAAATCCTCAATCCACAAAGAAAAATCCAGAAATGGATGGATTCACAGCAGAATTTTACCAGTATTTCAGAGAACAGCCATCACCAATGCTTCTCAAACCGTTCCATGGAATTGAAAGAGAAGGAACATTGCCAAACTTGTTTCTGGAAGCCAGCATTACCCAGATACCAAAACCAGACAACGACTTAACTAAGAAAGAAAACAATAGGCCAATCTCCTTACTGAATATAAATGCAAAAATCCTGAGTAAGTTATTGGTGAATAGAATTTAGTAAATCATTAACAAGATCATACATACATCATGGTCAAATTGGCTTCATTCCTGGGATGCAAAGATAGTTCAACATATTAAGTCAATTAATCAATTAACAAAACACACCAATAAATGAAAGCAAGGACAAAAATCACACGATCATCTCAACATATGCAGAAAAAGCCTTTGACAAAATCCAACATCGATTCCTCATAAAAACCTGGAGGAAAGCAAGTACAGAAGGATCTTACACCAAACTGATGGAAGCCATTTATGTCTCACCCATTGCCAACATTATGTTAAAGGGGGACAAAATAAAAGCATTTCCACTTAAATCAGGAACCTTCCAAGGCTGTCCACTCACCAGTTTTATTCAGTACAGTACTCAAAACCCGTGCCAGAGCACTCAGGCAAGAGAATGAAATAAAGGAAATAGATACTGGAAAGGAAGATGTTAGACAACCAGATGACATGAATTTCTACATAGACCCCAAAGCTCCACCAAGAAACTCATAGAATTCAGCCAAGTTGCAGGACAGAAAGTTAAAACAAAAAGTAGTATTCCTCTACACTAACAGTGAACTCACAGAGAAAGAGCTGCTGGGAATATTCCTGCTTTCAGTAGCTCCTCAAAAAATGAAATACCTCTAGGAATCAGCCCCCTATCCAAAGTGTGGGTGGTAAGCATAACAGCAGATGCTGGCAACGTGGCAGGGAGAAAGGAACACTTTCACATTGCTGGTGGGACTGTAAACTGTGTCACCACTATGAGAAGCAGCACGGAGCTTCCTCAAAAAACTGAAAATAGGTATTTCATTTGGTCCAGTGATACCTCTTTTGGGTATCTCTCCAAAAGAATTAGAAGCAACATATAACAGAGATACATGTATACCCATGTGTATAGCATGAAAGCTAAAAATAGCAAAATTGTGCAAGATGCCAAAACATCTATTAACAGAGCAATGGTTACAGAAAATGGGGTATATGTACACAATGGGGGTACTTCTGCATGTAGACAGACAGATTTGAGTCATTTGTAGCAAATCAGCACACATTGAGACTATTGTGCTTAGTGAAGTGAGTCAGATGCAAAAAGTTAAGTATTACATGGTTTATCTAATTAGAGAAATCCAGAATACAAATAAATAATAGAGTCAAATAGGAGAGATGTTGGTAATCGGGAGGGTGAGAGAGGGAGCAGGAAGGTGAAGATGGGAGAGGACAAGAGAATTGAAGTAAATGTAATATATATGTGCACAAAATTCTCAAGCTCAATGAAACCATTATGTATCATATATTAATAATAAATTTATATATTTATACATATTAATAAAATGGGGAAATTTTGCAAGAATATTCTGTTCATAAGTATCACTACTACTATAGTTTGATGCTACTATCTTGATTTTTATTAAAATGATAGCAACTTTCCTCACCATTTCTTTTGCAATATTAGTGTAAATGTCAGTCCAGTGAAAAAAGGCGAATAGTGTCTCAGTACCATAAAAATGAGCTTGAATTTGCTGACTCCCTGAAAGGACCTTGGTGACTCAGACTCCGGCAGACCACGCTTGAAAAACTGCTGGTCCAAGTTCATTACATAACAATCTGCACTGTCATTTTCTAAGCCTTTTGAGACTATCATGTTTGTGGTAATGGTCACATTACTATTGTTTCCTATTGAATGTTTATCTCTCCCAGTATGCTGTTAGGGCAGGGAACTGTTGTTGGCTTAATCACTGCTGAATTGTCATTTCCCATCCTCATATCTGCAAATTAACACTAACTACTAATGTTTCTTAAGTGATGCTGAAGGAATGACTGCGGTCTGTCCCTTGCTAGCCAGGAGAAAGTGTCGTAGTGTTGGTGTGTGGGTACGGACGTGAGAAGCTGTGCATGTTGGTTTCCTGAGCTGGAAAGTGGGCCACAAACGTGAAGGTGGATAAGGTGCTTAACATTTATGTGACATTTGTACTATTTAGCTGACAGGGTTCATAGAACCCCCAGGGCTCCTTCTGGTTGGGTACTCAGGGACTCACAGTGTTTGGACAGCTTGGGCTCACCTTTTCACATGGCCAGCTACCAGAATCCTGAGTGCTTCAAGAGTTCCAAAGTGCTTCTTACCCAATAGCACAGTCTCTCTGATACTAGCTTTGCTTTAAATCACAACCTGAACCAACTCTATCTGATTGGCCTGCATCTCATCATGTGTTGTGACATCAGGTGAAAACAGATGGACATGCAAGATCAGTTTAGGTCAACATCCCACCACCTGTCACTTGCATTACTGGGACATGAGCAAGTTATCTTTCTGTTTGCAATCCCATTTGGTTTTTTGTTGACTGACCTTGTTATGACAGGGCCAATTGATTTAGTAGTTTTATGGTAACTGAATATTTCCCTACCTCATTCACAGTTTGCAACTGAAGGGCTTTATCTGATAGTGAGCTGTGGATCCAATAACTTGGTCCAAACAGAGCTTTTGATGTTATCTTCCAGAATTGTCCTCATGTATGTTTAGCTACAAGATCCTTCATAGGGGAACATAGCACAATGGTTTTTTTTTTTTTTCAAAGAACAAAAACCAAAACAAAGCAGAGTAACCTGGTAAGTTGAATATGAGCAGTTTGGGAGCTGTATGATCAAGTTTGCAATTTTTTTTTTTTTTTTTTTTTTTTTTTTGCCACGTAGGGCAAATACTGGATAGCAATGGGATTTTCTGCTGTGAACTTTGTGCTCGATGACCTCTGCCAGTTGCCTCAGACCATTCTCATTTCTTTGGCATGTGATTTGAAATCAACTCTCTTCTCTTAGAGGTGTGTTAAGAAGCTATGGAAATTGATCTTACTTAGCAGACTTAAAAGATGTTTAAAATTTATAACGAATCCATTTATGACCCTCTCTGTGCATGCCTACAGGATAACCAAAGCACAGTGTGGTCTTATCCTAGAAAGGCAGAATAGTCTCTGCTAAAAAAGCTGGGCTTGGCGAGCACTTAGTGTCTCCCCTGGCTCTGTTGCTACGCTTAAGTTACTTAATGATGCTGGAACAATGATTTTATTTATCTGGTTGTTCATTTCCATAAAACACCTTATAAGGTTATGGTAAAGATCAGAAAAAAAGACATTTAAAGTATTTTGAAAAATTAGAAGTTGTATATTAAATTATTACATAAAATAATTAGCCAGGATCTCTATCTATCTATCCTTTGTCTTTCAAGTAGAGAGACAGACTGTGGGCAGAAGTTGTGAAAGCCTCTTCAAAACTATAAGGCCATACACACAAGGCATTATTGAAGGTCACATTTCTAATAGTGAAGCTGGCCTTGTGGCTGGTGGTAATCTTATCTTACTGAAGGCCTTCTGGTTAGACTGTGATGACTGCAGTTTGTGGAGTGTGGAAGTGAAGACAGGCCTTGCAAGATGACTCTGGGCTGGTATAAGCGTAAACATTTTCTAGGGGCTCTTCTTGTCCTCTAACAGTCTTCCTTCCTTTCTTCTTGCTCTCAGCTTCCCTCCCTTTTGTATGTTACATTGTTGCTGTTCATAGTGCACCAATAGTACTTGATGTTTGCACAAACATTTAGAATGCATGTGAAATATTAAAGAAACAAAGACCAATATAAATCTATCCAGTTAAGACAACCTTTGGTCAGACTTCATCCGTTTTCTTTTATTGTGTTTTTGTTCTCACTATGCATTTTAAAAACGTCATCAAGGGCTTACTGCTTAGAAGTGTTGGGATCCTGCAACTCTCAGCCCTGGCTGTAGCATTGCAGAACCTTGATGATCTCCGGGGCTGGGCCTCAGGACCTTCTCAGATCTAGAATTTTATTCTGGACACTTGTCTAGAATAAAATTTCCCACTAAAACTTTTGTTCCCTTTGTTTTTTGTGAACAGTTGACCTTTTATGAAGGGTCACTTCCCACTACATTCCATGCATTGGGACATAGGTGACAATAATTATGATAACGCACTGTACCCCTGGGCTGGGCTTCATCACAGACTTGGGAACTGGTTCTCATAACTCAGGCCTCAACTTCTTGAAACTCAAATTCTTGTGACTAGGAAGAACAAATGACTCATATCTCAGACTTTCAGGACATGTGGAAATAGTTTCAACCTCAAATGTTCAGTACCAATGACGAGAGTGGGCGTAGTGGTAGGAAGTTGTGTGTGACTGCCAAGGGTTCCGGACCACCGCATCGCTTGTAAGGGAGACAGTGCGATAGCATCTCGACTGCGCCTCTTTGTCTCCCAGGTGGAGTTTGGAGAATTAGCTCCTTGGAGAATCACCTCACTTAACTTCATTACTGTCCACAAAACTTCTTTATTTTTCTAGTGAGGGGTGGTGTCACATGACTATAATCCCAGCACTTAAGATACTGAGACAGGAGGACCCAGAGTTTGAGGCCATACTGGGTTACACTGGGTTACATAGTGAGTTCAAGCCTGGCTTTGTATACCCAGACCCTATCTCTACCCCCTCAGCCTCCACCACCCTCAGAGCCTTTATTTTCCAGCTGGTGAAAGGGATTTGGATGGAGTTATCAGCAATGCAACTTATAAGTCACCCATCAGAATCTCTTGTCAGGGCCCATTAGAGGCCCCCTTATTAAGTGGCCACTGGAAAATGCAAATGTTGGCCTCTCCTCTCTTCCCTTGAACTTATCCTGAGTGGAATCAGGATTCTCTGCTCCACATCACTCAGGCCCATGACTTCATGCCAGGGCCTCCTTTTCTGTACACTGAAACCATCACTCTCACGAGCAATCCTCATTTTTCTGCATTAGTGATTTCAAGGAAGCTGATAGTATCCTCCGTGGAGTAGTATCCATTGTTTCAGGACTTTTGAAACCCATATTAAATAGCTTTGAGATGGTCTCTTAGCAGTAGCTTATACATCACATGCAAGAGGATGACTAGGAAGGGCCTTTAGGAAAATAAAGAACAAAGTCAGGTCAGTGCATGGGTGGGGCTGATTTGAGCTTGGATTTCAGCTGATACAGTGTTAGAGAAAGGGCAGTAGCACTCTGTGGCTCTTCCTGTGATGATGTGCCCACTAGTTTAGCTAAAAGAACAAAGAGATTCCCACATTTCAGAGGAGTGGTTCTAGGAAGGCCTGATTTTGCAAGACTGTTTTGCACTTGGGTGTCAGTCACTCTCTTACCCAGACATTTTCATTGGCTTCTTATTACCTTCAAGATAAAATCGTACTTCTGGATACCAGTATTCGGGTTCCTCTGTAATGTCCCTTAACTTTAGCTTCCAGTTTTATTTCTTTCCGCTCCCTCCTAACCCTGACTACTATAGAGTATGTGTGTACCTCCACCTACTTCCATTTCTCAGCCTCCTACTTTCTGCCTGGGTTCTGTAGGCATTTGTGTTTGTAATCCCTGTCTTAAATGAAATAAGAATACTACCTTAGTTACTTTTTATTTCAGCTCACAGTTTTAGAAGGTCATAGTCATTCACGTTGAGCAGCTTGGAAATGGTAGAATCATATGGTAGGGGTGGGTCTGGGTCCAGAGCCAGGTTAGAGCTGGAGCCACAGACAGAAACAGAGCTCCTCGTGGCATGGCAGAACAGAGCCAAGTCTGAGAGAAAGGGTGGAGCTACCCTTTGAGGTCAAGCCATAGCATCCATCCCTTCCAGCTAGGCCCCACCTCCCAACAACACACATAGGTCCATAGGTACCAGAGAATTTGAGGGACACTCCAGATCCATACCACAAGTACTTTACAAACAACAAATGAATAATAAAAACACACATGCACATAAAGTCTTCTAAAAAAGGCATTAAGATAAATCAAAGTACCTACAGGATGCTGATAATGAGTGAGTGGGATATATCTGGGGTGTAGTCTTGTTTGGGCATCTTCTCTGAATTGAATTATGCCTCCCAAAAAGATATGCTGAATTACTAAATCCCTGGTACTTCAGAATAGGATTTTTCCCAGAATGAGAATTCTTGAAGAAGTAATTAGTTAACCAAAATCTTATCTAATACTGAGGGCCTCATGTTTTCATTCTTCTCCCCATCTTCATGAACATTTGAACCCAATGGCTCAGTTCTTGACAACTCAGTGGCTGACCTCAGTGGGGGCCACTGTATAGCCACTACCCAACATGTACGATGATATGCTTAGACAGACTGCCCTGTCCACTACCTAGCCTTTATCGATTCTCTCTTTCTCTCCCTCTTTCTCTCTCTCCTCCCATCTCTTTTGAAGTTCTGTCTCACAGCTCTTCCGTAGCAATTACTCCAGTCTTTAACCTTTAAAAGGCATTTGGATCCATAGAGCACATATTCTATTCAAACTCCAGGACTGAGGAGGACAAAGGCTGACCCAGAGCTGGAGAGCCCTGAACTCAGATATGCATGCCTGCAGGTAACTTGAGGTTTGCTTTGGGTTCTGATTCTCTCATCTGTGTGAGTAGAGAATCCTTGAAGATTTTGCTGCTGCCTTCCCTTTTCTCTGTGTATTCTAACCTGTCCCACCAGAGAAAACACACTGGTGTCTTCTTCTCCCACTGCCTTCCACCTCCTAGGATCTTCCATGGCTGAAGGTGACTGAAGCTTCTTGAAAGGATAAAATGTCATGGGGATGTCAACATGCCGATGATTTGGTCTGAGTGTGTGTGTTTGGGGGCAGAACAGGTGACAAGAGAGAAGTCGGGGCTGTGGTGGTGGTTGCAGTGGTGGAGGTCAAGGCTGCAGAAGTCCTGTGCCCAGAAAAGCACACGTTGTCCTTTTATTTTTATCCCTCAAAATATAAACACTAAGTAGAAACATAGAACTCAGGAGTTCAACATTGTTCTGAAGTTTTATTACTCTTTTGGAAATATGAAACACCAACATTTAAAAAAATCTCTCTTGGGAGTAGGTTAGGGTGTTGCGGTGGCCTGTGCTTGGCTGGGATTGTTGTCACAGCTCCAGGGTCCTCCACCGTTTGCGAGGACAATCATTCCCTGAGTGTAGAAATTACCTTACTTTCTTGGTCACCACATTCTTTTCTGACCCAGGGCAAATCTGTTCTCTGGAACTCAGATGCCTCACTTGCTGATAAGGAGCTTGGAATAAAAGTTCTCTGAAAAATTCTTATAAAGTTGGAGTCTTATTACTTTGCAAGCAGAATTGGTGCTTTGCTTTGTTTTAAAGGTCCATATTTCTAGGAGTCTGTGTTACTTCTTGCTGAAAATGCTATCACATACTATCTGAAGAAAGGTTTAGTGTTTGGCATGAGAAGCCATTAGGCTGTCTACAGGCCAGTCCAATCGGCCCAGGGTGGTTGGTAGACTGAGGAGGAGGAAGTACAGGGTAAAGAAAGACTGTGAATGATAGTACACTGGGGTATTTTTTTTACTCTGGCAAATGGATACATTTTCATGGAGAAAATGTGTGAGAATATATGGAACATTCCATTCTGGTATCACCTGGCTCCTGTCCCACTATTATCAGAAGAATCTTACAACAGTGGAGCCATTGTTCCTAAGGCCTTTTTGTTATTTTCCTCTGCCCTCCCAAAAACTCTCCCTTTAACTGCAAAAGTTGGTGGTCAGGAAACATCTGACCTGCCCCCTTGTCTCACTTAAGCCAATGCCTCTCCTGTCTCTCTCAGGGCTGAAAATACAGAAAGTACTGTGTTATCAAATAGAAAGGCTCTTTTCAGGGGTGGGTGGGAAGAAGAGGGAAGTTCGTGGTAAAGTGGCCATGTTCTAACCTCTGAAACAGTCTCTTGTGTTAGAGTATGAGAAATTGGAGGGAAGGATAAGAGAATGTTTTGTCATTCCATTTGTACACGCAGTGGTTGGTTGGTTGGTACAGAGCAGGGACATGGGGCAGAGCAAAGCATTTCTCTGGGCTGGTAGCAGAAATGCCTATACACTGGCTGCTTCTACATTTTCATGTAGGTTAGGGGTTAAGAGAAGCAAGGAGATGCTGAGCTGGTTCAGCTCCCAGTGCGCTGTCCCCTGGGGGAAGCTCTACTGGATGGCGAAAGGGACGCTTTTTCATATTTCCCATGTGATACCATCATGAGACACCATCTGCCTACACCGTTGCCTCCCTAGAGGAGGCTGGTGCCTCCTGGGATGGTAAATTCTAAGGGTTTGAAAATATCCCAGGAGAAGAGGAGGCTCCATCTTTCTCTTACCGGTTAGAAATCAAATCAAATCTTCTTTTCTGTAAGGAAATAAGACTATACACCCTTGCAATGACACGGTTAATGATTGGCACCTGCATGCTCCTAGGCTCACTGTCCTGGGCCATGAGCAGGTGATGCCACTGTTCTGGACTCTTGCCTGTTGGGGGACTCCCTGCAAGGGCTTTTCCCACATGTAACTTGGAGGGACCGGGTCTGTGACTAGCCAGTCTGGTTTCCTAGTGAGCAGAACTCAGCCCTCACCAGCACCTTCTCTTGTAGGAACAGACAGATTGTCTATCCGGACTGAAGCTTTCAATAAAATCTTGTCAGAACCCAACCAGTGAGAGATGCAGGTGAAACTTTCATGGTGTGATTTGGATGTTGCTTGGATTTATTTCTACTTCCAGAGTATTAGAACTCTACAACAAGGGTCGACAAGGGTCTCACTGATTGCTGCTGCATTACTGGGAGGGACTAAACTGGCAAACATTTCTCCATTGAAAGTCACTTCTAAGGGTTATGAATTAGAAGGCCTTTTTTGAAGCAGTTAGGGAGTACCGCCTCTTTCATTTCTCACAGCCATCCAGTGCAGTGGTTATTTCTCTGGTTCTCATTTTTCAGATGAAGAAACTAAGTCTTAAAAGTATAGGCGGCTCTGTAGAAGAGATTGTAGGCTCAAAGGCTTGCTTTAAGGCTTCTAATCTTACCCTATGGCATCTTCCTTAGCAATGAAATGTATTAAGTGGAATGAGTATTTTGAAGGGGGCCTTCTTAATCTGAACTTAAGGTTTTTTTTTTAAAAAAAAAACTAAAATTCTAATTTCTCCTCTCTCTCTCTCTCTCTCTCTCTCTCTCTCTCTCTCTCTCTCTCCTCCTTTCTATTTTTTTTTTTTTGAGAGAAAATCTTGCTCTGTAATCCACACTGGTCCTGCACTCACTATATAGCTCGGGTTGACCTCAACCACACAATAATCCTCCTGCCTCAGCCTACCCGGGAGGCTCCAATTTCTCAAAGGTTAGGAGTATGCCTGGGTTAATATCCTGAATGTAAATCTTACTAACTCTATGATTCTAGACTAGTTACTTATTTTCTCTTTGTTTCTATTTCCTCCTCTGTCTTCGAAACCCTAAAAAAACTGTGTTGCTATAATATTTGTTTGTTGTGATAAATGCAAAAAATAAGATTTATATTGCCATGACTGGTGTCTTGTACAATGAGTTGATGACCTCATCTTTGGGCATGATAGTAATACTAAATGGGGATGATAGCAATAACTATCTTGTGGGATTATAGTGAAACTTAAAAGAAATAATTTTTATGAAGTGGTAACACAAGAAACATTAACTATTTTTCTATTAATATTTAAAATGGTGAATAATTGAAAATAAATTCCCAGTAATATTGGTTAAATATGCTACATACACACATACATGATGAAATATGTATATAACTGCACAATTGAAATGTACATAACATTTACTATATATTGGTTATATATGATGCAATGAATATAATAAACTTTTAATATTATAATTTGAAAATAGGCACATGAGAAAATGCTCACAATTTGTTTAGTAAAAAACAGTAGATTATACAACATTGTAGATATTATGGTCCAAAATTTAAATTGGATCCATTTACCTATTTATCTATCTCTATACCAAAATGCTAACATATATTTGGTTATTATCTCCTTTGGAGAGGATTGTGAGTAATTTTTATGTCTGGTTTGTGTTATCTTGTGTCCAATTTTGTGTAATAAAATGAATTGCTTTCAAGATATTAGCAGTGCCCAGAAAGAAGAACTTTGTCTCCTTGTTGTTCAGCTGATTTTTAACCTTTCTTTCCACGCAGCACTTTGTTCTGTCTCCTTTCCACAGGCTGTGAGAACGACAATCCATCGTTATCTGCCCGCAGCATCACAAAGGCGCCGCCTCCCTTATGGGATGTCCACGAGAGCCTTTCATCTTGGACACAGAATGGAAACATCCCCTAGGACCGAGCAGCCCTGCAGCCTGGCGCCAGGGAGCACTTCGTCAGCTATCCCTGGTTTGCTTGTCTTTGAACTAGTTCTTTTCAAGGTGAACTTGAATTTTCTAAGTTTTGTATCTTAATTCTATTGTGTGTGTGTGTGTGTGTGTGTGTGTGTTTATCCCCTTTTTCTGGTAGCTCTGACAATCAGTTTGAAGAGCTAGGCCTAGAGCTGGCACAGAACCACATGAGATTTTGAAAGGCCTTCCTGCCCTTGTTTATGAAAAATTTCTACCTCATGAATGTATGAATGGGTTATGCTCTCTTGTGCCTCTGGTCTTAAAAATCCTAAAGAAAGCGTGTTACTCTGGTATCTGTCTGCTTTGATAAATGCAAAAAATAAGGTTTATATTACCATGACTGGTGTATTGTACAGTGAGTTGGTGACCTCATCTTTGGGCATCCTTGGTCCGGCTGTGTCCTGCAAGGACAGCCTTCTCTTTGTTGAGAAGCAAGCATTAGTGACTATGTAATTCTGTCTATCTAAGGCTGTTCCCTTCAGCATTTCATTTGTGATTACTAGATGAATAAAGACCAATCTTTTTAATCTTTAGAGAGAAGGAAATGCAAAGACATTTCCCTTGATAATATTGACCGAATCATGCATAGAAAGTTTTAGATGTATTTGTTGCTAACTAATATAAGCATGAATTTTGCTTGCATTTTCTGTCTCTTCTCTCTGTCTTACTGAAGACTCTCTCCAAGGGTAAGGGGGAGTGGCATCAAGAAGTGAGTTGGGCCAATCCGCTTCTTGCTAATATAGATTTATTGGTTTGATCTGATCTTATGCCCGTGGCCAGAAATCTGAGATCCAGAGAGAGTAGGAAGGAGGAGAAGGCCACTAACATGTATCACTGTATCAGCTAGCGCAGTGCGAGTTCACTCTTTCGACTCTTTCCCTGTTTAATCTTTAGGCTCGTGTGGGATAATTGGGTAATAGGTATCATCTCCATTTTTAATAAGAAAAAAATTGGAGGCCCAGCAAAGTCATTAACCTTTCAGTCACACAGCTATAAGCAGGGCTGCTGCATGTTCTCCATCCCCCTGACTGGAATACAGGATCTCTCTGCCTACCTTCACTGTGGTACTTACATTCATGATTTGCAGGGAAGTAAGACATCATTTGTAACACACGGTCATCAAAGTGCGATTTCCTGTGACAATGTACTTTTAAATTAGGAGGAATTAGTGTTGCTCGTCTGCTTTCTTGGGTGGACATGAAAGGGCAGACATGGGGTAAATGATAGTTCTAGAGCATGGAGGGATGAAAGACACAGTGTTACAAAAAGTGTTTGGAAATATGTATTAAATAGAATTTATGCATTGCTGTCATATTTTACTTTCCAATGCCTTAAAAAATCTATTTCCATGAGAAAGTCTTTCATGATGGGTTTGTGGCAGAACTTAGTTTGAGAACAGCCCTATGAGGTGAGGGGAAGTGGACCTCAGCATGGCTGCCTGGTTCCTCTGACAAACTTGGGTGGGGTCACCAGAACTCTATATGGGGTAGAACTCAGATAACACAGGTGGTAACTGCAGCGGGCCCACAACCAACAGTAGCAGGAAGGCATTTCTGAGTGTGGAGGATGAGCTTGCAGTCAGAGGAAGGTGAGAGAATCTTTGGCTCTGGTAGTTCTTCTCTGGCTGTTCTCAGGCCAGTTCCTTCATTTCTCTCAGCCCCCATTTCCTCATTGTGTAGTTGAAAAAATTAGAAATAAGATGTAATACTTGCATGTGTTAGTGCTCAACAGATAAAGTCTTGCTAGTTATTACTTTTTAGGGAAAGAAGGCAGTCAGGATCCCTGGCAATTTAGCTCTCCTGTCTTGGCTCCCGTCTGCCTAGCTCTCTCAGGCAGATTTAGTCTCTCAAACCCATTTTACTAGACAGCTTTGGGGAGGAAGAAAGAGAGGGCAGCAGAAAATACAAACTTAAGCCCATGTCCTTTCACTAGCCAACTTGGGAGTGCCCTTGAACAAGCACCTGTTCCTCAGTTTCATCATCTGTAAAATGGGGATATGGTAACTCTTCCAGAGGGCTGCTGTAAAAGTTAAGTGAAGACAAATATTGCAAAGATAACATGATTGTTTGTGAACTACAAAATGCTTTTTGACATCATTGTGATCCGACTGAGTCCAGGTGGAAATGTACAGACCAAATCTAGGCAGCAGCCTGGTCTGTCCTTTCTGCAGATGGACAATGTAAATCAGAACAGAGTGAGGCTGGGGATAATGATTTCATGGACTCTTTCTTTTGCTGGACTCATTGGAATAAAACTCTGTGGAGGATGTTAAAGAGAAAACAAGTAATGCCCAGCCCCCAGCTCAGAGCTGACCAAACAAACCCTCGACATACCTCTTCAGGGCCGCATCATCAGAACTGACCTGGGATGTGATGGTAGATGATCACATACAAGAGGAAGAAATGAGGAGAAATGACAGGGGTCAAGGGGAGGAAGAGAGAGAAGGCAGTCCTGGACCGTTTCTTCATCTTCTTTGTAGACGTAGCCTGTCATCAAACACCAACCTTTCAGAGCTAAAAAAGCATGTATGAAGATAATCTAGATTATTATTTCCAACCTGTGGTCCATCTTTTTTTTGTCCTTTTTTGTTTGTTTTTTCTTTTCTTTTTCTTTCTTTTTTTTCCTTTTTTTTTGAGTGAAGAGGAACAGTCTTGGGCTACATATAAAAATATAATATTAATATACACACTTTAGTACTAAAACTTTCTTTTAAACTTTTTTTCATTATAGCATTAAAGATTATGACCAAAAAAAAAAAAAAAAAGATGGGCTGCTGTTTGGACACACATGATCTAGTTTAAACTCTCTTTATTAAGTGAGGAAATGGAAGATCAGAGAATATAAATATCAACAAGCTCATGGCTACAAAAATGGAAGGACCTGGATTAGAATTGACCTCTCTGAGCGCTTAGTCTGGTTTGTTCCACTCTACCACTGTTCCGAGCTGCTATGTGTGCCTGTGTCTGTCTAGGAGAAGGAATTTGAAGAGGAAAAATGCTTTGGAGTAAAGTCGTGGACTAAGAGACTCGGGGATCACTGAAAATGCATTGGTCTTTTCAGCTTTGCTTGAGGGATTGTCAGTAACACTTGATGAATCACTTTGATGTCCAGGACTGACCTTTCTGGTCTTGGTAAGCAAGGTCAGGTAGCTTTTGGAAAAGCTGACGTTCACATGAATAAAGAATGTTTTGCCACAACTGAACTTTGTTACTTGAATGTTACTCGTTCTGAAAAATCTGGCCTTAGAGCCAAGTTAAACTTAGAACTGGAGCTAGGTCCTAGGAAGTCACATTGAATATTCTAGCTACAATTTGCTATAAGAGCTGGACCAATTTTTCATCCAGTTCAAATTTATAAAGTACCTACTTTCAGTCTGTGCTCATATCTTCCAAGTGGAGGGAGATGTCTTGTAACAGATCATCAAAATGTAGAGTGATAAAGAACTATGCAGAAATAACAAAGCAGTAGAGAGTAACAGGAAGTTTCTGGGGTGGGGATTGGGGTTTAGGGTAAAGCTCATTGAGAAGAGGATATTATATATACACAAACACACATTTGACATAACATCTACCCTCTTAAGTTTTAAGTACCTAACTCTGTGTTGTTGGCTAAAGATGTAGTGTGATATAGCATGCTACCTTCTACATACATACTATACTATACATATTACTTTCTATGCATACTGTAGCCTCATACTACTTTCCATAGCAACTGTATCATTCTATATTCCCTCCAACAACATGCAAGGGTTCCAATCTCTCCAGTTTCTCCCTAAAAATTACCTCTTGTGTTTTGATAATAGATATCCTAACAGGTGTGATATGATATCTGATTGTGATTTGTTTGTCATCTTAGGAGAAATATCTACTGAAGTCCTATACTGATTCTTAATTGGATCATTTGGTTTTGTTTATTTATCTGCTATTGGGTTATAGGAGTTGAATGAGAAATACGATCAAACCCTCAAAGGAGATACAGGAACGGATCTGTTAGAGGCAGAGGGAACAAGGAACACGGCGTTCTAGAGGCAGGGGACAGTGAGGCGTGGTCAGGGGACAGTATGGCGGTGCCCATGAATTAATGCTAAATTGTAGGACGTGAGGTCAGGGACCAGAGCTGAAATGGGAGAAGGAATCTGGTACTGGGTGTATTTTGAAGGTGATACCACAACAAGTCATCCAAGATAGTTGTATTTAATAGATATACGTTGTGTGCTTCTACATTCTGGACAAATACAGCCCCACTTTGAAGCACTCATCATGTAGACAGAGCGATAGCAAAAGTAAAGAAATGACTGAAATACAAGGCAGTAGCAGATAAGCACCAAAGAGGTGGGTGGATCATAGGGGAAATCCCTCTTGTTCTGCTAGGGGATTGTGAAATGCTGTACTGATTCAGCATTTGGAATGGCTTTTCCAGAGTGGATGGGATTTTTGAAGTGTTTTCAATGTTTTAGTAATAAAAATAACATTCATTATAACTGCAATAGAAAATACAGTGAGATACAAATTAAGTCGCCAGTCATCCCACACTCAGAGATAAATGCAAATTATTGTGTATTACAATGTATTTTCATTTCCTTTCCCTCGTATACACAAATGAAACAATATAAAATTTGGACGAAGCTTTATTCACAGATTTACATTATCACTTTCCACTGAACAAATTACTACAGTTTTTGACCTTATACTTTTAGTCATTACCTAGTTATTCAATTATGTTGTACTGGGATTAGTTCAATAATCTCTTATTATTTTATACTTAATGTTTTCATTTATTTTCTTATGTAGTCTCATATTGAGTTCAAAAGTGCTTACCACCTTGAACATCTTTAATCATAAAGCTTTGTACACTTTTCTAGTTATTTCCTTAAAATAAGTTAATAAACTAGAATTATTAGAGCAAAAGTTATGTTTATACTATTCTTAAACACTTGTACCTGTGAATCAACTGCCTTTCAAAAGAGTGCTACCATTTACATGACCAAAAGAAATCTAGAAGATCTGCTTCACTATACCCAAATTAATACTGGTCATTATTATTTTCTCTAAAATGTCCATTTTGAAAAGTTTCTGAAGAATCTAAAATTTAACCTTGTTCTATTTATCTTTTACTGTGTATCAGATCATCTCTCTTTCAGAAAACAGTTGTTTTACAAAAACAATTATCTATTTTATCATAATCTTATATCTTATATCATCTGAATGAGTTTTATTCAATCAGTTGAAAGGCCTAAAAACAGAGCAAAAGACTCCCTGAGAGTAGAAGAAATTCCACTGTGGACTCTCTTCATCCTGTGTCTGAGAGTTCCAGCCTGCCCTGCAGATTTCAGATTCCCAACAAGCCATTTTTTGCAATACGTCTCATATATACATATATATATAATATTATATATATAATATATATACATATATATATATATATATATATATATATATATATATATATATATGTATATATATATATATAATCTCATACTCATTCTAGAGGCCTGGATGATCTTTAACTGACTCTACCCTCAAGCTTAGAAACAGAGATAACAGTGCCTATCTTCCAGGATACTTGTGAGGATTCAACAATACAATATGAGGAATGTGTTGAATATAATTAATTACTTAATAAATGTTCTTGTTCCTTTTGCTTATAGCAGCTGTGATGGATTATAAGAGCTACAAGTTTTTGTACTCTTTCTATTCATGGCTTCTTGCTGAAAAAGTAATGCGCTGCCATGCTGACACAGTTTGGCCATGGACTCACTGCAAATTTGATGCAGAGACTTAAAACGTATATATGTGCCAAGTTCATCTTTCCTCATGAGCTCAGAACTCCCTTCTACCACGTGAAGAAGCCCAGGTAAGCTTGAAGAAAAATGAGCACCACACTAGTCTAGTCACAAACTTTCCTACACTTATTTCCAATAATCAACACCCCCCCGCCCCCCGCCAAGGGTAGAGTCTCTTAGCTGATGAAAGCTTGTCACAGATGCATGAGTGACTCCAGTTAAAACCCAGAGTCATCTCAAACTTGAACTTATGGCTATCTTCCTACTTCAGCCTCCCAAGTGCTGGGATTACAGGTGTGCCCACCATACCCAACATTCTTTGGTCCTGGGGGATGGAACCAGTGACCTCCTGCTTCCTAGGCAAGTGCTCTAAGCACTGAGTTGCATCCAGCCCAGTTTTGGATATCTTTTACAGTAAAAGAGCACTGAACTGGGCATCAGAAGCCTGGGCACCAATTTCTGCTCAAGCTCTAGTTGTGTGACCTTAGGCCATTTCTTAAATCTTTCTATTTCTTCAACTTGCTGCTTAATAAAGTTTCCACCTTGCCTTTATTTTTATTTATTTATTTATTTTGAGACAGGGTCTCATTCTGTGGTCCAGGCTGGTCCTGAACTCACTTCAGAGCCCAGGCTGGCCTTGGACTCAAGGCAATCCTCCTGTCTCAGCCTCTGGAGTGCTGGGATTACAGGCGTGTGCCACCACCCCAGCTTGTGTGGTGCTGGGGAATCGAACTAGGGTACTTAGTGCTTACTAGGCAAGTGCTTTAACTGCTGAGCCATTCCTCCAGCCCCTCCACTTTGACTTTAATCAGTGGTTTCTATGGGCCATGAGTCCTACAAGATTCTTCTAAATGAATGCATCTATGTATAGGCAAATCACATGGAAGCTCTCAATATGTGCTATTTTTCCAGACTATAGAGATTCTATAGTGATGACTAAGAATTGCCATTCATTTGAGAGTTGCTGAACTTTGTTATTTTTCAGTGCATAAACTCTACAAATAGAAAAATAGATGTGGAGTCGCTGAATTTACTTTTGAAATGGAGGTTGGAACCACCAGAGTGAATTGATCATCCTAGTACTGGGATTTTTTTTTTTTTCAGAACGATGGAAGAGTGGGGAGACCTGTTTTGTCTGAGGGGCAGAGGCCTGGGTGAGCTGTGTCCTGGGAAGTTCACCCAGGGTGGTGGGGCCTTGCAGAGATTATGTCAATTTGAGGCAATCAGGAACCACACCTGGATTAGGATTCGGGAACCACGCCTAGATTAGGCAATTGGGAATCAGCCTGGGTTAGAGTGTGAGTGATTTGTGGGCCAGCCAATGAGGGAAGAGCACCCACCTGGATGTGGGAGGTCCAACTGGGAACTCGGAAGTGTATAAAAGGAAGGAGGAAGAACGCTCATTACAGCTGCTTCCTCTGCGAAAGTTCTCGCCTTTACAGTTGCTTATGGATGCCGACTTGCACACCCCACAGGTCTTCATCACAGATTCGCTCTAGTCTCGACTTGCACCTATCTTTCCGTCACTGATCTTCAGTCTCCAGTCTTCACCATTGTTCTTCGAACAAGCGAGATCCACAGCAGACTTTCTCAGGCTGTCCTACAGTCCCCAGACGGGTGTTCTACTTCTCGGCTGAGCAGCCATCTGACACTCCAGCTCTCACACGTGCAGGCCATCATCTTGGACAATCTCTATCCTCAGATTTGTAAGTCTTCTGAATAGATCCTTTTTGTTATAATTTCTGTAAGTTCTGCCTTTTGAAAGAACCCAAACTAATATACACAGAGTAGGCCAGCAGTGAGTCATGCTTCTCAGCCTTGCAGGATCATTGGAATCTCCTGAATCAGGCAGCTGACTGGCTCCTCTGGCCACACAGTCTGATGGAGAGGTCTATAGTGTTCCTGGTGTGGGGAGTTTTAAAGCTCCTCCTGTTCTGGACCAGCTCTGAAGGTGGTATGAAGCATGTGCATATTCCAAAGCACCACATTAGAATAGTCCTCACTCCTAGGAATAGTGGTGAAGTGAGGCAGCCCCTTGAAACCTCAGTTTTTCAACCTGATCCCCTGAAAATATCACCTGAGCACCTGTTGGGCACCTGACTTTGGCCTCAGCACAACACGGTTGTTATCTATATGCTTTTCAGCTCGAGCCTTAGGTAAGCACTTTGTAGAGACCAGAAAAAAAAAAAACAGATTTTTAAAATATTTGCCCCATTCCTGGATTCCAGGCCCTTTTGGGCAGACTTTGTGTGCACCTCAGTCAGTTTCCTGTTGCTGAGACAAAATATCGAGCAACCTCCAGAAAAAGAGGAAAGATTTACTTTGGCTCCCAGTTCCAGTAGGTTTAACTTAAGGTTGGCTGGCTCCGAGGTAGAGACCACATAAGGAAAGAGGAAAGCTGGTCAGATCACTGCAGCCAGAAAGCATAGAGAAGGAGCCAGAATGAGATATACCCTTCCAAGCCACGCCTTCAGTGCCCCACCCACCCTCTGGTCTGCCCAGACCCCACCTCTGGACAGGATACTGTTAGGGAACATGTTATCTAAACCATAACAGTGTGGGATGTGCAAATCCAAAGGAGCCAAATTGCTATGACAAGCACCTGATGAAATTATCTAGACACCTGGTGGGAGGGAAAGGAAGAAGGAAGCGGAAGCTGGAGCTTTAGAGTCTGGGAATACCCTGCATGGGCAGTCCCCACTGGAATTGGGTCCAGGAGCTATATAGTGCGTATAGTAAGCTTGGCGATATAGGCCCACCACACTCTTAAGCTTTTCATTCATTTATTCAGCTTTTATTTAACAAATAGTTATTGAACTTCTAAAATATTTGCTGGGACTACAATCCCAAACTCCACAGACCAAAATCTGTGCCACTTCAATGGGGAGATAGATGGAGACTTAAAAAGAATCTCAGGGTAGATCATGGTACGTGGAAGGTGAGAACTGGAGCCAGGGAAGGAAGCTATTGCAGTGAGCAGCTCTGCAGGAGGGGAATTAGTAGGGTTAGAGGGCTTGGAATGGATTCCAAAATGTGTTGGGAGCTAAGGGACCTGGTCTGCAGAAAAGTCTTTCAGGCAGTGAGACAGAGAATGCAAGCACAGGAATGTGCTCAGTGTGTGAGAGGTCTCAAGTTCATGGGACTGAAGTGAGCGGGGAGGGCCTCAGAGGAGGACCAACTGAGATCAGACCAGTGATCAGTCTTCGGGCTGGAGAAATAGCAGAGCAGTTCGAGCGCTTGCCTAGAAAGCACGAAGTGCTGGGTTCTACTTCCCAGCATCACATAAGCTGGGTGTAGCAGTGCATGTCTGAGGCTAAGACAAGAGGATTGCTATGAGTCCGAGGCCAGCCTGGGCAACATCTGGAGTTCAAGACCAGCCTAGATTACAGAGTGAGACCCTGCCTCAAAAAACAAAAACAAAATAGTCTCAGTTTTGTGTAAAGGTTGGAACAGGAGCAGCTAAGAGCAACAAGATGGGTAGCAGCTTTCAGAGAGACCTCGGCATGCGTCTGGGTTTCATCACACCACAGATAAGACAGGCAGGCGAGGCTCCAGGCTTGAGAGTGGTGAAGGGCTTGTCCAAGGTCACATCCTTACGATGGCAGAAGCTCAGTTCAGGCCTGTGATGCATGAGTTGAACCTTTGCTGCTCTCTAGCTGGAAGAAAGTGGAAACTCACTGGGAGGAGAGTCTCAGAAGCAGCTGCATAGCGTCTCATCCGGGCAGCGCGGAGAGCAGGGCCTAGTGCGCAGTCGGAGCTCAGGTGCTGTTCCAGGGGAGCGAGCATGAACGCTGAGCCTGCAGGGGGCCGCCTCACCTCGAGCTTCACTCCCAGGAGTCAGCAGTGCTCCGATGTCTGGTGTGGCGCCTCAGAATCCGGAAGTGACTTGCCCCACCTTCTTCGAATTACTCCACATGGTCCAGGAAGGAGGAGCTGGAGTCAGGGAGGAGTTGGGTCAGAGGTGGATGTGGTGGGTCCCTGCCCACCTACCTGTCCTTCTAAAGCCAAACTCTGAGGTTTGCTTATAAGGAGGTGCTGACACAGACGATGAGGGCCACTGAGGTTTTTCCTCACTCTTGGCACCTCTGATTCAACAGGCGACAGGGGCAGCAGTGTAGCTTCGGGTGTTCCGTTTGCTTGAGCCTGAACAGCCTGAGATCTAGTAAACTGAACATGTTTTGCTCTAATTCTGTGCCTACTTTAAACTTGAGGAGTGACCTGGAGTAACAACCCTGGCCTTTCTGAACCCTGGGATTATCCTCTGCAAGAATGAAACACGAACAAATCAAAACATTGAGTGACTTTTTTTTTTTTCCAAGAGCAGCTCAGTACCATAAAAATTGAAATGCCTGACTTCGGTACAAATAACTTGACATCTGGTGTGGAAGGCAGAAATGGCTGCATGTCAAGTCTATTGAGTTCTCAGTGGAGATGTGACATTATTCAGCGGAGCGAGGGGCTCTGCTCTGTGTGCTTCAGATCTGAGCGCAGATCTCCCCGGCGTATGTATCCTCATTTGCAGAAAAGTTGGGACAAGATTTGCAGCTGGGATACTCCTCATTCCTGCTTAATTCCTTCAGAGCTTCCCCACTGCTGCTGTATGAACCCCAGACTCTTCCCATTGAGCCCACTGCCCTTTGTGATCATGTCTCCAGCTCTTTTCCCCTCTACTTTTATAATTTCAGTCGCTTGCCTCCCTCCTTTCCCACCACCAGCCCTTTGCACATGCTATTCTGAAGCAAAATTAGAACTCCCACTCCATATTTAGGCCTCTGTCATTTTCTCCTCTCTTTTTTAGTGTCTTTCTCCAAGTGCCTTTGGCTTTCATGTCTGACTGAGGCTAAGATCTCTCCTCCTGTGCTGACTCCTACTCATTGTAATGATAGTTTAAGAAGGTTGTTGAGCTCAGGATGGAAGGCAGATGGGGGGAGATGTGCAGCTCACACAGGTAATTCTCTCCCAGGTTTAGCTGTTCCTCCCCATGAAGTCCTCTGCTTCGGCTCATGCCAATCTCACCTTCTCCAAATGCCTGTTAGTGTGAAATTCGAGCTGTACAGCTTAGCTCTGGATTGTGCCACAATTGTGTTAGGCACTAATTTTGTCTCTTAGAATGAAAGCTTTGAGAAAACAGAAACCATTTGTTCTAATCTGCTATATATTCATCTAGCAGGTCTAGGAAATACTGGTTGATGGATGAGTGCCTGGCCACTTGGAACCCTTTGCTTTGGCGCCCCAGTACTGTGTCGATTATCGCTTTTTCTTGAACCCCAAACTTGCATATAGCCTCTAAAATCCTGTGCACCTGTGCTGCCTCTCTGGGTCACTTCTGCTGTAGCCTCTCAGGCCTCTCTGCCTGCCTATCCCTCGTCTAATCTCATGTTTCTCTTCTCCACACCACTTGGGTCCCAATTCAAATGTCACTTTCTTTAAGATCTCTCCCTGACCACCTGTCTTCTCATTGTGATGCTATGCCCCACCTTAATTTATACTTTATAGTATGTTATGATGTTCTGAAATCATTTATTGATGTATTTCCATGTGTCTTATTCTCTGCCTCTCTTACTTCCTTGGGCCCCAAATACAAGCTCACTGAAGGTCAGGTTTTAATCTTCTCTGGTCGCAACATCTCCAGGCCAGGCGCTATTGCTCAGTGAACAGATGGACAGATGGCTAAGTGAGAGAATCAACAAATGAATGACAAAGGGAACAAATTATCATTTCCTTTAGAGACTCATCCCAGGGAGGACACTTTTCCCAGAGTACTAATTCTCTAGGCCTTTGGTATGAGGGGCTTTCTTTAAATTTAGAATTGTTAATGGCCACTCACTTTCTGGGAGAAGCAGGGTATTTTTTCCCTGGACATAAAAGAAAGAAAGAAAAAGAGAGAGAGAGAAAAATGAGAGAGGGAGAGAGAGAGAGAGAGAGAGAGAGAGAGAGAGAGAGAGAGAGAGAGAGAAAGGGGAAAGAAATAAGGAAGTGGCTGCGGGTCTTGTGTATGGCCTGGGCCACCTGAAAGGGGAAGGAATCATTGTCCTGCTCTGGGAAGAAAGGAGGCCAAGGAAAGGCCCTTCAGGTGGCCATATTTGCCAAAACAGTGACCCACATTTCACAGCTGACTCACACAGGAACAAACAGCCCTCTATCTAGGGTCTCGGAGCCTTGGATTTGAGAATCCCCTGAAGAATGTTAAGGGGGTTTGGTGTTTCTCAGCAGAAACTGTCTTTCAAGAAAGAAAGTGGGGTTGGGGGTGGCCACATTTTACTGTATCCTTCTGGTTTTAACAAACGAGGCCTGTTCCTCAGATGGACTTATTCACGCCCGCTCTCACTCTTTTTGTGACTGTTTTTAGTTTATGTTCAAAATACTGTATTTTCCTCCAGGGCTGGGTTTCACTCAGAAATACTATTTGTGTTTTATTGAGACCAATTTAGAAAACACCTGAAAGCAGAGAAGGAAAATGAAAACACTCCGTATCCCCAGCATTTTCCTCTCATATATATTTGTGAACATTGAGAACTCATGTGTGCTGCTGTTCTGATAGTACACCATAGACAATTATAAATATCCTTAAAATGTTTTTGCTTTATTTTAAAGTAATACACGTCTTCTGTAGAAAATAAAAAGAAAATAAAACACCCCAGATGCTACAGAAAATCACAAAGTATGTGTAATTTCACCATTCAGAGACATAGTACAAAATATGTACACAAGTATTTCTCAAAATATATTCTTAAAACACAATTATATTTAAAATTTTATTTTTAAGAAGAAAAGGTGGGGCATACTGCACATTCATTGAGATCAGGGAAATAGCCTCTTATAATAATGTAAAATCAAGTAAATGTCATACATATATGATCATTATGTGATGTGTGTGTGCGTGTGTGTGTGTGTGTGTGTGTGTGTGTGTGTGTGTGTGTGTGTTGCTATTGGTCCATTCAAATATATTTGAACCACCATATTCCTTGTCTTCCTTAGCCATGGGCCTATAAAGTGAAATACACTCTGCTAACTTGTAGCTTGGGGTAGCCATGTGGTTTGTTCAGGCAAAGAGATGGTAGTAAATGCCTGAGGAAGTCTTCTCTTTGTAAATAAAAACACAGTAACTTACAAAGGACAATACTCTTACCTTTTATAATTTTCTTTGTTCTTTCTACTTGGAATGTGAACATGAAATCCAGAATGGTTTCAGCCATTTTGAAAACACAGGGACAAAATCGACAAGCAGAGGACCATATGGAAAGAAAGTTGTAAAAACTGCTGGTGTTTTTCTTGGCAACTTCTTCAGTTATAAGCTGTCTATCTCTAGAATTCTTTATGAGTGATAAAAATTTTCCAATACTTGGTAAACCACTATTCATAAATTTTCTGTTGCTTGCAACTAAATACCTTCAAACTGATTTTAGGTACATCCCATGTTAACGAGTCCAGAATCATTCACATATTTTTAATTTTTTTTCTGTACTAAATTATCAACTCTCAAAACATCTGGAGGTTGCATTCGCAATAATATGCCTATCAAAGCATCAGTTTCAGATATTCATTTTGGTGGAAGTTTGCAATATCTGACTGAGTCTTCACCCATCCATTTTTTACATAGGCTATAAAACATCTTGGTCCTCAAATCCTTTCGGTGACTGCCATAGTTGGATATAGTTTGTCTTCTAGAAATGTATGTGCTAGAGGCTTGATCCTTATTGTGATAGTTTTTAGGTGATGAAATCTTTAAGAGGAGGAGTCTAGTGCAAAGTACTTAAGTCACTGGGGTTGCTGGCCTTGGATGGGATTAATGCTGCTCTTATGGAGTTAGTTCTTGAGACCCCTATTACAAAGCAAAGACACCCAGGCTGTTTCCTCCTTGCTTCTCTGTTACGTTGCAATGCAGCCAGGTGGCCCTTAGTGGAGGTCGAACAAATGGGGCCACCTGACCTAGGATTTTTAGCCTCTAAAACTGTGAGCCAAATAAATCTCTGCATTTTATATTGTACCCAGCCTCAAGTATTTTGTTAAAGAAACAGAAAATAAATGAATATAATGACCAACTCAGCATCTCCAGGTCAAAGACTAAGTTGGTTACTTCTTTGTATCAGCCCACAGTAGTGACTTGTGAATGGCAAATAATAAATATCAGTGCTTGGTTTTAACTTTCCTTTTTCTTGGTCACAGAATGTATAAAAATTTCCAAGATATAATTATAGATATCTTTATATCTTTATAGATTTAGATATCTTTATAGAACTCACAAATACAAGATGTTCTTTATTTTTGAAAATGCTAGGCAGAGCTGCCAAAAAGACACTGGTATATTCTTTAAGGAATGTTTTTAGCTTCCTGTCATCCATCCTATAATTATTATTACTAGCAACATATATCAGCTTGGTGGTGAGATTTTTTTAAACAAAGGCTGTGTTCAGAAAGGCCTGGAAATGATTGGTGGTAAGGCAGTGACTCTGATCATGCTGTCTTGTCCTGATCACAAATGAAATGTGTTTAATTAGTTGAACAGTGCTCTGTGTATCCCACATCCTTAAAATTGAGGGGCTGCCTATCTAGGTCGACTGTGGGTCAGCAGAGAGCTCCATGGCCTGATGGACAAAGAAGGAAGAGGGCAGTGCAGTTGCCCAATGAGCCTTTGGAACAAATTCAACCATACTATTTGTGGTTCCAAAAGCCACCGGGACTTGACATGCACTTCTCCTTGTATGCAGTTGGGCAATGGTGGGAGTTGAGAACAGAGAAAATGGACCTCTGTTTGTTCATTTGCCACTGAAAGGCAAAAGCAGTTACTCAATGTGTGTCTTAAGCTCATGTCCAAGTATTTCTTGGCTCAGTCCATCTTCGGCGATCAAGACCAAAATGAGAGAGAAGTTGCTCAGGGAGCCAACCTTATTGGTCTCCTCTTATGGGAGGCCAAAGGGCCAGAAGTCAAGGTCTCTAGGTGACCACAGGAGCCTAATGGACTTTGGGCCACATAGTCAATCAGATGTATCATGTGAACAAAAGAATGAGGACAGCAATTGGTTGGGCTCCAGGATGAGGTGTTCCCAGTAGGCAGGGAGAGAGGGAGGGTGGAGCCATGAGAGGACTCTATCTCTAGATGTGAAAAATAGAACACAAAAACCACTGAGTCTCTTTTGTCCTTTTATTCCTAAAAATATTTTGCCTAAGAAGTCAAAGTTTAATATTAATGGAACTTTTTTTGTAGAAAGACCACTTTAAACATCATAGTGATTTTCTAGACTGAGACATCAGGTGGTCCTTAAGCAGTAAAGGGTCGGTAAACAAGGATCTTAGATATTTGCATGCAAGGAGTCTGGTGGTCCCAATTGCCTGTTACTAGTATGGAAATACCCACGAGAAGGACGGTGAAGTGCTAAGGCTCACAGTTTTAGGGTACAACTAGGCTTCTCTATGCCAGGCCTGGTGGTCCTTTATTATGTCTCTCCTACACTGCCTTTTATATTTCTGTGGGAATCAGTTCTCAATTTCCTGTAGCCTTTGAGTCCTGATGCCTGTGCTCTGCAAGTCTTTTATTTTCTCTACCACGACTGCCCACAGAGGATTTCCTGGTTGATAATAGAACCTCTCCTGTGGTAGGAACATAGAAGGTGCTCAGGCAGTGTTAGTTTCCTTCTTTCCTTGGCATCTCCTTGCTCCTGGGGAAGAAAAAAAAAAAACTATCATTAGGAAACAATTGTAAACCCAAGTGGGATGCTTTTAATGCAAGCTTTTAGAGGGACTTTGCTTTGTCTCTACTGTCAAGGCCTGCCATGGCATCTAGCACGTGAGTGAGGCTCAAAAGAATCTTTTTTTTTGAAAAAAAAAATCAGTGTGTACCATGGAAACTGTGAAGTGATCCTGCGAACAGTTAGGGGAGGCACTCAGAAGTGCAGCCTCAGCTGGGCTCCAAAAACATGGCTCTGTGATTCCCTTGCTTAATCATTAAATGGATTTAATAAATATTTACTATATCAAGCACTCCTGTAGATAATAGAAACACTACAATAAGCAAAACAAAATTTGAAATCCTTCCTATTAAGAAGCTGACTCCCAATGGAGAGAAGTAAACAGTGAACTCTGTAGTATTGTGTAGAGTGATTCTTGATGATTCACATAGTACAGGAAGAGGAAGTAAGGTGGGCTGATGAGGTGGCTCTGTGCTAGAGCACTTGCCCAGCATGAAGGAGACCCTGAGTTCAATCCCCAGTATCAGAAGAAAATTTAATGAGGGAAAGTAAGGGAGTTATTAAGGGTGGGAGTAGGGAGTAAAGGATGGAGGGGTAGGGTTCGCTTTTTATATGTAGAAGTCAGAGAGGGCATCAATTCTAAAGTGGGTTTGTGACCTGCTCTGTAACAAATTGCAGGACCAAGGGATTCACCTCAGGTTCCCTCAACCTATTGCTTCCGAAATCAGTCTTTTTCCTTTGGTTCCCCCCACAAAAACCTTGGTAGGAAATCAGACTGGCAGGCCAGTGCAATTTAGGGGAGGGATTGTGTGTGGGGGGGCATGTGATGACATGGGGCTGGGTAGCTCGGGATCCTGAAGTAGTTTGAACCTCAGTCTATCACTGAGGACTTGACTTCCAGGACTTGATTCAATGGTCTCCAATCTTGGGTCTCTACTCTGGAGCACTGGTTTCACTCAGGTGGAGTCATTTGGAGGGCTTACCCAGTGCTGGTCTCTCCCCTGGGATTCTGGAATTGTGGGTAGTTTTGAGCTTCTGTATGTACTCGTGAGACCCTGGGTGGCACCATGTGGTAACAATGTAGTGTTACAAATGCTGGATGATGAAGAGCCCCCAAAATGTGACCATTGGTGTTTCCTGTTGTTCGGGTTCAGGAACTCTCTATACAATTAGGAATAATCAGTTGGAATTCACACAAAAGATTTAAAGCAAGAAGGGGTTTATTAAGAAAGCAAAGCTCTTGAGGAGAGGCCCAGAGGGGTCTCCACGGAGGATGCCAAGGGAATGAAGGACTTGAGCCCTTTATAAAGCTTTTGCTCAAGTGTTTTCAAGCAGTCTTCCTGTGGTGAGGGTTGCAGAACCACATAAGCCCACTAATTATCTTAGGGAATCTGGAAGAAACTGGGAGGGGGAGGATAAGATGCCTGTCTTACCTACTTCTCCTTGATTGTTTGGGGGTGGGGGGGTGCTTGACTTGGATCCTGACTTCACCTGATTCTACTTCTGCTCCCATGGTCGCTGGAACGTGCTGTCTTACATCTGCCTATTTCTCCGGACTTATTCTCCTACCTAACAGTAGAAACAACATTTGACCTCCCACAACGTAGGAAAAACAACACTGCACTCCAAGCTAAAAGCTGGTGCCCCTCTGGTATAGCATTCGTCTCTTCTGAGGGATCCTGGGAGTTTTCCTTTCAGGCACTGTGCTTGGCATCCCTGTGGGATCACTGGGTAGCCTCCAGCCAGGTGAAGTTACCCTAAAGCATGTGCTTCGGAGATGCTAAGTGTTGTGCTTAATGAGGAGAAGGACTACTGTATTCTGCAGAAACGATCAGGATATGAACTTATCTATGATTATTGTCATTTGGATATAAACAGGGACTGGATCCTGTAGGCTGGAACACTTGGGGTGGCTTGGTATACGCGCCTTTCCTGCAAGCAAGCTGCATGGTTATCATTACCATCAAGGGGTAGCTGGTTGATCTGCAAATGGCAAACATCCATCTCTTATATTGTAAGGGAACCTGACCGCTTCTGGGCGGGAGAGTATGTAGTCAGCCCTGAGTATTTTCATGTTTTAAAGAAGGTTTCTTTTTATCTATTAAATAAGTTGAGAAAAGGGAGGAAATGTTGAGATTGCATTGCCAAAATACAGCTGTTACCAGGAAGCCAGGTCCTGTCGCAGTGAAGAACCACTTTCCTTGGTTCTTGATAAAAGGATTCAGTCTAGACACGTAACAGCCACACAGAAGTGCAGATCCAACCTATTGTGTAGTGGACAAAAGGGGCTATGTCTTCGAGAGAGAGGATGGGCAGTGCCACAGAGGCGTCTGACCCTGGCCACACACAGTTAGTGCAAGAGTGATTATGACATTTATTGACATTGTTATTTGAAAGCTGCTTTGGAATTCCAAAATGTCTTCCTGCCTTTTCCATACAGTCAGTTATACAGTTAGTATTCTCAGCCTTGATCCTGTGAGAATCTTGGGAAAGATACTTAGGAGAGATAAGTTCTTTTTGTTGAGAGAGAGAGAGAGAGAGAGAGAGAGAGAGAGAGAGAGACTTGCTCTGTAGTCCAGACTCACTCACTATATAGTGCAGACTGGCCTCCATCACACAGTAATCTTCCTGCCTTAGCCTCCCAAGTGCTGGTATTACAGGCATATGCTACCATATAGGTGTGGTGTGGTATTGTGTGGTCCTGGGAGATGAACTCAAGCTTTCTAGGCGCATGCTCTGATCACTGAGCTATTTTCCCCAGCCCTAGATAAGTTCATTTTTATTTTAATTTTTATTTACATATCACCTCCCTTTCCCCATCCCAGGAAGTCCCAATTCAAGGAGATAGGGTCTTTGAGAACTATTTCCCTTCCTGGTGTCATTGGGCCTTAGGCTACACTATTTGCTTGTTCTGAAGATAGAGGTCCTGTGTCCCTGGGTAGGGTAATGGGAATGTGCACAATCTGTCACTTTAAAGAATGCCACTGTGCTCTATGGGATAGCTTTGGGTCTGAGGCCTAGCAAGTGATTTAACTAAGTTAATTTATAGACTGTTTCTTTAATGCATTTGGGGCTAGATAAGCCTGAAGATAAAACAAAACAAAGGATAACCTTGGGTGACATTGCTTTCTGAAGTTGGAATTTTCCTAGGTACAATTTTTAAATTATGATTTTTCTTATGATTTTTCTTGTCTTCTTTCTTCCTATAGTTCTTTCTTCTGTCTTGCCTCACAGTGATAGACAGCTCCAGGGGAAAGAGGAGGGCCAGGAGCTCCGTGTCTCCTGTCCAAGACGGGCTTTGCTTTAAACACACACACACACACACACACACACACACACACACACACACACACATATATATATATATATATATATATATATATATATATATATATATATATACTTGACACAGAGGAAACCAAAGAGAGCTTGCGGGCCTCTCAGCACTCATGCTGTTGTGTAGAGGAGGAAAGGAAGATGCACCTGTGGACTCCAGCCCAGGGCCAAGAGCCCAGCACAGTTTCTGCCAGCGGATAAAGAAAGCAAATGCTTGTGTGCATGTATCAAAGAACACAGTCTATTTTCTAGGAGCTAGGAGAAAGGGTTCTTTGGATCAAATTGTTCTTGCTGCAGAAACTAATCATGATCCCTGTGTATAAAAAGTTAATTTCTGATTATTTTTTAAGCAGAAGATTTTTTAGCTTTGGGTAGCATGTTTTGGATGAAAGGAGTGTTTTATACATTTCAGAACACTTTTGCATTTGTTACTAAGTCACTGGCCTCAGTTTTCTTAGTTGGGAGCTATGGGAACTCAAGAAGACCAGGGGAAATGATAGACTTTATTACAAGGTCCGGTGGAGTGCCATGTGCAGCTCTGTGTTAAGAAAGTATTCTAAGTTGGGCCTGTTAGCACACTCCTATAATTCCAGCACTCGGGAGGCTAAGACAGGAGGACTGCTGTCAGTTTGAGGCCAGCCTGGACTACATAGTGAGTTCAGGAACAGTTTGGACTACAGAGTGAAACACTGTCTCCAAAAAACCCAAACAATAAACAAATAAAAAGGACCCAAAGCCATCTCTGATCTCTGCAGGGAGGTGCTTCTCGATCGATTCATCACATTTGCCAGGAATGTAGGAGGAAAGATGTGCTTTCCCAAAACCTCCACAATGCCCATTGTCTTTTCTAACCAGAAGCTTCTTTCACTCTAAAACAAAGATTAGCAAATAATAGGTCTTCAAGCAGGTCCAGTAAAGTACCAGTTTTTACTTAAATTATGTTGAAATACAAAACTCCTTTATGCCTTATTTTTATTTTTTTGGAGGTGGGCAGGCTTTTCACACGTGGAAGAGCTGAACAGTTGAGATAGAAACCATGCTTTCTACTTGGCCTTTTGCAGAAAAGTTTGCCAATCCTGTTTTAGGGCAAACACACGTACACACACCCATACCCACACCATATATCTATATCTATATCTATATTTATATCTATATCTATATCTATATATATATATCTTCCATTAAGGAGGGAAGCAGATCTTCATTACCTCATTCAAAACACAACATTCAAGTTTGACACAGAAGAAATTATTTAATTTTTTAGAACAAGAATTTCATAACAAGTCTTTAAATGCAAACTGGTAGGACAATAGAATTTGTTTTATTTGCAAGAAATGGAGCTTGGAAGCCTCTGGCTTAGTGGCATTTAGGCACCCCGTGTTTAACAGTTTACGTCTTCTGAGAAGCAGCTTCTCAGGTGCCAAGTGATCTAGTGGAGGAGATGCTTGTGTAGAACTGGGGGCAAGAAGCAGAAGTAGTCAGGCCTTGGACCACAGTGCAGGTTCAATCTTTGGAAAAGGTGAGGGTAAAGGAAGAATTTGGTAGGAAGGAGACTTGGACCACATGACAGCTCTGAGAAAGTGTCTGCCAGGCTGATGGGGAAATATCACATGTGGTAGGGATGGGCTTGCCCCCCGTCATGCTCAGCTGTTAATGAGAAGCAGCCAGGGTGAAGTGCAGCCTGGGCAGGACTGCCACAATGCCACAGTAGGTCCACAGGATCTACACCAAGGTCATCAGTCAGCTACATTCTGCAGTAGGTGTGCTTGAAGGGTACCTGAGCTCTTCTCCTCTCTAGCTACCGCAGTGTGTGCTATTTGCCCTCATCCCCCAGGCCAGGCTCTGTGCTAGCTAGTAATGAAGGCCATGGAGATCTGAGGAACGTTGTTCTTATTACCAAGAGCTTAAGGCCCATCTGGAAAGACTGAACACACATAACTGAACAAGTAAACGTTTTCACTAATGGCACAGGTGATTAAAAAGGGGAGAGTGGCAGAGCAGTTTCAGATTTTTGAGAACATTGTGTGCTGGGAGTTCAAAGAGGGAGTCTAGGAGGAAATCTTGGGATGTTCCCATTTGGCATTTGAATAGGGTGTTCTGTATCATTCTGGCTGCCCCTAAGGCAGCAAGTTGCCTCCCCTGATTAGGCATTGACTGCCCTCCTACCAAGTACAAGGCTTCATGCCAACTTTAGTGTTCATATTTATGATGCTCTAACTGTAAGCAAACTTAGGATATTTAGGAGACTTAAAGACAACAGTGAGTCATTTTAGAAAAACAAATCTATAGAAGTGTGTGGAGGTTTTAGTGGGCCTCTTGATGACTAGAATCTTGGTAATGCTCAGGTAAGGCACAAACCGTGAGTAAAGCTGTTCATTTAGCAACCATAAATTCATTACACTCTGTAGTGCATGGAGCACCAGCGGGAAGGAAGTCTTTTACTCCTGTTCATTATGAAAAATAGAAAAATACACATAGAAAAATATAAAATACATAAAAGAATGAACCATAAGATGGACTCTGAACAGACCTCATCAGTCAGTTTTAGCAATTAATTCATGATGGATTTTGTTTCATCTTTAGTCTCCCCGCATCTCCCCTTTCATATTATTTTGGAGCAAATCCACAGACATCATATAATTTCAGTGGTGGATAGAATGGTACATGTTTCTAATGGATAAAGATAATGTTTTTCTTTTAATATATAGCCACAATACTACTCTCATTTCACCTTCCTGAGCCTTATTTTTTCTTTTCTATAAAAGGCTCATATTGTTACCTATTTTTTTAAAGGTTCTTAGCTACATGTTATATGAAGTGCTTATCCTGGTACCTAGTCATAGTTGAATTCCCTATTGTGATTGCAACACATAAAATTGTGAAGTACAAGGGCTGGAAATCTGCATTGCAACAGAATGTCAAAGTGATTCTGACCCAGGTGAGGCCTGACCCACCTGTTGAGATTCGCTGTTCTAGTGTGTATAATGATAATTGGAGTCATCTTTAAAAAACATAGTCGAATTATAACATTCTCAGTAACTTTCTGGAGTCTTCAGGTCACACCCAAGTGCTTTATCTTAACACCCTGGGCCCTTTGGGACGCGGATTCAAGGTTTCTTCTATTTTAGTGTACACTGAATTAATTTGGAAGGGGTCCTATTAAAATGTAGATTTCTGAATTTTGTTCCTAGGTCATGGTAGGTGATATCCCTAGGAATATGTGATTATCAAGTTCTTGAAGAGTCCTGGTGCAGGAACTTTCTGACCACATTTTGGTGACTGTGGACTAAGAGGGACAAACTTATAGGCCACCTGCACCCTCACGGTTAATTTAGAACCTTTAATCACTGTGTAGAAGTTAGTGAACACATGTTTGCAAATGCGTATTTTGCCTTCATTAGAAGACATAAATTGCAGCCCACAGGCTGAATTTATCTTGCAAATCTGTGTGGGATTTCTGACTGGAAAAGTAATTTCTTTGAAAAGTTGCCAACTTTTTTAAAAAGTTAGGCATTTCACATTAATCCATATTTTCAGTCTTCCTTGAAACTGAAAAGATCTCACTGCAGTGGGCATACCTTATCCCATGGCAATATTAGGTTGGAGGTAGTAGCTACCCTGAATTGTTTATCTACCTCTCCATCTACTGTCTGTCTATCTATCTATCTATCTATCTATCTGTCATCTATCTATCTTCCATTTGACCCCAGTACCCAAGACAGCCTTTTAACGACATCTAACCAATTTTATTTACATTAACTGCCTGGTGCTAAGATGCTTTTAAATTTGTGACAAATTGGGCAATCTCCACATTTAGTTGGTAAGTATGCGTGTGATCTAACCTCAGTAGGGTGGATCTAGCCCAAATTGAAGCAGGAGTTTTGGTCATGAGTTGCACATTGATGGGGACCATTGTTGGAAACCTCACTAACGGAAGTTTGTACAAAAATTCTTCTCAGAGATGAATGACTCATCCCAGGAAAAGTGCAAAAATGATGGCAATAGGGCAATTTCTTATTTATAGGAGCCACTTTCTCTATTCAGGTGCTCCCATACAATAGGAAGCCTGCCACAGGTCAACAGGTAAGGACAGACTTTTATACAGCCACAAGGAATGAAAACTATAACTAGTCATGCACTCTTCTCTGGAAGCATGGGACATACTTGACTAAAAGCACAGACACACACACACAAATCTAGACGTATGCAAATTATTAACACACACATACAAATGATTTTAACTGTGCTAGAACAGTCACTTGGGAAGAAAGAGAACAAGTGGCAATTTTGTGGGACAGAAAATGAATCTAATAACTCCAGCATGAGTAACATAAGAATGTAAAGCTCATGGGGTTGGAGTCAACAGCCTTCAGATAGAATCCAGCCCCACCATGTACTAAATCGACCATATGAATTCAAGTAAGCTGATCTCTATTTTTCATTCTCTATAGTGTTTCTTACCCTACGGAGTTTTGAGATGAGAAAATGGGATGAAGGGACACCATTCCAGGACCTACCTATGGTAGGTACCAAAGCTACTGTTTTCTACACTAACCTGAGCCTATAGATACATGTTAGCCTTGTTTGAAGCCTGGTGCCCATCACTCTCTGGTACTCTAAATGGGAGCAGGGTTAAAGGCAATCTTTGACTTCCAAAAATAGATCTTATTGATACCCTAGGCCACTGTAAAGCCTGGGACTAGTTTGCAACAACATTCCACTTGTAGAGAGCTTTTCTAGCTGATTTTCTGACAATGATTTGGCAGATATGTACTGAATTCTGTAAGTCAGTAGTCCAAATAAATGAAAGGTTAATCAAATGAAGCTGGCTTGATTTTGGTGCAATGGATCAAGATCCAAGGGCTGTGAGATAATCAGAGGTCACGGGCTTCTGGCATTCAGTCCTTTCTCTTCACCCCTGCTCTCGATGAGAAGCATTGTGCACTAGAATTTCTACCTCAGAGGTGACCGGTTGCCATGCTGTGTGGCTGGCAATCACCTCGCCTGGTCCCTACCTCCATCAAGACCTTTGTTCTCCTACTTCTGGGAGGGTCTCTTTCTGGAGAGCTTCTACCACATTGTGGACTTTGAGACTGGACAGGTGGCAAGAATCTGGGAGTGTTCTCTAGCTACTCGTCAGGACATTTAGTGCTCCTGGTTGACTTTCACACCATTCTACCCAAAACATTCACTCAGATTGTTGATCAAATGACTTCAGGGTTGGGGTGCAATATTCCTGACCATGGGCCACACTGGGAACCCGGCCAATCTGACAATGGAAACTTCCACATGTTCTGTGTTTTCTCTCCTTCCCTTCAGCTCTTAGTAACTTTCTTTCCCATATCTTCAGACTTTCATATTCCCTGGCCCCCTTTTGCACCCCCTTTCTAGACACAGGGCCATTCTCACTCTGGCCCACCCTAACCTGCAGTGACCCCATCCAAGGTCCCCCTTCTCACTCGAACAACCAAGACATCTGCAAAGGCTCTGCCCTCAGTTAGCACCCGGGAGGGAGGCAAGCTGGTCTAGACTGTGCCTGGGACTCAGATATCAATCTGCCATTAAATTGCCAATCGCTGGGCTTACCAGCTCTGTGCCTTCGGATGAAGTAATTTATTTTCTCTGCTTTGTGTAAAAATATTACAATTCCAACAATAACTCTTTGTGTATCTAAGTTTCTTTTTTTCTTTCTTTTTTTCCCTTTTTTTTTCTCCTTGAACTAATCATCCTGAAAGCCAAGGCTAAATATATAAAAGAATAAAACTGTTTTGTTGTGTCAAGGTCTTGAGTAGAATGAACATAGAATTATCTGTGGGCTTCAATTCCTGGCTGAGTAGCTATTGGCAAATTATTGAAATTTTCTGATTTTCCGTGACTTCCTCTTTGACACGGCCATAACATAGTACCTTGTTTTTGAGTGGCTGTGGGGAGAGTTAAGTGTGACTGACTGTGCTTTGTGTGCTGTAAAAATTGGTGCCAATGCCTGGCTCAGTTACGACCTTGCTATCTGAACTCCTGGCTGGAGAGAAGCCCTGCTGTGGTGAGTTCCCTTGCTTATTTTGTTTCCTTCTTGTTTCTCTGTTCTGGGTTTGTGAATTTGTAGGTGAAAAGGAGAGGATATGTGTACATGAATGTCTATTACATCATTAGTTATAGTAGCAGAAAAGTGTAACCCCTCAGTGGTGAGTGGATAAAGAGATTATGGGGTCTTCATACAATGGACTATTATTTAGCAATAAAAAGGAACAAATTAAACCTTGAGAACATTATGTAAAATGATACTCATCATTCTGTTTACATGAAATGTCCAAGATAGGCAAATCCATGAAGATACAAAGTAGATCAATGGTTTCTTAGAGTTGAACAAGGGTTTTCGATGAAGATGGGGAGGAGACACGGGAGCGCTGAATAACTAGTGGGAAGGAGTTTCTTTTTATCTTAATATTACTTGTAGAAATGCTCTCAAATTGATTCTGCTGTTGTATACAAGCTCTGTGAATACACTAGAAATCACTGAATTTACTAGTATGTGAACTATATCTTAGTGTAATTTTTAAATAAAAGATGGAGTCACAACTTCAATCTTTTATTTTGCCTTTCTTTCTTTTCTTTTCTTTTCTTATCTTTTCTTTTCTTTTCTATTCTTTTGCCCAATATTAGCCCTTTAGGGACAATGTCTCATGACCAGCTCTGACTTGGTCTACTTCCTGTCCACTGCAGGATTCTCCCATGTTTTCTTTGGACAGGCCTGTTCGCTTTCACTGGCCCCTACAATGGTTCTGTTGCATTAAGATCACTTTAATGAACTCCTTCCTCTTGCGCTATGATCTCATTTGTGAGGGGTGGGAGCCACATCAGGTCTGGCTCACCTTGATACCTCCAGTGATGAACAGAGCCTGTCTATTATAGGAGACATGAAATAAGTATGTGTTGGGTAAATGATTATTCACATAACAAAAGGGCCTCCATTAAATTCCTTTGAATGTCCAGCTCTAATGTATCCATACCAAGGCTTATGTGTCTTTTAAGGAGCTGCAGGATTCTCCTGCCTTTAATTCTTGCAGCAACTCAGCCAGCTCATGGAGCTAGCAAGAAATAAAGTCATTATTTACTTGAAGGTTGGTGAAGCCTCCAAACCTACCCTCTTTACCATACCTCCTCTAGCCTAAAAGAGGGACAATAGATTTGGAAAGGAATGGTGGCCAGAAAGCGTGAGGAAACAGAGGCCCAAAGTTGCTACAGTTATCACTACAAATAAGAAATGTCATGTAAAACTTCTCCAACGTGGGAGAAGGAGTCACTGAGGTTGCTATAGTGTCTTTAGGGTCACATACATGGAGCTGCACTTCTGGTATCAAGTGTGTTCACTCTGAAGCCTCCAGCTCTGATCAGTCCCATTCAAGCCTCACTTCCTGTAGCACTGAGCTCTCTCGGTAAATTAGAGGAAGCCGGGCTGGGAGCCCAGAGCGCCCCTGACTTCTCGGGATGCTTAGCTGCAGTCCCTGGGCAGACACCTCACTGAGAATGAGGTTAGTGAGCTCGGTTAGAGCTCTGCTCCCAGTGAAAAACCCCCATCAGGCAACACCAAGACAACACCCACTGCATCATTAAATTTATAACAAGCCCTGAAACTCACTCCAGAAGCCCAGCCTGCTTGCCCTTGCAGTGGGAAGGAAGCCTGTGATTGGCTGGGCAGCCTCAGCCTAGCAGGCCTTATCTCTGGCTGGTTATTATTTGATGAAAGAGCCTTCCTCCTCCTGTGGTGTTTCAAAACTGTGCTGGAAGTGTTTGCTGCAGCCAGGGGGGCTGTCTCTGAGGTTCCTGCAGAGTACCCAAAGTCCTTCAGCCCCTGGCCAACCAAAGAGGGGCTTTTTCTTCATCCAAGAATACAGGTATTTAAAAAGATTTTTGGGGATGAGGGGTTAAATTTTTTAGGATGTTGAAATACTGGACATGGGTTTAGGATGGAGGTCTGGGGCAGGGCGGTGGGACGCAGAAGAGGTGAGCACAGGCGGAGGAACAGGTAGGAGATAAGAGGATGCAGAGTCTTGGAACCCCATGGAAAGGCAAAGAGAGGGTCTTGGGTAGGATTTGTTTGCAGCTTGGGAAATGTGTGAGGAGATGTAGGTCTCCTATCTGAGTTAATATGCCCTCTGTAAAAATTCTTCCTGAGGTCTAGCTACTCTTTTGGCCTCCATATAATTCCTTACTCTGGCTCAGAACCCCAATCACTTGAGAAGGTTTTTGATACTTAAAAAAATTCCTACTGCTTTTGCTTGAAATGCCATTAAATCTGCTTTGCAAATGGGACGTGGACCTTCAGAGCTCTGTCGAGAGGTACAAATCTTTATAAACACCTTTGAGATGTTGGCTACAGACAACAGAAGACTGAATCCGAGCACCTCACTTCTGAGTTTAGTTCCCACTTGGTCTGCCTTTGATGGACAATGTTCTTCATCCCTGTTGTTTTCCCTCCTCAGTAGCATTTTCTGAACTAGGGTTGGGAAAATGGCTTTGTGTCCAAGGACTTCCTTTTACACATGAAAGCCGGGCTCTGGGGACTTAATCATCTGAAATGAAGATGAAAGACAGATAAAAGAACCCATGTTATCTTCTTTATTGGTTAAGTTCAGCTGGGGGTGGTGGAGGGGGAGATACAATGTAAAAACAAAGAACACAATTTTATTTTAGTCTTGAGTTGGAAAGAATGGCCTTATGGTACTCTGATATTCTTAAAATGAACTTTGTCCGACATGCAGTGTAGCCACACTATTTCCTTTCCATAGTCTTGGTGACTCCCAAGTACTTCCATCATGTCTTCTTAATCTCAACCACTTGTTTCCAGGTCTTCTCTACTTCATTAGTTGCAATGGGAAGAGGCTATAGCACTGTCCCACATGAATCTCCACATGTAGGAGACGCTTCGCCTGCTTACTATCCTGGGTTCAGGGGAGTTAGCTCTGTGAAGCCACTGCAGCTCTAGCAGTGCTCAGGGTAGTAGGTGTGAAAGGCTCATCAGAGCAAATTCTGCTCTTCATTTGCGATTTGAAGGGACAAACTGAGAGATGGAGGCCAAGCCACGGCAGGAGGTTTACCATCCTGAACCTGATTTTTTCTCTGCTTTCTGGGGGAGCACTTCCCTGTGGTAAGAGGATGGGCAACCTGTGGCTTAGAATTTTCTTGACCTTAAATTTTAAAAAGTTTCAATAAAAATTTTTATAGGAAAATTTATTGCATCTGTAATTAGCTACTGTAATATAGATGGCCAAGACAGTTCCTCTTCATTCAAAAGAAAAAAAGCAAGGGAAAATGGAAAACCAAAGCATACACTAAACCAAAAGAAAAAAACCACAATGGGCCACATGTTGGACATGTCTGCTCTAGACCCTTAGCTTTGGGGCTGACTGCATCTGATGAATGGTCCCTTCTAATATTTCCATCATGCCAGTATTTCCAGGCCATGCACCTGTCCGGGGCCCCAGCTCTGAGCTGCCTTCATTCCTAGAGGGGCTCTTTTCTCAGGCACTGTTCTCTTTCTTTCTCAGGGATGGTCTTGGGGCATTTGGCCCTTGAACATCACATTTGGAAAAGGTTGAACTAAGGTTCCCTGTACAAAGGGCTCTTATCAGTCCGTTGATCGTTTGTTACAAACATGGGAAAGCAACAGGCATGGAGCTGCCTTTCCATTTGTTGAAACCTTTATTTCCTCATCTGTAAAATGGATGAAACACCTCTCCCGTGGGATGACTTTGAGAAAGTCTGGTGTGCCCACTGTGTGTGAGGCACTGGGAGCAGAGTGGAGAGAATGACACCTGCCCCACTTAAAGTGACAGATGAATGGAGCAACAAACACTAAAAATATCGCACAAATAAATAGGTCACTCAATTCTGCGATGAGAAAAAGAACAAAGGACCCGATTCAGAGGCAGTGGGAACTAGTCAAGGAAAGGCTGCTCAGTGAGCCAATAGCTTTGAGCACACCATACCCCGCCTCCCCTTGCTCAGAATGTAATAGAGGCTCAGTGTGTTGGCCTGGCCAGAAACCTGCTGTCTCACGGGTCAGACTCTGTGAGAACAAAATGAAAGAGTTGGACTGAATGATTCCTAAGACTCATTTGCCCATTCGGAGTGTCACGTGATTCTTTGGATCTACAGCAAGGCACAGGGCAGGAGAGAGCCAAGGGGCCGCCTAGTACTCTTCTCCCTCTGCACCCTGCACTGTCCCCACTGCCTCCACAGACAAGAAGAGGCTAGGCTCAGGAGGAAAAGCTGGCCCGCTCTCCTCCAGGAATCTCCAGCTCCCAGTACCTCTTTCCAACATCTCCCACCGGAGCGTGACAATCCCTTCTCAGACGGACTCTCCTTCACAGGAAGTACGTCCTCCTAGATACTACTCTCTGTGACTTAGCTCCCAAAGGCCTACTGGAAGACCCTAGATGACAAACGTAGGGTCAAGTTCTCTTCAGGAGTTGTCCTGAGATGGGAACCTGGATGGGGAGCAGGGAGCTGAGGATTTGGGGATGGATTCAGGGATCCTTGGCTGCACATGCGCGCTCCTGAGGCCGCCCACTCGGCCACCCACCAGGAGCACCATGTTCCTTTGGCCCTGCTCGTAATGTCTTTTGTGAGTGTGCAGCTTGCAGTATTTGGGACAACTCTTACAAGAGCTAGTTAGCATTTTTTCCAGACGAAGTCAGCAGCTCTGGCTCAGGGAGGTGGTCAGAAGACTAAGCCTGAGGGGAGTGATGAAAGAAAATAATTAGCGTGGGCTCCTGATATCAGCATCTGTAATTGTCCCCTTGATCTCCTGAGACATATCAATTCTTTCTCCATTTCCTCTTCTGTACAAGGGGACAACATTTTTTTGTTGTTGTTGTTGTTTTGCCTTCAGCTGTCTGTTAGTCCCTGCCTACTGCCTGCTGAGGAGAGGGTACAGTGGGATTTCCCAGGCACAGCCTCCCTCTTACCTCAGTGTACTTACTTAGGAAGCTTTGCCTTTGGCCTCCCCCCGGCCTTGTGGGTTTGGGGGGATATGTTGGTGTAATTGTGAACAGACCTTCAACCTTCTGACAGAAACTAGGCTGGCAAAAAAAAAAAAAAAAAGACAAACAACTACAACAACAGCATCCCAAACCAAATTAAACCAAGCCAAACCAAAGCAATCTTGAAAAGCAAGGGCATCGATTTCCCTGTGGGCTGATCTTCTCTGCAGGGAGGAGCTAGTTGCTGTGGAGGTTAACCCTGAGGGCTGTTGGGAGCACTGTCTGGATTTCTTTAGTTTTTGAGTCAATTCCAAAAAGTGGCTCTGAGGGAAAAGGGCCGGGAACAATGGGAAACTTGCCACTGAGACCTCTCCTAAATTAGGGACACGGCAGCAGCAGGATGTTGGCTCCCTCCCTTCATACTCTCTTATGAGGGGACCAAGGAGGAGCTGAGATTTCACTGCTCAGAGGTCCCCAGGGATCTTGCCAGGGTGACAACAGTCCTGATTTCAGCAAGCGTCCCCTGCGGTACCAGGCACTCCCCCCACCACCCACCAAGCAGAACCGCACACACTGTTAGGTAACAGTATGCCCAGTTTGCCCAGTTTGCATGGATTTGTGAAGCAGCACTGTGTGTCGCTGGTGTTTGGCACTCTTTTTTCAATGTTCTCTTGTTGTACCACCGTCCCTGCCCCACCTCGAGTGAGCACTGTGACCAGGCATCTAGGCACAGTTGAAGCTCTCAAGGAACTCGCAGCCCAGTCGACGGCATGGGTAATTAAACAGGCCACTGAGTGTAACCTTACAGAGTGGAAAAGTGTGACTGCGGAACAGGGTGACACAGTGGCCAGGGCAGCCCTACCCTGCCGCTCCAACCTCTCACTTCTCTCTGCCTTCGTCCTGGAATGCCTTCTCATTCCAACTGAGTTGTCAAACCTAGTTCTTCTCCAGCCAGCTCTAGTGGTTCCTGAACACAAACAATGGCTACCACACTGTAGACTGCAGATGGGAGCCAATCTATGATGCGTTTCTCAGTCGGAGGTAATACAAGAACTACAGATAAAGTTACAAGTGCTTGGATCCAGCTACACACATTCAATGTGAAGGCCTTCTCTTGTTCTGTGGGTCTATACATCCTGCTTGTTGGAGTGTTAAGTCATTGCTTTATTAAAATATGATAATTTATATTTACTTTAATACAGTGCGTGGGTAGAATTAGAAAGTTTGTCTCTGTTGTTTGTGAGAGTTTAGAGTTTGTGAAGTCTTGTCCTAAAGCTGTCTGTCAGTGAGGCTAACACTCACGTCCAAACCCAAGCAGAGACCTAGGGTGTCTTTCATAATTTCTGATTTCCTAATCTGTAGCAGAGTGTCAGGATTGATATATTTGAATTCCACTCACTTCTCGAAGATGCTTAGCTGGTTGTGGCAGCCAAATCCTTAAATAGAATCTACTGTTCTCTTGGCATCCCTGTCTTCTGTATGTTTAATGCTTCAAGTATCTGCTTTCTGGGCCAAACTCATGAAAATCTAAAAGGGAATTATCTGTCTCAGAAAGCAGTTGCAGTGGAAATAAAAGCCATTAGTACCCAGTGTTACCAGGATACTTAATTTTTCATTGATATTTCATGATAAAAGTTGATCTTTAGAGAGTCGTGTTAACCCAGGTCACCAGCTTCCACTTACCTGTAGCCCACAGACTGCTATAAAAGATGCTAATACTCTGGCCTGGGGTAGCCAAAGTGTAAGCCCCTTTATCCACTTATATATATTAGGAAATCTCAAGGTCATAGGATGTGCTCCAGTTACACAAAAGCTCAGAATTTATCTGGCCTACCTTGACATTTTGATACGCTTTCAAGCATCAGAGGTCCCCTATGTGCTTGATAAGTAAGAAAACATATAGTAGGCAAGCCAAATCCCAATAGCCTAAGTGGTAAAGTCTAAGCTTTTGGGCCACAGATGGGTAATTCACTGTTAAAATGTTGCTTAAAATAAGTAAGGCTTGCTAAGCTTGGAAGATAGCTTAGGAAGGAAAGTTTTGTTTCACCTATGTTTTCTACGGTGGCTTTGTTTTGCAACAGTAACTACAAAGAAAAGCTTATTCTTGGACTGAGAGTTTCTTGTGGCCAAAGATGTGACTTATGTGTAATATTGGTGACACTATCTTCTCGCTCAGCCCATCCCTTCCTCAGGATCCAACACATTACAAAATAAGATTTTTAAAAAAGATGGCTGTTAGTGATAATGTTAATGTAAAAAACAAACAGGGAAACTGTTTCTATCTTAATTTGATATGACCCATAATTGTTAATAGTTTTAACCTGCCTATTGTTATTAAACTTTCTTTGACTTGAATACCATATTTCGTTTGCCAAACACAATGGGGGTGGGAAGCATGAGGCTGGTAGACAGCAACAGCCTCTGTTGAGCAACCTCTCTTCTCAGGCTTGTGTCCTAATCTTCTGGAACCCGCCATGGCTGCCTCCTCAGGAGCTGCTCCTGACTGGAGAGCAGCAGGTGTGGACTGCGTGTACTTACACAATTGTACTGTGTTTACCTGGGCTCTTACAGCAGCACAACCTTTCCACTGACCTCTTGTTCATCAGGCCAGCATCTTGAGGTCATAACAAGATCATTATAAAAGGCTTCGTGGCTTTGTCACCAGCCAGGCAAATCTGTTTGTTTGTATCTTGGTTTCTTCATCAGTAGAGTGCACTGGGTTAGACTAGAATCTCTTAACTTCTGGCATTGTAGACCTTATGGGTCAGATAGTTTTTTCTTTTTTGTGGAGATGTCTTTGTGTGTTGTAGAATACTTACTTAACAATAGAATGGCTGCCTATTTTATCTCCCGACCTCATTATTGACAGCCAAAAGTATCTTAATACGTTTGCAAATGTCCCTTGGGGGGCAAAGTCACCCCTTACTCAAGAAGCAGATAATATCTACCTCAGTTTGTGAAACCTCATTAAGAGAGAGTAATACATCCTATTTTTTGATATTTTACACTGCTTTATGCTTTGCAACTTAAACATCTGTTTACATACGCTCTGTTGAGAAGGTCCATCTACAGGATAGAAATCTGAGTTAGAGTGAGAGTGCGATCTGCACAGGCATGGGATACAGCGGAAAACAGGGAGACTCTCTGGGTTTTTACTAGCCATGGAAGCTCAGTCTCCTCATCTGCAAAATCAGCTTTATAAATTATTGACAAGAACTGATGCTCAGTGTACAGAGCAACAACAAGATCAATATTTGCCAGATCAATAATATTATACTTGCTCGTCTTTCGTCCTCTACGAGAACTTGTAACTTACTAAACTTGTTCTGCTATTTCTACCAATCTGACTTTCCCTCTCCAGCTGTCCCCAACCCTCTCCCTGGTCAGACCAGGGTTGAGATGTCCTCTTACAAATACCCACTGTCTGTTTGGGGAGAGCCTCCAGATAGCTTTAATCATCATCTGGTTGATTTGGGCCATCGCTGGGCCATCTATCAAAGAAAAAGAGTCTCCAAGAACCAGAGATTTGCAAAGGCCATTGTTTCCTTTATCTTCATGTGTACCACAATGACAGTAAGGACTCCAACTTTGTGCGTGACTTGCAGCGTTCCCCCTGGAGTGCTGATGGGGTCAGGAGTTTCATCACCTCCCTGGGGCTCCAAGAGTTGTAATAATATGTATCGCCTTAAATAGTCAACAATAAATATAACAGACATCAAACAGATAAAAAAATGGAGGAGTATGGATGGATGTAAAGGCAAGAGGTGGCTCAGTTCTTTACTGAGAAGGAACGAGTGCAGCTAGGGAAAGAATGTGGAGGGGTCCCAAGGCCCTGAGTGCTGGTAAATGGCACAGGGACAGCTGTGACATCCTGAGTCACTGTCTTGCTCTGCTCGGGCTGCCTTCTCACTCAGACATTGAATGCCCATGTTTAGAAAACAGTACAAAAATTGAAGGAAATGAGGCTTAAAACCTCATCTTGCTTGGAGCTATTTCTGATTGGAATCTTTCTTCAGGTAAGACAGAAATGAGTATTTTCTCTAGTATGTTTCTAACAACCTAGAGCTACCCCAGGGAGGGGTCTGTCTGATCTTTCATCTTTAGCTACATGAAACAGGAAGGGGAGACACATATACCATATCTATACAGCATATATACATGTACCTCACACCTTCCCCATCCACCCACACACCACACACATGCACATCATGCACACATTATACATGGCACATACATACCGCACACCACACACATATACCATCTAGACACACACAACATACACATCACACCCCCTCACTATACTAGTACAGCTCCTCAGCCAGCCCTGTCTCTTTGCAACATACTACATGTATATACCAAGGGACTAGTGAGTTGATTTTTTTCCTTTAATATTTAGTCTCAAAAGCCAAATTATACCATAACTGAGCACAAATAATATTCTCCTTACTAATGGGACTAGAAGAGACCTCTCTTGGATGTCTCAGATCTATGATTCAGGTTTTGCTTTTTACCTCTGGCCAGTAACTCCTGAATTTTCTGGAGAGAGAAATACTAATGTATCTAGACTCAGTAGTCGAAAAAGAAAGGGTTTTAATAAAGTGACTTGGCACTTTCTGTGCCATATTATGTATTTGGGAACTGACTGGGAAAGGCAAAGGCTGAAGAGGGTACTATATGAAATTATGTGTACTCATACTATGAATAGTACCTTGGTTAAAGTGGGATAAATTATTTGAATTATGTTCTACTGTAGTCACAAGTGATCATTGTAATTTAGTCAAGAAGTTAATTAATGAGTCCGAATTCCCACCAGAACCTGATCTTTATTTTTTTCCTCTACTTAACACTTTACATACTGTCTTCCTTACTCAAAGAAGACTTACCATGTACAGAACAGATAGTTCATGTTTTTCTTGAGGTCCACACCTTATTTATAACCCCTTCCTAGTATAGCATGGGTAGAATAAGGATTTAAGGAGAAACTAGCTAGCTGGCCCCGAGGCTAAGCCCTGCCTGCCCCTTTTGGCAAAGACGTGTGGGAAGACAGTCCCATCCATCTGTGTAAGTATTGTCTATGGCCACTTTCATACTACATCAAAATTGAGCAGTTGGAACAGAGACCATACAGCCTGCAAAGCCAAAATATTTATTACCTGGCTTTCTCCAAAAGAAATGTGCTGACACCTGGCTTAGAGTATGAGCACTGGAGTCAAACGTGTCCGAGTTCAAACTGGGCCTTGGTTAGCTGTGTCATTGGTAAAATTGCATAACATCTCTATGAAACATAATCTGTTCCATGGGGATAGTATATAAATACCTACCTTGGAGGTTGCTATGAGAATTCAAGGAGATAGCATTCCTGAGAAGCCACAGCTCAAGCCTGGCGCAAAGCAAATAATCAGAGGTAGGTACGATGTGATCGCTCCTCGCTCTGTCTAGCAAATGCATAACCAGTATGTTCTCCGTGTCCCCTGAGAGTCTGCAGCCGTGATGAAGACAGAAAGTTCCTCTCTTAAGTTCCTCACATTCTAAGGGGCAGAACAGACAATGGTCAGGAAGAGAAATCAACAGGCTATTTGCATCTAGCGATTCTGCTATAAATAAAACAGAATGATATAGAAGAAAGTGACAAGGCAGGGGACACAAAGTTGCTAATGGAGCTAAGAGCTAAAAATAAGAATGAATCAGCCATCCAAATATCTAGAGAAGGAATTGTTCCTGGCAGGAGGGACCATAAATACAGAATCCCAGGCAGAAACTTGGGATGGTTCAGATAGAAAGATGACCTTGGAGACTAGAGCAGCCAGGGAGAGGAACATGGTAGAAGGTGAGAGAGGAGAGGCCGACAAGGGTTAAAGTTCATGATCCCCAGGAAAGTGTACAACTCAGAATCATGGGGCAATCTGAGGTGATGATGTAGCAGAATGAAACCAGGTCCTTGGATTCACTCTAAGATCTTTGTTGTAAGCAGGATGATGCTTCCTGCTTGGGCTCTGGCATTGGTTGCCATTGGAAACAGGAATGAGCAGGGGCTCTTCTGAGCAGTGGTCAAAGGTGCACCTTTTGGTGTGGCAAACACACCACTCTGCCTGCTGGACTCAGCCACCTCACTGGCTCTGTTCTCTCAGTGCCCCTAACTCACCCCACAGATCTTTGGGCCAGTGTTATTACCTCTTTGAAATCGTTCCTTATCAGAAACTTTTAATGCTTCTCCAGGTAGAGCACTTAAGGTGAGAATCAGTTAATGTAATCTTAAAACCTCTAATAAATTTCCAGCAACCTAAGACCACCAGATAAGCATTTCGTCCCTGGGGTCATTCAGAATTCATAGCTCAGTTCCCATAATTAACATTTCTTTTATTTCTGAATCACTGATCAGGCGTGAAAAGCCTTAGCGATAATATTTTACTTTTTTGAGGTTTAAAAGAATGTCTTAGATATCATCGGTTACTCAACCTGCCTCCAGAGTTGCTAATAATAGTCATACAGTACACCACAATTGCAAAGTACAACTCCACACTCAGCTTGCGTAGAGGTAAAAGTATCCTTTTGGTTTACCTACCCACCTTTATCCATTTTGGATGACTCCTTCTCTTTTTCTTTTTCTTTTGTTTGTACTTTTGTTTTTCTGACAAGGTCTTGCTTTATAGTCCAGGCTGGGTTAGAACTCACTAAATCGCCCAGGCTACCTTCAAAATATCTTCCTGTATCAGCCTATTGAGCACTGGTCTTAAAAGCATGTGCCTCCATTCCTAGCTTCAAAACTCTTTATTGTAAGTACATATTAGTCAACTTTTCATCACTCTAATGTAATATCTTAGGCTAAATTTATAAAGAAAAGAGGTTTATTGAGTTCACAGTTCTGGAAGTACAAAGTCTCAGAACCAAATGGTCTTCTTGCTGGCAGAGGTCTGAGACAGCATACGGTATCACACAGCAAGAGACAAGGTCATGTGTGTGTATATCTCTTTCCCTTCCTTGTAAAGCCACCTGGATGCAATCTGATGACCCCAGCCTACAGACCTCATGGAATCCTCATCACTTCCTAAAGGCCCTGTCTCTAAACACTACAGGTGGATTAATTTTTTACCCTCTTAAGCTCCTGACATATGACTTTGTGGTTTAAGCTCCTGAATGAGTCCAGAGAGACAAATTGTACTTTTTCTAAGCCAGGGTCTCGCTTTGAAGTCCAAGATGGTCCTGAGTTCACCATACAGCCAGGATGGCCTCAAATTCACAGCAGTCCGCAATCCTACCTCAGCCTCCCAAGTTTCAGGATTATAGATATATGCTACAACCCCCAGTTTATCTGATGCTGAGGAATCAAAATCAGGGCCTTGCACTTGCTAGGCAAGTGCTATAACTGCTGTGTTATTCTTCCAGCTTAACAAACTCTATTTAAATCATAGCATAAGTAGAGCTTGCAGTGTAGCTGATTGGTAAAATACTTGCATAGCATGTGTGAGGCCTGGGATTAATCCTCAGCACCTCAAAAAAATAAAAACCAGAAGTACTTAGCTCATAGTAATATTATTAATATTTCCCCCCACAATGTGCCAATATAACTTTCTATCTCATCTTGTTTTAAACATTGTTAAAAAAAAAAAGAGTCCAAATGTGGTGACCTTCACAAGCCATGCTTTGAAACACTGGTTGTTTTTCCCATTGACAAAAATTGTGTATATTTATGGTATACAATGTGCTATTTTGATATGAGTATACATGGCGGAATGATTAAATCAAGATGATGCAACTCACATATCAAGCAATTTTTGGATGTGAGAATATTTAAAATCTATCTAAAATCTCTTAGTATTTTTATGCTTCTAATACATTAATATTAAATATGGTCACCATCTGGTACAATAGGTCTCCAAAACATAATCAACCTTCTGTGAAACTTTGGACCCCCTGACCAACATCTCCCCACTGCTGGCTCTTTCCCTAGCCATTAGTACATTAGTAACCACCATCCTGCTCTCTGCTTCTGTGGACTAAAGATTTTTAAATTCCATATCAAAGTAAGACTATACCACATCTATATTTTGGTGACCAGTCATTTAACTTAGCATAGAATATTCTAGGTTCATTCATGTTATCAAAAGTGACAGGATTTCCTTCTTTTAAAAGGTTGAATAATAATAGCCCATTGTATTTATATTCTGTGTACCCACTTATCCATGGATGGACGGTTGGCTCATTCCATGTTTTCTCTATTGCAAATAATGCTGCAGTGAACATGGGGCTGCAGGTGTCTTATTAACACAGCAATTTCACTTTCTTTAGATATACTCCCAGAAGTGGGATTGCTGGATCCTATGATGGTCTTACCTTAAATGTTTTGAGAAGACTCCATCTTGTTCTCTGTCATGGCCATATTACAAACACAGGTTCTAGACCTGGGGGCAAATCTGCTAAAATGGAAAATTTAAAAAAAATTTAATTTTTTATGTGTAAAGGTTATCTGGGGACAAAATCCAAAGTTCAACAGATCAAGTTCTCTTTGATGTCATAAAGATAGAAAACTCTGGTTTATAGGCTTTACTGACTCATCCAATAACACAGTTATCAAAGAAAAATGTTATGAGTGAAGAAAAATGGAAGGGCTGAAAGTAAGGAAGTCTGTATTTCTAAAACACACTCCTGCTTGTTATGATCTGTGAAAGCTGGTGGGATGGTACTTGGGCCAAGCAAAGGCTGCCTTTCAAAGGACTAGATATTTTCCTAAGAATGCCTGATAACTGTCAGCAGGATGCAGTACCACTGTGTGCCAGGTGCGGCGTCAGAGCCTTATGTGTTTTAATTTATAATCCGTGTAACACTACAAAGTAAGTGCTGTTATTAACTTTGTTTTATAGACAGGTAAAAACAAGAAGTAGAGTTTACATTCAACATTCCAAGATCCTTCACAATCATGAATAATGTAGCTTGTCAAGCTATAATTATTGGTTCAAAATGATTATTATTTTGGATGTGTCTGGACAGTGGCCATGTTGTAATACTGAAGCACATACTTATGTATAATAATATTATTCCTGCGTATGCACCTTCTGGTTTTTGAAAAAGAAAGGCTGTATGTAGAGGAGAGACAGAGGAGAGACAGTTGATTGCTAGGCTTAATTAGAATTTGGCTAAGAGTCACTGTGGTTTAAAAAATGAGGTTAGTCACCAAGTAGGTAATTTTACTTTTGTAAGTAGTATGACTACTAAAAAACTTACACTGTGTACATAAATTGTGTTAAAACTCTGTAGAGATGAACATCAACTAAACCTATGTCTTGGAGTTTACAATTTCATTCATTCCAACGTGTGATCAAATAGTGGAACTTCAGATATAATTCACTCTTTGTCTAGATTATATTTATTCAACAGTTGATAAGCACGTGACCTAGAGAGTTATGTAGATGATCTTCTATGGATATCACTTACAATTAACCTAGAGAAAAACATTACTGATAGGAAGATGTATTTACCCCATTCACTACCTGTAGGAATCCTGCAACACGTGTGTAATTTACCTGTGTCCAATAATCTATGGAGAAGATACATAGAACCCTGGGCCAGAAATGAGCATCTCTAGAGAAAGTAACTGTGATACTCTTACTGTTTTTGCCATCTCCTAAGCAGAACTGAAGGACCAAGAGCAGTGGAGTAAAGATCTAATTCCTGTTACTGAGTGAAGGGGTGGGCTCCATAATTCATTCAACCAGCAGGATAATAAGATGGCACAAGAAAGGGAATCATACTTGTGTCCTGGATCATGGGAAGCTTGTTCCCTAATGCTTTATTTCATGTTGAAGATCATTTTTTGTAATACAGTGTTGACCACCAACTAGAATAGATATGGTTAAACCACCGTCAACTGTTTTGACTTTCTATTCAGATTTCACTTTACATCAGATAATTTAGATAATTGGAAGCAGGGTGGACAATTCTTTACTTTGAAAACCTTTTCTTTTGGGAAAATTCTAGACTAAAAGCCAAAGGCAGTTTCAGAGTATATTTAGAACACTCAAGAGAATAAATTTTCCAAAAGAAAATCTTTGAGCTTTTCATATGTCCTTGAAAGTAATAAAATTAAATTTCTTTAGAAGAATTATAAAAGTGAACCTTAGTTGAATTTAGATTGATCTTCTTCCCAATTAGACTTAATGAGCGAGGTCCTAGTTTAAACTCATTCGAAAGAGAATTTAAATATGAAGTAGTCCTGTCCCTCCACTTCATGAAAATTCTTTCCTTTTTGACAAAGACTGATAACAAGGATGGAAAGAGAAAAATAAGGCTGTCTCCAGCCATGTCTACCTTTCTTTTCCTTTCAAATACCTTCCTCTCTCCCTCCATCCATCCCTTCTTCCTTCCCTTCTTTCCTTCCTTCCCCCACAGTGGGATATACTTGTGTTCACCCCAGCTTCTGCTTTGGCTGACCGAGAACTGCGGCATTCTATTCCATGGTGGAGCATGCCCCTTAAAATCCTATGACTCACATGCCTCTTCCGGAGTGCTTCAGTTCCTACAGCTGTCCTTGTCCAGGCATGTTGACAGTTTTCCCCCATTTTATTGATGTGTATAAGTGCAAAATTTAAGGTTTACAATGAAGTTGGGCATTTTGTGCACCTACGTATCTTGCCAAGGTGACAAGGACTTTCCTACGCTCCTTTTGTCCCTCCCCCTTTTAAGACCCATCCATGGTCCCCTTTATTATGCAGTTAATCATGTCTTGTGTTAGACATTTGACAAACAGATGCTCAACATCTGTTTTGTGCGAGGCACTGTTCCATGCTAGAAACGCAGGGGAAGGAATGGGAGAAATCAAGAATGACATTTAAGAGGCAGGTATTAAATGAGGCATTCTGTAATTAAATATTGAATTGTACTTGTGATCGATCTCACGAGAGAAAGGTGTGTGACAAGAAGACCATTTGAACAATCAATAAAATTTTCACGATGGAGCTGGGCATGATGGCACACATCAGTAATCCCAGCATTCTGGGAGGCTGAGGCAGGAGGAGTCCAAGTTTGAGTCCATCCTGGGAAAATTGGTGACTTAGTTAAATTGTCTCAAGAAAAGAAAATGTAGCTCAGTGTAAAGTCCCTGGGTTCAATTCCCAGTACTGGCACATACACTCAAAACTTTTTTTGAGATGAGAATTGAATGTGTTAGAGAGTATAAAATGGAGAAAAAAAGAAATTATGTGGGAGACTATTGTGAGTAAAAGAAGAACATGCAGGGGCAGGGCAGATCTGCATTTCTTGAGGAACTGAAAGAAAGCTAGAACAGCTAAATTCAAAGAGAGAACGGAGAGCAGAAGGAGATGAGGATAGGGAAACCAGCCAGGATGAACTGCGCCGGGCATGAGAGGCCATGTTTACCTGACTGTTTGTCCTAAAACCCTATAAGGAATAACGGAAAGGGTTTTAATCAACTGCAGTGTGATGAGAAGGAAAGATGGGAGTGTTTGGCATCCTCTGTGTTGCATTTTCAAATATATGTTCAAGCTGACATGTGACAGTGGATGACGGGTGTGTGGTGGGAGGTTGGCTCTTACACACGATGAATGCAGGCAGTAAACTGTTACCTCCCAGGTCAGAAGGGAGTGGTTTGGGCTAGGGTAGTACAGGTAAAGGCAGGTAAGTACATAATGGGTTCGGAGCAATTTGAAGTTAAAATTGCTAGGAGTTAGTGCCAGATTAGGTATTGACAGAAGTCCAGAATGACATCTAGGCTCCTCGTTAGCTAAGGAAAGAGTATGGCATGAGAATGAAGAACAGCCTTGAGCCAATAAAAGGTGCCAAGGAAAAAATACTAGGTGGGTGGAAAAGAATGTAGGAGGACAAGGGCTGTGAGAGCCGAGAAAGGCCTTGCTCATTGCACTGTGAGCTGGACTTGCTCTGCAAGCCAGCTATACTTAACCTCACATCAGGTTATACAACAGCTCTGGATGAGTCCAGTCATGAAACAGAACCTCAAGCCCATGTTAAGATTCCTCTTCCAGAAGACAAGACAGCTTCCATAGGATTCCTGACAACACCGTGGCTCCACCAGTTATCTTAGACAGCATCTTCCAAGAACCAATTCTCAGGGAAAGCAACATTGAAGGTGTTCCTAAATGAAATGTCTTTAGAGAAGCAGTCCTCAGCAAAATGAAGATAAACTTTTATGGTGTTGTATATAGTTGATTGGCTTCTTAGAATTTCCAAGATCTCTTTTTTCTAGATTAGGGCCTTATGTCAGCCCAACCAGAAAGTGTCACTGATGTTGTTCTGATAGTCTTTAGGGTGGTTCATAAGGGTTCAGTTATGTTATTTGGGCTATACAATAATATTTCTTGACCCATTTGTTTTAAATAATGATTTCAGTTAGTGAAATATTAATATGTGTGGATTAAGAACTAGTGCATAGTTCATGCCATTTTCCTCCCAGTCTTAGCTATCACAGAGGTATGTGACTTCCCTTAGCCTGGGTCCCTCATAACCTTTATGAGCAGAGCCCCTAAAAAGATGCCATTCACATGCTGAATCTGCAAGAAATAACGTTTGTTGTCTTGAGACTCTGAGATTTTTGTTACTGGATCATAACCCATTCTGACTGACACTGAGATCAATTCTTCCCAGAAAACTAATCTTAATGATTCTGGCGGGTTTTGAAGGATTTAGAACAAAATCTTTGCCAGGATTGAAGCTCCAAAGAATAGGTCAAAAGTTCCTATAAGAACCTCATTGTCCAGGTAGAAGGCCTTAGCTGCCTGACCACAAATGAGGGGTGCCAAAAAACTGTGGTGAGAAACAATAGCTATACCATTAAGTACTATTTACCATGTGGCAGGTACTTTGCTGTGTGTGCGTGCGTGTGTGTGTGTGTGTGTGTGTGTGTGTGTGTGTGTGTGTGTGTGTAAGCCTATTTTATCTCCAAATGACCCAATAGCAAATACATTTTCAGAATGTAAGAATTAGGGTATAGAGGGCTTAAATAATCTGTCCATACAGCTAGAAGAAGGCAGATCCAGGACTGGAAACAGGTTACTCAGATCTATAGCCCTTATAAAGCTCTAAGACACTGCTAGAAGGACTCAGGGTCAGCTTTCTGATGTCCCTGCTAGCAAATCAGGTCTTCAACCAACCCCAACTGAGTATCAGTGCCTTCAGGTTCCCCAGAGTGGGGATTCACAGCAAAGTATGTATTGTCCAGTTTAGGATCAGAGAGCCAAGCCTCACCGCCAGGCTCCTGCGTAGGCTGGGTGAATGACGCAGTACTAAGAACCATGCAGATTTAATTCAATTTGGGTTCTGCTGCTTGCCAGATTCATCTGAGCTTTCTGGTACCTTAGTTCCTCATCTGAAAAATAAGGATTCAAATTGTTCCCGGCCATGGGGCTGTGGGACAAAGGGGTCTCTCATTTGGCCTTCATTCACTTCTTACTTTCTTTACCAGTGTACCCCCACCTGTCACTGTCTTATCTGGTGGCTGGGTGGTTCAGGCTCCTCGTGGGCAGCTTCCATTCTTTTGTCCCAGCTGAGTTTGTTCCTCATGTCCTATGGAGTGTAGGGATCATGGCTTGCTAACCCCTGGGTTTCCTCACCATCTTCTTTGGTCCTGTAAGACTTCTTTGGTCCCAAGACTTTCCTAAATGGCTCTCTATATTAAAGTCCCACATCTGAGCTGTGTGCCATAGGCTCTGTTGTCCTTTCTCCTCCATGACTGACTCAGAGCCATGCTTGAAAAACACACCTATAAAGTAATGCCTAATAATCAGTAAAGGGTGATTACTTTCTACCTAAGTCCTCTGCTGCCAGTTTTCCCAAGGCAGACCCCTGAAACCTTAGTGTTTCTGAATCACTATGTATTTTCTCTCCTTCCAAATAGATTGAGACTCCAGACCTGGGCTGCTATTTTAACTCTTCGGTACCTAGTCTTATAAGGTAAAAAGGCATACAAGCTCCTTCATGACATTTTTTACACTCACAGTTTTACTTTTTTGAGCTACTGACTGTGGTTTTAAAAACTGTGCTTTATCTAGTCCTTCCTGGCTTCATCTGGTCCCCTCTGCCCCCTTTCCACCTACTGCTCTCCAGCTGGCCTTTGCTCAACCTCAGTCTTTGCTAACCTCTCTCCCCTGGGCTTTGGCATGTCTAATAGCTTCTTGGAAGCGCCTTCCATGGTGAGGCCCTTCTCATCCCAGGCCTGGGTGCAGCTGCCCTCCTCTTGCAGAGGCCGCTTCAAGGTCTCTCACCTCCTTAATCTCTGCGAAGACACTGTTGGGATTCCTTGGTGTGCTTGTCTTACTTTGTTTACGTGGTTATCATCTTTCCTCCTGCTGTCCATTCCTACTGGGCTGGCAGTTCTTTGCCTTGTCAGTATAAGATGCCTGACACAACGCAGGCTCTCAGTTGTGAATGAATATGGAGTCAGGCCCTAGTCTCTAGAAACTGTGCCGAGTAGAAGCTGAGCAGAGGCCTTGGTTCCATTCAGGCTGGTCCCTTTATCCTTGCCTGGGCCCTGGTGATACAGGAAACTCCATGCCCCAATGACATCTTAGCCCCTGGTGCCTTCCTTCACTGAGGCTCTTAAGTCTCTGGAACCTCCCTCTTCATCTTCACCATCCTTTGAAGATGGGCTGTTTCCAACACCTGCATCAGATGTGAGCGCATCTCACCTCAGAACTAAGGTTATAGCCCTTAAGCCCAGCCCATTCACCCTATGTGATCAACCTCTCCCTTCTCATACAACCTGAGAGAAACAAAGGCCCCTTTGCATTTTGTGTTCTTGGCTACCAACACCAGGCCAGCAATTGTTCACGTATTTTGACTTTCTATCACAAAAATACAGTTAATAACAACTACTCAGCCTCCCTGAATGTCTTAGGGGATGTTATGATTTAAACCATAGAAACAGATAAACTCCAAAGAGAAGAGAAAATATCTTTCATTCCTTAAGAATAAACTAAACATCTTTTTCTTTTAAAGACATACAAGCTAATTTTTAAATTATTCTCCTCTGCCCACCTAAGACCCTGTATCTTCTAAACTGGTAGAACCTGTCCATAGGGCTGGCTCGGGTTTAGAGACCTGGGCGCCCCTTAGTTCTAGCTCTGCTTTCTTTCTTGGGGTTGAGCCCTGTCCTCTACGTTAGAGTCCTCTATCACTACAGTATAAGCTAACACTGTTAAGAACTGAGTGGCACAGTAGGCGGTGAGAGGCAAGCCAGCTGCAAAGTTTCATCTGTAGTTACAGCTGCTCCCCATCACTACTATAACCCCCTGAGCTCTGCCTCGTATCAGATCAGTTGTAGCATTAGATCCTCATGGGAGCACGAATTCTGCTATGAACTACTGCATGAGGGAATCTAGGTTTTGCATAGTCCAAGTGTAAGCTGTCATGATAGACATTTTCTGTTAGTGCTACATTTAATATTCCAATCATACTTTGATATATTTGAAAGCTAATCTATCAGTAGATTTACCGATAAAGCAGCTGTCAGCCTACCTGCAACCCCTGTTGTGCCACAAAAGTGGCAACAATGAACCCAAGAAGTTCCATCCTCTTCTGGCCGACGGTCCTTTCTGGAAGAGAATGAGTCCAAGGTCCCGTCTATTGCCATCCTTCAGCCTCATACACACACAGGGCCTATTTCTAAACTCCATTTACTGTATTTATGTATTTTATCATTCTAGAAGCAAGATCTCTGCTCAAATTTTAAATATCAGAATCAGAAATACATTTGCCTGAGAGAAACCAAAAAGAAAACGACAGTAGTTTATACAGGTAGAGATTTAACAAAATCCACCAGTGTGTGATTGATGGTGTTGAGTATGGACTCTACCACCCAGCAATTGGTGGAGCGGGGGGAGGGGGCAGCAAGAAACCACCTGGGCCTCAGGTGTCTATTTCCCTTTACTAGGGGGGAAAGGCCCTCCAGAAATTCTCAGGTTTGCCTTGCTCATGTGTCTCACTGTCCAGAATTACATCTGATCAGCTAAGCAAATTCTAGAAGCCACAGGTCAAAGAATCTGACGATGAATTTTTAAATTTTCGAAACACTGAACAAGAGTAGAATATTGTAGACTTCAAGCTCTAAGGGAGAAGGATTATATTGTCTTGTTCAATGCTGTGTCTACTACAGACTGCCTGGTATGAAGCTGAAGTCTTACAGATATTTATTGACTAAATAATCAAAGACATTGGAGAAAAGTAGATCGAGACAACAGGGGTCTAACAAGAATAAATCACATAAACTATTTGTTACAAATTTTTGGTAGAATTATTGATATATTTTAGATCAAGGAGTATCATAGATGATTCATGATTGGATTTTGGCCAGGTCAACTGCTCTCACATTATTCTTGTGGAAAAGTGCTACTGGAGCAACTTGAAAACTACACTGAGCCTGGGTTTTGATCAATGAATGTGGATCACTGTGGAGTGATCCTGTGGAAAGCCTGTGGAATAGGGGACTGCTGGGAAGGCAGAGTGACGTGTGTTTTGTTTGTTTGTTTGAACATAGATGGAGCATAGCTCAGCCATTAGAGTGCTTGCAAGCACTTGGGTTTGATTCTGCCTCAGCTACCCAAATGCTGGGACCACAGGCCTGTGCCACTATGCCTGGTTTATGTGGTGCTGGGGAATCAAAATGATAAGCTGGGCACAGGGGTGCATGCTTATAATCCCAGCATTTTGGAGGCTGAGGCAGAAGGACTGCCTTGAGATCCAGGCCAGCATGGGCTACACAGTGAATTTAGCACTAGCCCGAGCTACAGGGAGAGACCCTGTCTCAAAAAATAAAATAAAACATAATGGCATTTAATATGAGAAAGGCCTAGGTTCAAACCCCTTCTGTGCTAGAATTTGTCTATTTTTTTCTGGACCTTGTTGTATTATTGCTTCATATATTTTACTTCTCCCAATTATAAGCCTCACCAAATATTGTTCTTCTTTTTTTGGTAAGTAGTTAACTATGTCTTAAATGGAATTTAAAAATAAGAAAGTTACTTTCATGTTTAGTTTTCTTAAGATCTTAATTTTTCTTTAGATTCTGACTTCTATACAGTAAATTTTTTTGGTACAAAGGTCTTTTCTCTCTCTCCCTTTCATTCTTCACCCCCCCCCCCCCCCCCCCCCCCCTTTGAGGGGTATGAGGAAACTGAACCCCAGGTCTTCAATTTTATTTATTTAGTAGTGTCAGTCTTCTGGCCATGTCTTCTTTTGGTATTGGTGTGTCACAGTCTATCTTTGACTTGTTAAACATGAAAAGATTCTCGATCCAAAGGTGTTTTTCATCCAATACTATAAAATACAATTTTCTGATTTGTATCTTTCTCATGAGAAAGCTGCTGTGTTCCTTGGCATGACTATTTTCATATTTCTACTTACACTGTTTCTTGCATTTGTAAATTTATAGCTTCCAATATATTGGGGAGATTCATACATTCTTTGATTATTTCTTTTTGTCTTTCCTGATGGATTCTCACCCCACATTTCTCCTTCTGATGACATCAGCTGCTTGTATACTAAGTTCATTGTTACTTCATTCATTTTGATTTTTAAGTTTTTTCTTCCCTTGATTTTCAGTTTGGAAAGTTTCTATCATAATAGACTTCTAAATTTTTTTACTTTTTGATGTCTAATCTGCTTTTAATCCTATACAAATATGTGTGTTGTATCAGAATTTCCTGACAATGATTTTAAGATCTCTAGATGTCTGATTTGGGCTTGAAAAATTTCATGTCTCTATTTACTACTCTCAATCTCTTTTCTGTCTTTTTCTGAGCATACTGAACATAATTACCATCAAAATTTGTCTACTATTTTGATAACCTCTGACTTTTGTAGGACTCTCCTAAATGATTTCCCCCCTTTCTCACTGTGGGTCATCCTTTACTTTTTTTTAGGTATCTGAGAATATCAATTCAATGCTATTTTGAATTTTATCAGTTGTGCTAGATGTTTTTGATTTTCAGTCAAAGTGTTAGGATCAGACACTTGGTCCCATATGACCAGTGAGCAGTTTCCACTGTGACTTGCAGGAAAAGGAATCAATTCTGTGCTGTGCAAACTTGGGTGATTGTTCTCTGCAGATGTTGTTCTTCCTCGGTCTTGGTGTGTACACTAACCCACAGATCACTGAAGTGAGATATTCTGAAGATCTCCACGGCTCCTTTTTCCATGTAGTTTTCTCCTCCCTGATACCTTATCTTCAGCTCCAGATGCTTTGGTTTCCCTGATCTCGCAATTCTACCTCCTTAACTCAAGGAGGCTACTAGTCTGGAACTCTCTCTCTCTGCACTGCAGCGTGGAAACTCTATTAGTTAATAAACCAGAGTCATCATAGAGTTCAACTCATTTCCTTTCTCCCCAAGGACTGCTGTCCTGGATAGCAAGACATGATGTCCAGTGCTTTAAAGCCATTATTTTATATATTGTCTGTTTCTACTAGTTTTAGATAGGATAATAAATTCAGTTCTGTTGTTCTACCTTGGGTAGCTAGACTGGATCACTATAAATTATTGTTCTGTTGAGAAAGTAGATTGCTGAGGGTGTCACCTGTTTCCAAAACAACTGGCATGAAGTAACCTGAAACCTCTGGCATGGAATCTGCTTTTACAAGTATAGTAACCCTTGTGCAATTTGGTGTTACTGAAATGTTGGCTTTGTATAGGTTTTAGGCAAGGTATTACTTGTCTCTGACTTAACATTTTAACATTACTGAAATACTTCCTTTATTTCCAGTTACTTTCTCTTTAATAGTGATTGGCCTTCCTCTATCCCTAACTCCCAACCCTCATCCCTTTTGGTTAGTGAACAGTGAAGTGCACACAAAAGTTTACAATGATTTGGGATTAGACTTTATCTTATTCTAGTCAATACATAATTCTCAAGTTCCTAGGCGTGTGCTTATTGCTAAGGTACATGTAGTGCTGAATAAAGACACACAGTCCTTGACTATAAAATCAAGAGCCTTTTAAACATATGAGGATCTACTCCTACTGTTCTGGGTTGTTTCAAAAGAAATGAATATGTGAATATATACAGAAGCAGCAAGGTAAAGAGAAGGAATTCTTGTTCTTCTTCTTGTTCCTCAGGTTCAACAAGTATTTACTGAGTGCTACAACAACAAAGCTTTGTATTGTTAACTAGGAGACCAAGGCAAGTCACTGACATGAGTTTGTGATCTTGTGAAAGTGTGACTGAAGGTGTGGTGCCATCTTAAATCTATGAGATTCCTCAGGGGGGTGTGACTCCTATGCCTGGTGAGGAGAGCAAAGGCCTTGAGAACAAGTACAGGAGCTACAGAATTCTGGGGAGAATGGTAGGGGCAGAATTAGGAGTATAGATGTCCATGACTTGTCCAAGGACAATCAGAAAGGTAGGAGAGTCTTCTCTGCAGACCTCAAGTACCAGGCTTAGGCAACTTGGACTACGTAGCTGTGGATTGTTTTTGACCAGGGGGACTTACACAAAGAGTTCGGAAGAAATTAGGGCACAAGAACCCATGCAGTGGCTTGAGGACAATTTTTTTTTTTTTTTTTTTTTTTTGAGACAGGTTCAAACTTTGTAGCCCAGGCTGGTCCTGAACTCACTATGGAGCCCAGGCTGGTCTTTAACTCATGGCAATCTTGCCACAGCCTCCCAGGTGCTGGGATTACAGGCGTGTGCCACCACACCCTGTTTATGTGGTGTTTACGTGGTGAACTCAGGGCTTTTCACTTACTACAGAAGGGCTCTAACCACTGCCCTATTCCTCTAGCCCCTCAGAGATGGTCCTTATCGTCTCTGATTTTCCACATCCCAGTTCAGAATTAATGTTTGTTCTCTGCATGTATGTAAGATTATCTTTGCCCTTCTAAATTGTTAGTACTCTTGATAATCACTGGTTTTGTCAACAGCACGGCAAATATTGGGAGCGTCTTCCTACCCAGTGGTGTTTTAAGTGGCAAACTTCCATCAAGTTCTACGAACACAACTCAAAATTATTTTTAACTGTAAATCGACAAATCATACTTGTATTTATGAGGTACAAAGTGATGTTCTGACTTATAAACACGTGAAGCAATTTAAAAGCGAATTAGCATACTATCAAGCATACTCAAATATTGTTTTTGTGCTGAAAATATCTGAGTACATACATATTCACATATTCTGTCCTCAGAGTTCCTAGGAGTGCAACATACGTTATGTTCATCATGCTGTGAGCCTTTTTCAGTCCTCTCTTTCCTCCTCAGGGGGTTCGGCTACTCTGACCCAATTACCAATGCAGCCTTTTATAATCCCTGCCTCCTCCATCCTTAAGAAATCCCAGAGTCTTACAAACGGAAGAGCTCAGGTCACACTGACACACACTACCCCTACCGGCCTCCAGCAGAGCCCGGCCCTGCCTCGAGCCCCCAGGTGCGGAGAGGACACAAGGCAGCGCGCGCCCTACCCCTCATGTGCGGCCAGCATTTGCGTCACCATGCCAACCCGCCCTGGGCCAAACTCTCCCGTGCACACGTTGCTCTCCATCCACAGACCCGGCAGCGCGCAGAGCCACGCGGTCAGCACGCCGCGCCGGCCGCGGCCGCGTTACGTCATCCCCGCGCGCCGGTTGCGTCACCTGAGCGCGACACTGCCGCAGCCACTGGCCCGAGACCGGAGTGCAGGCGGCTTAGCTGCGGCCGCCGGAGCGCGCGTGGCCGCGTGGCGGGCGCCGGGGCGCAGGGACAGGTGCGCGGTCACCCCTCTGCGTCGGCCGTGGCGTGACTCCCACAGGTTTCCCAGGAGGTCCGCGTCGCGCGCTCGTGCCGGGTGAGGGTCCGCAGGGGCCCGGCGCGCGGCCCTGGGAGGTGGGCACCGCAGGGACCCGGTCCCCTTAGCGCCTGTAGAAGGGGCGCGGAGCCGCCAGCGCACTGTCCCGGGCGGCACTGAGGCAGCGGGGCGTCACGCCGTGACAGCCGCCCCGCCGAGGGGGCGCGGTGCTGCCGGTGTGTCGCACACTGTCCTAAGGTGCTTTCTCTGTCTTCAGTGCTGCGAGCGCCCCGATTAAGATCTGGGGTATTGTGCCCATTTTCCAGACGGGGAAATCAAAACACGGATGATAAGTTAGCCGATTTGCTCAGACCACACGGGGGGTGCGCAGTGGGCGATTTCAGTGCCAAAGCCACCCCTTCCCCCACGCCTCTGTCCTTTCGCGTCAGTCAGCCCCCCCTCAGCCCAGCTGCTTGGCGACTCGAGATTTTTTTTTAAACTCATTGACCTTGGGTAAACCCCGTGGGGAGGGAGGAGGCGCAAAATGTGGACTTCTTACCGGTACCTTGTCGATTTTCTCTCTTCATCTCACCACTGCTTTTTTTCTAGGCAGCAGCGTGCTCCCCCGGTTGTACGGACATTCTGACCTGGAAGCTGAGTGCTGAGTTTCTACTTCGCGCCTGAGAGCTTTCATCCCAGGTGCCTTGCTTTTACTGTTTTCTTATCCCGGCCTCCCATCTTAAATTGTTATTTATGTTAAGTTGTTAAAGGCCTGTGTAGTTATGTTGAGGGTAACAGTTACTGCAGCAAACCCCTGAGGAGATTATAAAGAAAGCAGAATATGCTTTGCAGAGAACACTGTCACTTGGAGAAGATCTTATAGGATTTTAAGGGAATTATCAAAACCAGGGGAGAAGCAGCTGAAGGCTAAAATAATGCAAGAATAGAGATTATGTTATAAAAATTTTATAGTTTTAATGAATACCCAGTAATTTAGCAGTTCATTCTGCATGATCATTTTCCTCCAGGGTAGGGGAAAGCTTGAAAAGAATGAAAACTTATAAATCAGATATTCCTAATGGTGTTTTTCTTTTAGAGCTTTGAGCTGTATTAAAAGTGCAAATACCATTTCTCCTAAAGTATCACAAGAATATTAGAAGCTTAATTCAGTTTCAATAGAAAACTTTAGAGTGCCTTAATTGCTTTTATCCATTTTATGTTACATAAGAATATATGAGTAAAAATTTCCAGCTTATCATTTTAAAAATGTATCTACATGTAACATGTGTTTCAGTATACTCATGCCCTTTTCTTCTAGGAGCAATGCAATTACTAATAAAAATGAAATTGTGTAGTACTTGATATAAGGCCTTATTTGTGCTTGAGATAGCTATTCTTGTTCAGGAAACCTAAGGCCTCCTCCAGTCAGGGCAGCCTAATTGATTTCATATGAACACAGCGGGCCAGTTTTTAATAATAGAAGTTCACCTGTTCATCTGATATCCTCTTATAGAACAAAATACTGTAGAAGTCGAATTTTGTGTCCTAGTGTTTACTCTGGATTTCTGATTAAATGAAATGGAGTATGTCTTTTTTTAGCACATGATTTGGCAGTTATATTTTGTGACATGGACGAATCTGCATTGACCCTTGGCACAATTGATGTTTCTTATCTGCCAAATTCATCGGAATACAGCCTTGGTCGATGTAAACACACAAATGAGGAATGGGTAAGTTTAAGAACCTAAAAATGTTCATTTTGACATTGTTTATGAAGGTGGAAATGTGGAAATGTTGGCAGCAATATAGGATCAAATAGGGGCTAACTGTTGTAGGAACTTACTCTAACGGCTAGAAGGTATGCCTATGAGGTTGATAATATTTTTTATGGTACTGTGTTAACTGGGAAGAAAAAAATTAGGGAGAAAATTTAAGTAAAGTGATTATGTTAAAAAGGAAAACACTTTTGTCTGGGAAAAACCCTAATAGTTGTTTTGGGTAGCAGAAGTCTACAGAAATTCTTTCTCTTGGCATCTGTCTTTTGTAAGTTAATTTAGTAAGTATGAATTTTATAATGGAAGGGAAGTTAAAAATTGGAAATTTTAGTATGAAACCAATCCAAAAAGCCAACATTCTTTTGGTATTGTTTTCCCTAATTTAATATAAGATTGTATGTTTTAAATATTGTTTCAAATACTATCAGCTTTATATATATATGTGTGTGTGTGTGTATATATATATATATATATGTATATATATATATGTACACATATATATTTTTAAAGAATGTCATATCAGTGAAATCTGAGCAACTAATGAGCTTTAAGTTAAAAGAACATTTTTAGAACAGGAGTGTTTGACCCTTTTTGAGCAGTATTGCTATAATTTAATTCCAGCCTTTAAACTCTCTTGAGAAGATAAAGGGATTTTATTAAGTTTATCATGTTTTCCAACTAAAATACTTTAATCTGTGGTGGAACAATTTGCTCACTGTCGAAGGCCTTTATGGTTCTACTGTAGCAGTGTGTATGTATGTATGTATGTATGTATTTTTGAGACGGGGTCTCATTCTGCAACCCAGGCTGGTCCTGAGCTCACTATGGAGCCCAGGCTAGCCTTGGGCTCGCTGTAATCCTTCTATCTCAGCCTCTTGAGTGTTGGGATTATAGGCGTGAGTGCTGGGATTATAGGTGTGTGCCACCATGCCTGACTTATGTAGTGCTGGGGAATCTAACTCTGGTACTTAGCTCTTGACTTAGCACTTGTAGCAAGAGCTTTAAAACAGCTGAGCCATTCCTCCAGCCCCAGCACTGTGTATTTAAAATGGTATATAGTTAACTTAGCATGTTGATTCGGAGATCTGAGTTATTTATTCTGCTCAATTCCATTTGCCCTATAAATTTTTTTTTTTCATTTTTAACTAAAATTTTTAGTTTTCATCAGGAATATTATTTTAATTTTTTTATTTTAAAATTTTGATTGGCTAGTCATACATACTCATGGGATACAGTGGTATTTAAACACATGTATACAGTGTGCCATGATCAAATCAGGGTAATTGACATATCTGTCACTCAAATATATATCTTTTTTGTTGGAAATGTTAAAAATCCTCTCATCTACCAATTTTGAAATAGACAATAAATTACCTGTTACCTATAGTCACCCTCCTGGACTATAGAACATTAGGACCTAATCCTCTCCCATCTATATGGGTACTGTATTTTCGTAACCATGAACTAACGTTTCTTTACCAAACCCTCAATCTTTCCAACTTGATGACCACTATTTTATTCTTCTCTGTTTTTATGTGATTTATTTGTTTTGTTTTGCTCTGGGGATTGAAGTCAGGGTGTTTTCACTCAGCTGTATTCTCAGCCTTTTTTTCTTTGTTACCTCCCGCCCCAGCCTCCGGAGTGCTGGTGTTACAGGCAGTGAGTGCCACACACTTTGCTTGAGATCAACTCTTATAGCTTTCACATATGAATAAGAACACGTAGTATTCATCATTCTGTGACTGGTGCAGTTCGCTTACCATAATGCCCTTCTTTCTCATCTGTGTTCCTGTAATTGACAGGACTCCGTTTGTTTTTTATGGCAGAATTATACACCATTAAGTGTATGTACCATATTGTCTTCATCCAATCATCCATCACTGGATGACACAATTTACACTTTTAAACCTTTGATTGCTACGTGCAGTAGTCACTGCCAGTTATTACTTTTCTTAGGTAATCAACTTTTTCCTATGTGCTAAGCTCTTTCTGATACTGATTGTGAAAGGGAGAACTGAGATGAAAGTCACAATGTGATGCATGTAATTACATTTCCAAAAGAAAAAGGTGTCATAATTTTCTCTTCTGTATAAAATATCTTGTTTTAGAGAGCGCGTGGACAACTGTAAGTCTCTTGCCACTGAGACACAATTTTTCCTTAATTTTTATTAGGGTGAGCGTGGTTTTAGACCTACCTTCTTCAGATCTGCCACTCTAAAATGGAAAGAAAGCTTAATGAGCCGGAAGAGACCATTTGTTGGAAGATGTTGTTATTCCTGCACTCCCCAGAGTTGGGTAAGGACTTCCCTGCCTGCTGGCCATTGATAAACAAAGTGAAACACATGACATAGCTTTTTAACTTGGTGGGAATATTTATTGTTTTGATCTTAAATAGCTTAATCAGTTTTAGAGCTGACACCCTTTTTTATAAACCAAATATTCCAAGTAGAGAAGTTGACTTAAGCTTTCCGTTCCTTTGTTTATTGAATGAATATTTGTGTCATAATCTAGGTAGCATTCTGTTTTTTTTTTTTTTTTTTGTAGTTGTAGTATTTCAAGAGGAGTGTACATTTTACTTGGCATTGACTCTTCCAGAGAATTGATAGATACCTTTAGATACTTGCAAGAGTTGACTTTGAAATCTCAAAAATAAATCCTAGAAATTGAGAGAGAAATAATGGGATGAAATTAAATGTTAAAATGGTGGCTTTAGTTAAGTTTATGTTCCTGAGGAATGTTTGATTTTTTTGGATGGTAAAACGTGACCATTAAAGTGTTAGAATGAAGATTTAAGAAAGTGTGTTTGTGAATGCAGTCTCTTTCATATGATAGTGTGATGTTTGAGAAGAGTGGATTGGGTGAGAGATGTGCTTCTGCTGGCCCTGAGTGAGGAGTTAGCATAAAAGTGTAGAATTTCATGTAATTGTGTCCTAAAGTAGCAGACTTACCTTTTAAAATGTGTAAGTGGTGGGGAATGATGCCACATACCTGTAATCACAACATGCTGGGGAGGCTGACGCAGGAGGGTTACAAGTTAGAGCCCCTTATCTGTGCAGTTTATAACTTAATAAGACCTTGTGTCAAAATATAAAATAAGGGCTGGGTATCGGCTCATTGCAGAGGCCCCAGGTCCAGTTTTCAATGTCACAGAAAACAACAACAGAAGAAGGAATATCTGGATTCTCACTTCTCCCTGGGATGGGCCCATTATTTGGATGTAGAAATTCTGCCATTTAGTTGAATGCTTATAATCTGAGTCAATATCAGCTGTGCGGTGTGAGTTTTCTGCTCAGGGCTGGCTTGGCTGGAAGTAGAATTCTCAGTCTGGTATAAAAGATGTTGCTAACACTTGGGAGATTTGTATTGGTCCAAACAGTTTCTGTTAAATGTTCAGGGCTGCTATTGCTTTTTTTTTCTCTCTCTCTCTCTCATAGTGTCTCACTGTAGCCCAGGCTAGTCCTGAATGTACTGTATAGCCAGGTCTAGCCTTGAACTCAGAGTAATACTGTGTAAATGCTGGGATTATGTATTTGTGCCACCATGCCTGGTTTCTGTGGTGCTAGGGAATTGAACTCAGGGCCTTGGCTTGCTAGGAAGCCCTTTAACTGCTGTGCTATTCCTCCAGTCCCCTCATCCCCTTACTGTATTTTTGAGACAAGATCTCTCTGTAGTCTGGGTTGGTCCTGAATTTACTGTATAGCTCAGGCAGCCCTCAAGCACATGCAGTACTACTGCATCAGCCTCCAAAGGGCTGGGATTAAAGGCAAGTGCTGGGATTAGACATATGTCACCGTGCCTGGTTTATGTGGGGTTGAAGAATTGAACCCAGGCCTTGTACTTGGTAGGCAAGCACTCTAACAGCTGAGCTATCCCCCCCAGCCTCCACATTTGGCTTCTTTTAAATCATGGGTACATTGTTGTAAAATTTTGTAGAATTGAAGGGTCATGGAAATTTCTAGTCTATGAATAAGATCAATTCAGATTGATAGGACAGTGGAAATAAAGATTTAAATAGAAGGTCATATGGCTTTTCCTTTTAGAGTTGACATCTTAATCTAATTCTAATTTTGAGTGCTTACTCAAATTATTTTAACTCTAGTATTAGACCAATACAATACCTTATTTACAATGTCACAATGTATTTATAAATTAGTTGACAGTAAAGGAAATTATTTGCTGGTTGTGATGATTTTGAGTGAGAATAGGTGTAACAGAGAATTGGTTTGTGCCTAACTGGTATCTGATGGAGCTGAATTTGATCTTGAATTTCTGCTATGGGCTGTTCACTTAAAAATAATTTCTTTGAAAATATTTTGTAGGAAGTTTTTTGATATCTGCTGTCCTTTCTCGATGTTCTATTTTCTTTAAAGAGATGTCTCTGAAGTGTCTGATGCTTTTTCCTCTTTTGTTGAGGGTATGTTGGCATTTTTAGCATTTACATTGGAACATTCCTTTTGTTCACACTGATGAAACTGTACATTTCCTCCTTTCCACAGAGTTACCTCTGAATTATCTTTTAAGGTCATTTGTAAAGAGAGTGACTCTTGGATGAACATTTTATCATTAAGTGAATATATCTTGGGGCAATAGAAAGACCATGCTTTGTGAGGCAAAATGTGAGATTGATTGTAAACTCAAGTTTCCTCTCACATAAAATGGGGCTGATAATTCTTGTGTGTGTTCTGTGTTGGGAGATTTAGTAGTATAACAATAAAATAACTGCACAGTACTTAGTGTAATAGTTTTGCATTTTGGCTACTCTGAAATCTCTGATTTTCCTTCAGGAGACTTTAGCTCATTAGCTCTTTTGAAATGGAAATGAGGAGTGGGTTGAGAAGGGAAGAGGCAGTGTTTTTTTGGTTTTAATAATTAATTGCAAGTGTGTGACCTTTGAACACTAAAGAGTACCTTGAGATAAACATAGTTTTTCTTCATCAGTGAAATTTTTGGAGCAATGCCTAATCTTATGCTTGAATTTTAGAAGTCGTAAAGAGTTGGTGATGTGAGCACTTCACACATGTCGTTGTGTATTTATTTCTATTTTTATTTTGTTTTATATAGGAAAAATTTTTCAACCCCAGTATTCCATCTCTGGGTTTGCGGAATGTTATTTATATCAATGAAACTCACACAAGGTAAAAAGAAATTATTTGTACTTATAATGAATCTCAAAAGAAAATTCTGTAATATCAATGAACATATTTTATGATCTGGTTTTGAGGATGACTAGAATGCGATTCTTATTTAATACATTGGGTTTCTCATATCAGGAAAGCCATGTGATATTTCGTCTTCTGTGGCAAAGGAGATAGGATCTGAGAGGGTGGGAGGGATGGAAAGGGGGAAGGGAAGTGAAAGTGATGAGGATGTGTTGTGTCTGTGTACTGATTATTCAAGTTGAATGTCACTATTGTATATTGCAAATATGTACTAATGAAAAGAATAACTTGGGAAAAAATTACAATGAGCTTTTGGCAGAAGATTTATCCAAAAATTCGAAGCAGGAGAACTACCAGGGAGACCTATCACTAATAATGACTCTATTTAAAAATGTGGCCTTGGCAGCATAGATATCACAGTGTTACATAGCACATTCACATATTGCCTTTTGTCTATGATGTGTGCCAAAATGTGGGAAATATTTGTTGGAGGAGAGGTGGAGATTTGAATATCTTATGATTGATTGTGGTGATTGTGTACTGCCAAAAATTAATGGTTAAAATCTACCAAATATATAGGGTGTTAGAAACAGTACTACTGGGCAGATGTTTTTTGATTTGTTATGTATGTCGGACTTTTCTTAAAATTCTTACTTCCAATTTCCAGGTCCATGAGGGTCAGCTAGTAGGGGTCAAAGAGAGAAAATAAAAGTCTTTTGTTTTATAGGAATCTAGGTCAGAGGATAAGGAAGGAGAGTTGAGAGTTTGTCTAAATGTGTGTAAAGCAAGAGAGCAAGAGAAACAGCCCAAAATACCACGAGTCCTTACAATTCTCAGAGCAGAAGAAAACTAAAATATAGAAGAAAAGTGCAGAAAAAATTTCTTATGTACTTGAAATAGGTAAGAAGTAGTTCTAGGTGATGAAAAATACTTAAAATTCTATGAAAAAAATGATTCAAGAAGTCAAATTCTTGGTAAAGCTTTTTGTGTTACTACTTAGAAGATGAGATCACATGATAATAAGACCCGCATATAGATATTGCTTATATAAATATTTAAAATATATACATATATGATTTTATACATATGGTTATATGTACACACACATGCAAACAAATACATGATTAAAAAAAGAAAAAGGTTGAAGTTAAGGTCGTACATATACGTATATATATATATATATATATATATATATATATTTTTTTTTTTTTTTTTCTTATTCACATGCTATTATTCTTCACTCTTTAAATGTAAAAGGGAAGAGACTGGTGTGTTTAAATAGTTTTCTGCTTTTCCTTGGTTGATATGATTAAGACCCTAACGAAAGGGTTAGAGTGTTTTCTTCTTTATGTGAATAGACATTTTAAATATAAAGCCAAAGGTTTGCCTGTTGCCCACAGTTGGAAGTTAAGAAAAGTAGAATTGATTATATTGACTTCACAGTATGAAACTAGTCAATGAAATAAACTAGCTATGTAGCTTTTAGCTTATGTGTTTTATGAAGCAAGCCTGTTTCCTCACACATACACTCATGCATATACATACAAACCCTCACCTTCACCCTCTCGTCATTCGCTCATATACCCTCCCAGGCTTTCATGCACTTTTACGCCTGGCTCATGTGCACGCACACACTTGCACATGGGCAGTGCTTATAGTAGTTGCAAAGGGATTTCATGAAGAGCTTGGGCTTTATGCATTCCAGTAATAATTCTGAAAATGCTCACTTAGAACAGAGTTTCAAATAAATACTTCACATATTGGGATAAATTTTCAGAAGATTGAGACAGGAAAGGAGATAGAAAAACGTGTCAAGAAAAAGGTGAAGAAGCAGTGATCCATACATAAACAGTTTACTCTCCAGACGTTTTTCCTCCGTTTAGGGCTTTTTTTTTTTGGTTCTTTTCAGAGCTAATGAATTAATATTTGAAGCCGTCTATCTGTATTGCTATGGAGGAAGTGATACTGCAGGACTTATATAACCATTTCGTAATGAGGACTGGTAGCTGTCTTATTTTGAACTACTCATAGGAACATGTCCTGCTCCTTAGGTGTAGGCGATGTGTATTTCAAACCCCCAAACCTCCAAAATGGACGAACAACAGCAACAACAACAGAACCTGCTGGCTTCATGAACTCAGAGCGCAGATACCTGGTTCATGAACCATTTCTGCTTGACTTCCCTCATCTGTCTAGAACTTAGTCTCAAGAGTCTGTAATTATCTTTGAAGAAATTCTAACATAATAAAGACCACTCTTCATTGTAGAATAAGATGCTCAAGTTTATCTTTTTGTAGTCCATAGATACATGGCTGTAAGAGCTACAAAACTTATCTGTCTACCCCTAGACATACGTAATTTTTATGTAGAATTGAGCATATTTGCCTCTTTTAATTTCTTTTGTTTTTATAAGTAGGATTATTTTTTTCTTTCCTTTTTCTTTTTCCTTTTTTTAAAAGACAGGTTCTCATTTTGTTCTCTGGGCTCATCCTGAACTCACTTTGTAGCCCGGGCTAGACTTGGACGTGGCAATCCTTCCGCTTCAGCCTCCAGAGGAATGGAATTATAGGCATACACCACCACGCCTGGCTTATGTGGTGCTGCGGAATCACACTCAGGGTTTTGTGCTTTTTTAACTGTTGTGCCGTTCTTGCAGCCCCTAAATAGGGTTGTTTTTCAAATATCAATACATGAGTTTTGAGTTTTAGTTTTACCTGAGAACTCATGAAAGACATTATGAGAAAAATTGACTGCAGGAGAATGCTCTCTCTCAGCTCAGGAATTGGCTTTCTTTCTTTAGGAGGGAAACCACGTATTTAAGCAACTTGTATCAGGTATTCATTGCGTGCTTTTTTGACAAATCACTTTGCATTGCAGGCACCGAGGATGGCTAGCCAGACGTCTTTCTTACGTCCTTTTTATACAAGAGCGGGATGTCCATAAAGGCATGTTTGCCACAAATTTGACTGAAAATGTGCTGAACAGCAGCAGGTAAAAATGAGGACACTGTTGTTGAAGTGGGGAGAGGTAGGTATGGTAGCAGGGTGGAAGTCCTTTCATTAACATTTGCTTTCTCTGGGACTCTGTCTTGAGAAATGTTTACACTTGTGAATATTAAGTGTTAAGCTGCAAAAGAAACTGAGGAAAGGAGGGGAAACAAATAGTTTTTGTAAGTGGTGCCATGTAGGAAGAGCAGTCCTCTTTTATGAATTGGATTAATAACTGAATGGACTTCTAGATATAAAAGACAAGTCATGATTTAGAGTTCATATATGCGTATTTTCGGGTTTTTCGTTAAGTTTACTACAGTATGAGTGCTAGAGACATAGCATTTTTTATTTTATAGCCAAAAATAAGTTAGTTTGATATTTATTTTAGTGTATTGAATATGTAGGGACACATTCTTATAGGAGGTCACTGTTACAAATTTTAAGGGAAAGATGGAGGAATAGCTCAGTGGTTAAAGAGCTTGCCTAGCAAGCTCACAGCCCTGGGTTCAGTTTCCTAGTGCCACATAAAGCTGGGCGTGGTGACGCACACTGAGGCAGGAGGAGTGCCATGAGTTTAAGGCCAGCCTGGGCTCCATAGTGAGTTCAGGACCAGCCTGGACTACAGAGTGATGCCCTGTCTCCAAAAAAAAAGGGGGGGGGGGTGAGTAAGAGACTGGTAGCTTTCACACAGGCTTGCTCTCCAGTAGAGGGCTGCTTGAACTGTGATGGATTGAGGTCGGTGCAGGAAGAGATTTTTCCCTTTGCTCTCCGAGGATTCCTTGGAACAATTGACAATGAACAGATTAATAGAAAAGGTATTTGAATTTAACAACATTGTGTGAGCATCACAGGAGACTGATTGCCCACTTATCCAATGAGATGCAACAACATATGTGTATTTTTTTTCATAAGGGAGAGAGAAATGGGAGAATGTGGGCAGGTTTTCAGGTCTGATACGTTATATTTAGAGAACTATGAATGACGTGAGAGAACAGACAATAGTGTGAAGCCAGAGTTCCTATGGGGCCTGGGGCCCTGGGAAAATTAGGTGAGGTTACCTTTCACTGGGAACATAGAATATCTTATGCAGGAACTGGCACCCAAGTAACCTAGGGAAGTGCCCTCAGGAGGAAGAGTGAAAGGTCTGTCTGGATGCTGTGACAGCTTTTACTCTTGTCTCTTCTCTGGTGGTCAGTCTCCTGGCCACTGAATGAGATTCTAGAAAGAGAGTTTAAGATAATTGCTTTTCTTTTTGGGAGAAGTTTTCTTAGCCAGATAGGGTAATTGCAGAGAGCTCCTCTCTACTTTGGAGGAGAAGAAATAACAGAGAGCTAAAGAGTACTTATTCTGGGGCACCTTCCAGGAGCTTCTAGCTACTTTTAATTCTAAAGTGCTCAGGATGCCCAAACAAACCAGAACAAACCCATCCTTCGGAGTATAGTACGCAGGAAGGAATACTTTGGGTGAAGATTATGCTGCTTGCCCTCATTGGTGTAGCCCATTACAGAGAGCTGGATTTGCGGAATAGGAGACAGGTGGGTTGAAAATCTGTTTTGAATTCACAGTTGCGGCTTGTAGAACCTGTAGGGCTGTGATGGAAGCCTCCTCCGTGCTGGCGTAGAAGATACTCAAGAAATGTTTGGTGAATAAACAAGTGAATAGTTGATAATGGACTTAGAACACTTGTGTTAAAAACTTAACTTTCTTGACCAGATGGCAAGAAATGCAATTTAAGAAGCAGACTGTATGCATCGGTGTCCTTGGAATTGGCCTTTTAATGTTAATGGATTATGGAGTTATGTGGAGTTTCACTATATTTCACTAGCTAAAATCATAGTTGTTTGAAACTGCTTGTGTTATTATGTATTCTGTTTTCTAGATGAACTTTCAAGTATGTTTTATTTCCATCCATGTGTTTTGACTAATAACTGGAATATTAGAAATGCCAAATGGAGGCCTAGCCTCATTTTTCTCCATATCATAAGTGTAAAATTTATAAAATCTCTTTTTACCTAGTGAGGAGGCGTACTGTTTTGATCTTTGATATTGCGCTGTGCTCTTTTAAAATTATTGTTTTGATTTGAAAATATTTATATTTTATCCCTTTCTGGTATTTCCCCAAGTTTTACATATAATTCTATTAATGAGATGACAAACGGATAGTAAATTAGGATTAAGAAAACCCTGTCCATTACTTTGACAGTAGGTTTTTTTACACCTCTTGATTAAATGCCTTAAGAAGTAACCTTCTTTTCTTTTTTTTTGCAATGTGTAACTCTTGTATCTGTTACAGCATAATTGGAATAGTAAGGCTCATATGTTTGTCACCTATTGAATTAAAATTATTATTATTTTTTTTAGATAGGATCTAGTACTGTAGTCTAGGCAGGTCCTAAACTCATTATGTAGCCCAGTGTGGCCTAGAACTCATGGCAATGCTCCTGCCTCAGCCGCCCAAGTGCTGAGATCACAGGCATGTACCACCATGTCCAGCTATTATGTGGTACTGGGGGATCGAACTCAGTACCTCACACCTCCTAGGCAAGTGCTCTAATCACTGAGCTACACCCTCTCTACCCAATTAAATAGTCTCTGCTCTTCTCTCCTGTTACCACATATTGAAGGTGCATTTGTCTTGTGACTCCTAGCTGCAGTGTAGAATGCATTGAACACACAGAGTGACGTATAACCAGTTACATTGTCTGTCTTTCCATTTTCAAATCAGGGTACAAGAGGCAATTGCCCAAGTGGCCGCTGAATTGAACCCTGATGGTTCTGCCCAGCAACAGTCCAAAGCCATCCATAAGGTGAAAAAGAAGGCCAAGAAGATCCTTCAGGAAATGGTGGCCACTGTCTCACCGGGGATGATCAGGTATTGAAAGTTGAGGCATATGCTTTCAACAAAGTCGCTGTGCTTTGGGCAGTCCAGATTGAACCACCAGGTCTTCCTATTCCAGCACAGTGCTCTTTGTCCAAAAGATACTTTAATGTACTTTATTGTTAAATTTAACTCTTCTTTACATTCCTATTCAACTTCCACGAGAAGTAACACTGTGGTAGTTTTTACATTGCCTAAACTCTTAGTTGAAGTGTCCATGGTTTTACTGCTGACTTCTGCTCTCCTGGCTAGTGAGTTGGGACTCACACATGTCCTCAAAGGAGTGGCTGGCGTGCATGCAGGGATCATTCTGCCTGCTAAATAGTACCTTCCTCATTTGCCTTTGAAGTGCAAAGATTGTCATAGTGAAATGTGACTTTCTAAGTAGTATGCATTTAAAGTTAGTGCACTAATTCTTCATTTAGATACATAGGCTTGCAGGTGCACTGTGAAGTCATTAGAAGTGTGCTTAGGCTGTAAATTCAGAACCTGAAGAAGGTAAAAGTCATTTGAATACATATTTATGTGTAAATATAGTCATACAGAATTCAGTTTTTGTTTTTACTTTTAGATTGACTGGGTGGGTGCTGCTGAAACTGTTCAACAGCTTCTTCTGGAATATTCAGATTCATAAGGGTCAACTCGAGATGGTTAAAGCTGCAACCGAGGCAAGGATTTCTGTGAATCTCTCGTTCCATTTTCCCCGTGTCTGTTGAGTGATGTAGAGCTGTTTCACACATGCTGTCCTGTGTACTCTTGTGCATTTCACCTCATCTGGACAGCATCCCCCTTGTGTGATGACGGCAATATGTATGTGTTTGAGGTGAATCGGAGGAAAGGAGGACTATCAGCAAATTGCAGGATTCCTTTTGTAAGATACCCTGTAACAGCTGTGAAGATTAGGTAGAGAGTCTGGGTTTGGTACAGAAGAGTACAGAAGCACACATGAATTGAGAAATTTTTCTAACTCACAGTAACTGATTTGCCCAGGATTTGAATGAGAGTCTAACTCTAACTCTAAAAGCTTATACTTTTTTTTTCACCCCACAGGATTAGGGCTACTACTAAGAAAGTTATAGAGTTGGTCTGGAGGAATGGCACAGTGGTTAAGTGGTTAAAGTGCTTCCTTGGCCCTGAGTTGATTCCCCAGTACCACATAAGCCAGGTGTGGTGGCACATGTCTGTAATCCCAGCACTCAGGAAGTTGAGGCAGGAGGATTGCTGTGAGCCTAAGGCTAGCCTGGGCTACATCATGAGTTTATGACCAGCCTGGGCTGTAGAGCAAGACCTTGTCTCCAAAAAAAAAAAAAAAAGAAAGAAAGTTAGAGTCTAATTGAACGTTTAGTTATTGTTCTCTTTTCTCCAACTCATTTCTGTTGTAGTTGTTCTTGTGTTTAGTTACATTAAATATTAATTTGAAAGAGAATTTGTATCTATTATTATTTTATTGGAAAATGTTTTTATAGAGTGAGTCACTGATTTTCCAGTGTCGGGGTGACTAACCACAATGCAGTTGCAAAGTGTGATTGAACTTTACATTTGAATTTTAAATTTGGTGTTTTTTTTTTTTTTTTTTAGACGAATTTGCCACTCATCTTTCTACCGGTCCATAGATCCCATATTGACTACCTTCTGCTCACATTCATTCTCTTTTGCCATAATATCAAAGCACCATACATTGCTTCAGGCAACAATCTCAACATCCCAATCTTTAGGTAAGACCAGTTTGCTTTGAAGTGTAAGAAATTAAAAAGATCACCTTTTGGAGGTTTTTTTTTTTTTTTTTTGCTGTAACTTTTGATACATATGATTGTAAAAATGACCTTAGACTTTTTTTCTTTCATTATAAAAGTAGTGCTTTTTATCATATAAAATTTGAATAGTACAAAACAGAATTAAGACTATTATTTAAATGTTTTATGTGGGATATTTGGTCAACTGTAAAAGTCCAAATTTGTAATATTTGTCAAGTAGATAAGAAGCAGTTAGAAGGACAGGATGGAAAATGACCAGACTGCCAGGTTTGCAGGGGAGAGGTGATATGGTGGTGATGGCTTAAAGGTAAATAAGAATATTTACCTTTATAAAGTCTATGAATCTAGGCCTTGGTTGTACAATCCATGGAACTCCTCCTTAATCCCTTGCCTTAGTGAGAATTCTATAGCTAAGAATAAAATAACTTACTTTGACCTCATAACTTGGTAGACGAGAAACAAGTAGACGATACAATATAACGTGAAAGATGATGCTTAGAGATTTTCAGAGAAACAGTGCATCCTGTTCAGAGGGAACTGTATGCAAGGGCAGAGAGAGTGGAAGGCATGGTAGGCTGGGGAGTGAAGGGTGATCAGCAGGGGTTAGGATGTGGGCCATGTGAAGGAGGTGCAAGGCTGGAGGTCGTGGCTGTGCAGGTGTGGGGGGCTGGATCAAAGCAAGTTCCACACCACGGGAAAGAAGCTGTCCTGTGTGCTTGCGATATGACAAGGTTTGAGATGCTCAGTGTTTAAACTTCAGAGCATAAAATCTCTGTAGGTGAGTTTGGGCGTAAAGACAAATGAAAGTAAAGGAGGATGAACTGGAGAGACACCAGAAGGGAAGTGGGTTGGCAAATTGTGCAGGCAAAACTTCACAGGGTGGCATTATTTGCGTGCTATGAAGTCTGGGCTTTGGGTTAGTAGTCAGTGGAAATCCTCATTCTCTTGCTCAGTGTTGTAGGCTCTGAGAGTTCTGTAGCTAGCTAGACTGATGTGATCAGGAGAGAGAAGTCATTCTTTCATACAGTCAATATCTATCTACCTGTGCTTTAGGCAAGAGGGAACAAGACACATGGTCTTTGCTATCAAGTAGCTTGTAGTCCAGTGAGCAATACAGACTGATGTGTCACTGTTACGTACAGAGATGGAACCCTGCAGGTCAGAAATCCTTTCCTGGGGATTCGAGAATCTGTATACTGCCGAAGGCACTGCTGCTGAGTGTCCAGGAACCTGGGAGGCTGAGTTAGCAGGCTGAGCCTTAGAGTGAAGAGGAATGGGGCTCTGGGGAAGCTCTGCCCACAGTAGGCGTGGATGCTCTTTCTCTTCACATCATTTGGTTCCCAACGATGATCTCTCAGAGTGCTTAGGAAACACATAGTTACTTATAACTCAACTTTTTTCCCTACAAACTCTAAGTTCACTTGGACATCCTTTCTTAAGACAGCAGATTGTAGATACCTTAGCCTGTTTTTGGAGATTTCTTTGTTATATTCTGGTCTACATAGTCACAAACCACTGCATTGTTTTTGTATATAGTTTTAAGTCATTCATTATGAATTTGTTCTAGAGTCTTATTTTAAGGAGTGATACTAAGCTTTGGCAACATCTTACTGTAGCCTCCTTATACTGACAATAGAGGATACTGAAAATATACATGAATACTTAATGTAGTTTCATTCTATGTTATTATAAGTATTACTAGGAAGAATAAGAAGAGGCCACGAGTTTGGGAGCCTTGACTTAGAAAATTTCAACTTCATGTCAAAATTCATCAGTGTTGTAAAAAAATCCATGGAGTTGTAAACATAGTTGTTTTATTCCTTTGTGCGTGTAAATGAAGCAGATCTGTTGCATGGTATATAAAAATGACTATGCTTTGTTTCAGCTTGACAAATTTATTAGCGTCTCACTGGTACCCTCTTGAAGTAGTGATTACTGGAGAACATTTTCCCCAAGGAGCTTTTGTTCATTTTATACTAAATATGCCACAGACAGGTTTCAATATGTCTAAGGGTCAGTGTTTTGAGTCCCTGGATAGAGTTGTTCTGTAATTCTGAAATCTGTACTTCCACCCTTACGATGTAAAATATAATAGACTCCTTTTGGTATGGAGCCAATGTAGTAGACTTTCTTGATATGCAGTAATATTCCAGAGGCTGAGGAATAATGTCATTGGGTGAAACATGTCAGTAACATGGAAAAGGAAAGAATGCCTGCATTTTCACTGTGAGTATTCAAGTGACAGATGTGTTTTATGTCTAAATGGCAAGTGTTTTGGAATAATGTGATACTTTTTTTCACTTTTTCTTGTAAATAATTCATGCATTCTTGAATTTGTAGTACCTTGATCCATAAGCTTGGGGGCTTTTTCATACGTCGGAGGCTAGATGAAACACCAGATGGACGGAAAGATGTTCTCTATAGAGCTTTGCTGCATGGGGTGTGTATGCTGTCTAATTACTCTTACAGCTATTAAGTTAGCTACCCTATTAGAAGGAGAAAGACACTCGGTTGAGTTGAGATTTGAAAAAAAAAAAAACACCTGTTCTTTGAGTACTTCGAGTGATTATTCCTTGGATATTATTCCTTAGGTATTTTTATTTTTATTTTTTGTAACCACCGAAATGTAGAGTTGGCAGAGCTGTTTTTGCTGCTTTTGTCAGTATTAAAGTTAGTTTTTTCCGTGTTTTCTTTAAGACTTTTTTGAGCTCATTGTAAGTTGATTGGTTTTGAATTTGTGTTTCCTTTTATCTTTCCTTTCCTTTTATCTTAGCATATAGTTGAACTACTTCGACAGCAGCAGTTCTTGGAGATTTTTCTGGAAGGCACACGCTCTAGGAGTGGGAAGACCTCCTGTGCCCGGGCGGGACTTTTGTCAGTGGTGGTAGATACTCTGTCCAGCAATACTATTCCAGACATCTTGGTAATACCTGTTGGGATCGCCTATGATCGGATAATTGAAGGTCACTACAATGGTGAACAATTGGTAAGGAGGACTGCCTACATGAAAGATGTGTTCTATTAAATTTAACTATTGGTGTTTTGCTTTGAAAGTTAACCTCTAGCTTTTTGTTTTGGTGGGGGTCTTACCACCACACAAGGGCCGGGGGAGAGGAAAGGTGAGCACACGGCGGGGACCCCTTGTCCCAAGAGTACCAGACCCAGCCGGGAGTCTGTCGAAGCAGGAACGCCCTTTATTCAGGAAGTACAGAAGCTTATATAGGGTAGAGGTAGAACGTGGCAAGGAGGGGAGAGCAGGCCATCTGACGTGGTGTCTGTGTAAGCGGGTGTTAAGCCAGTCAGTGAGATGTCCATGCAGGCAGGCGCTGGGTGCTCGTTGCAATAGTATTGGGATCATGCGAGGTCCACGAGGGCAGAAATGGCTTGGCCCAATCATCTTCCACGGTAAACAACTGAGGTGGCCGCCCCCGGGATTTCTGGCAGGTGCCATCTTAGATATCACCCCACAGTATGCCCTGATTTTGAAGCTCAGAAGGAAATGGGTGGGTGGGCGTGGTGAGTAGCGTTCGTGGTGTTCTCCTGCACGTGGACAAGGTGACATGATGAGCGGTCAGTGCCAGACTGCATCATGGAACAGGAATGGAAGATCACTTGCCCTGAATTGTTATCTGTGCTGTGTGGTTTGCTTTCTTCAGAACCCACTGACTATGTATGAATTTCAGTTAAGCCTAAAAAATTGGTGGAGTCATATTGGAAAAGGACCTGCAAGTTAATTTGAGAAGTAGCAATTTTTTCAATAAATTTTTTATTGAAGTCTAGTCTTTATCAAAGTATGCAAGTCATAGTCGTGCAGGTTTGCTTATCACAAAATGAACATACCTATGTAACCAGCACCAGGTGAAGGGATATGAGGACCTTTCCCCCTGTGTTCCTCCTAACATTAGCCTCTCGAGATAAGCATGTCTGGCTTCTTACAGATTAGTTTTACCCACGTTGAGCTTTACGTAAGTGGGTATTGCAGTGGGTTGCTCTTACGTCTGCTTTCCTTCACTCAAGCACATATTTTGAGATTCACTCATTTTGCCATGTGTGGCTCCTTTTTTCTCACTGCTGTGCAGTGCTTTAAACAAAGTATAATTATCTCTTCTGTTTAAAAGAAAGTTTGACAGTGATCATTCTTACATATTTCTGTGGGAGTCCATATGTATTCACTTTGAGGTTGTATCTACGAGTGCACTTTATATATGTTTATATATGTTCAGCTTTAGTAAATGCTGTCAAAGACTTAAGCAGTTGGTATAAACGGTTTTACCAGTTGACAACTCTAGCGCAGTATAAGAGTTACTTGGGAGTTCAGCTCTGCTTTGACTTAGCGCTAGGAGTCTTGGGCAGAGTACATGTTTTAAACTTGCAGCTTCATTGTGCCAGAATTTGATGGCAGTAATAAATGTACATTTTCTGTAGAGTACTGTGATTTAAAAATTCACCACGTTATTTTTTTTTTTTTTTTTTTTTTTTTGCCACTCGAATTTAGGGCAAACCTAAGAAGAATGAGAGCCTTTGGAGTGTAGCAAGAGGTGTTATTAGAATGTTACGGAAGAACTATGGCTATGTCAGAGTGGATTTTGCTCAGCCGTTTTCCTTAAAGGTGAGAGTCTATCAGACTGAACCATGTTAAAGCATGATCCTAGAGCAGATCAGGGCTCTCAGCCTGGCTCCATCCTACTCTCTGTGTGGTTGGGGCTTTCATTTCCTCTGCTGCAAAACATGGGTGGATAAACATGGCGTTTCCTGAATATTCCAGCAAAGTGTGCTTACTTTGGGGAGATATGAGAATCAATTGCTTATCACTGTTTAATTCATGAGAATATTTATTGCATAAAATATGTTATATTTTAATATTGCATTTTGGGGGAACACTTTCAGGGCATTCTTCCTGTTAGCTGAGTAAATTGAGAATGCTAACTCACTGAGTTCCTTGCCTTAATTCCTACATTTTTCCAGTTTGGTTAGGGAAAAAGAAAAGGATGGGTAAGGAACTCAGGGCTAAGGAGCAGTTGTCATGCCTCTACCTCTGTCCTACTTCCCAGCGCAACTTTAAAAAATTCTTTTATGCAGATCACAACTGTTGTGGAACTTAAAACGAAAAACAAAGTGAAATGGGGGTGGATGGTAGGGCGGGGCAGGGGGGACAAAAGGAGAGTGGGAAAGTCTTTATCACCTTGACAAGATACGTATGTGCACAAAATCCTCAACTTCATTGAAAACCTTAAATCTTGCACTAATACACATCAGTAAAATGGGGGAAAAACTGTTTTATGCTAAGGCTTTCTTTCCAGTCTTCAACACTTGGAGCTCGGAGGAACCACGCCATTTCTAACCATTTGCTCTTTAATTTTTAAAGGACCGCACCATTTTTCTATTTTATGGTTTGCTTTTAGACTGGGATTCTTTTGACTATCATTGTGGTCCTCAGCTTATCAGATTTCCTTCTAAAAGTGTGATTGGTGTTGTCACTCTTAGTGATCTTGGAAGTGTCAGTTAGTTCCTATGAAGATGAGAAAAGTTAAATAAAACTTCAAAGTTTAAATGATTTAAGTATTATTCTATTCTTTGTATCCTTATTTGTTCAATTTCATGCTTCTCAAGGCAGTTTAGGATTAGAGGCGGTTATTACCTGTACTCTGAAGCATGGCTCTTTTATGAGCAAATCTTTTAACCTTTAAAGATCGAAATATATACACTGATATGAAAGTGATAAAATGAGAACATTGATTTTTTTTTTCCAGGAATATTTAGAAAGCCAAAGTCAGAAACCTGTGTCTGCTCCACTTTCTCTGGAGCAAGCATTGTTACCGGCTATACTTCCTTCAAGGTAAGCTTTCCAATTTTTTTGGATTAATTAAATTATCAAGTTACTTTGCATAGCAAAGTAGATTAATTAACTTTATTAAGAATGTGCCTCTTCTTATATTCTAAAAGGAATAATTTTTATCTTGATCTGGCAAAAGATGTTGAAATATACATTTTAATATAAATTTGGAGGTTTTTTGATTATTTGCATATAAAGTAGTTTTGGCTTTACATGTCATGTAGGAGTTCTTATTTGACTTACGTTTTTGACTGTTGGAATTTAATTCTACTTGTCAGTAGCTTGCATTATGTATACTGTACATACTTAGAAAGTGTTCTGCTATTTGAATTTTCCAGAATTCAAATAGAATTGTGAAATTGGATATGAAACCCTTCATTTAATAGGTGAAAATATTGAGTTTTCACCATGCTTTACAACCTGCATCTTGCTTTCTACATTCTCTCGCCAGTGGGTTGTGTAAATGATGGACCATTAGGCTATTTAGTCTTAACTAAATAGCATAATTTGTCCGGAAGAATGTGTGAAGTACGATAAAGTATGTTATGGAGGAAGACAGCTTATTGAAATAATCTGTTCGTAGTTTAATATGTTTAGTACTTTCAAGTAGCTAATACACTTGCAGATTAGACCTTATAGTTTGCCTTAGAAATGAGTGGGGCCGTCGAAGACTGATTTAAAAAAAATCTTTCTAGACCTAATGATGCTGCTGATGAAGGTACAGACGTGTCCAATAATGAGTCCCGAAATGCGGCAGATGAATCCTTTCGAAGAAGGCTGATTGCAAATCTGGCTGAGCACATTCTGTTCAGTAAGTAGAATTCCACACTGCACACTGCTTAGTCCTGTTAATCCAAATTGATACCATGCAGTGTAAACAGTGCAGGTTTTGGAGTCTGCTGAGATTAGTGCCTTTGTGTTCAGTTACCTAATCTACAAGGGGTGAGAGGCAGCTTACTAGAAAGAAATTGATAGTGGGAGGGCTTGAGGGAATATGAGTGAAATATTTCACATTGTGCTCCTGTAGTAGTTAAGAGCAGTTTCACCAAGATTATTTGTGACCTTTTTTGCTTATGATTGTATTTTCTGAACTAATTTGAAGTAAGACGTCTAGGTTTCTTCTCCTCTGAACGCATGAGTATTTCTGTTCAGGCAGATTGATTTACTGCTGGGCATAAGACTTTGTTTTAGCTGTGGGAAATGCAAATGGAGTTCTTCATAGTTTTGCGTTTCTAGAGCATCTGTTCTTCTCATTGGAACTGTTGTACACAAATACTTCAAGCCAGTGAGACCCTGAACAGAGTGTGAGTTTGAGGTATTAGGAGGCTTCTTTAAATTCCCTGTTACAGCCTGTGTGCAGCTAGAGAGTCCGCTCTGAAGTCCCCCAGCAGCGCCATGGTGTGTTGGTGTTCAGTCCCCATGGGATCTCCTCTCTGGGCCGGGCCAGGCCCAGTGGGGCTCCTGCAGGGCTCCATCTGCCAGCTTGCTCCTAGTCTGCTGTGCCTCTTCCTGTCTTTCTTCAACAGAGGATTTTTTCTTTTTCTTCTCTTTTTCTTTTTGAGTTGCTAAGGATGCAACCCAGAGCCACATACACGCTAGGCAGGTGCTCTGTCACTGAGCTATGTCCCGGCACAGAGGGCTCTTTCTGATGCACATCTGATTGTCCATCTCCCTTGCCTAACATCTGCATATAAAAAGTAATACACCGTAATGGTTGATATGAAGGGGAAATAGCAAGTAACCTGCTACTCAAACAGCTAGTCATGTTGTTGTCTAGTCTCTATAAGTATTTTTAGAGTTTTGTATTTTCCTGTTTTCTACTTAATACCACATTTTTAAGAACTCCTTATAAATGTTCTTTTTAATGGCTGTAAATATGATGCTGAATATTTTTGTTTTCAAACACTGGAGGTGAAGCATTCATGAATTTATTGCAATTTCTCAGAAAACTCACAAAAGGTATCTTTAATAACAGTGTGGTGGCACATGCCTGCAATCCCAGTACTCGGGAAGCCAAGGCAGGAGGATTGCCATGAGTCCAAGGCCAGCCTGGGCTACATAGTTCAAAGTTCAGAACTATCCTGGACTACACAGTGAGACCCTGTCTCAAAAAAAAAATCCACACACACACACACACACACACACACACACACACACACATATATAATTATTTCATAGATGTTCATGTAATTATTTACATGATCATTTCCTTCAAATTCATAGTGTTACCGGGTTATAGATAATAGGTGCTAACAAACAAATGTATGTTCATGCCCATCATCGCCTCTCTGGGCCAGGTTGAGAAGAGAGGGTGAAGGTGCCCTGCGCAGCCATTCCCTCGCGTCCTGGCCTGGTCTTGTTTAGCTCGCACACAGCCCAGTGAGTTACATGATATTTTTGAAAGTGTGGCTCCAAAAATTTACCTCCTTTGCCCTCCATCATGAAATTGACTGGTTATATTTGAGATTAGGATTTGAGCCCAGATTTTTCTGACTTGAAATCTTCTTATATCTCCATTGTGATGTGTGAGTACCTGTACGAAGATTGAAGTAGAGTCACAGTCACAATAAACAACATGTGAGAGCAAGCCAAGAGACAAACACGAGAGATTAAGAACCCTGGAACGGGCTTATGCTGGGTCTTGTTATTTCCGTAATGGCGCCTCTTGACCATTTAGCACACTAACTCCATTGGCTTGGGTTGAAAGTGGGCCTGCCCTAGACTGTGGCATGATGACTAGTGGTGTCTAATGAGGTTTCAGGACACCAGATCACTGTCTGATGCTACAGCTTTCTTTGATAAATTGCAGTTATGGAAAATGGGCTAGAGGGATTTTATAGTTTCGAACACTCTCATTTCAAATTGGAGGTGCTTTTAAACAGCTGCAGGCATATCAGAAAAATAAAAGCGCAACTAAAGCTGTGTGTTTGCTTTTCAGCGGCGAGCAACTCCTGTGCCATTATGTCCACCCACATCGTGGCCTGCCTGCTCCTCTATCGACACAGGCAGGTAGGTCTGTGGTGTTTCCTGAAGCTCAGTGGAAAGGCTAAGAGTGTTTGTCAGCTCTTCGGACTCTTAGGGGCATTTCTGATGAGTACTACTGAATCAACAATAAAATAAATGAGAGACCTCACTCAAAGAGATTATAAATGAAATAAAGGAAGAGATTTACCTAAAAAAGTCAGACTAATATTATAAATGAAGTAGTAACACAACTTTGATTAATGTGATAATGTAAATTGGTACATTTCATTGACATACAGTATATGTTTTGCTTGTGAATGAAGTCCAAATGATAGGATTAATATTTTGGAGCACACTTTTTATACTCTCCCTGTGTACTTGTCTTAATAGGAGAAATCATGTCTGATATATTTGTGGTCATGTTCTCAACACTGTACTGTGCCATGTATAGGCACCAAACAAGTGTTTGTCAAATAGAATTTTAAAATAAGGAACATTCTTGCTAAAAAATGAGCACTTTCAGATGGCTTTCCTTTCTCTTCATAGTCTTGATAGGCTCACATCATGTGATATGGCTAGAGTAGCCTTTAGCTTGTGGAATACCATGATGTTCCTGGGGACCAGCTTTATAAATGATTTTTTCCGAGTTTCTCTGTGTCAGTGTTTGTCTGTAGGTGCTAGAAGCAAGTTGTGAGAAAGCCAGGACAGGGAAGTCCTGGGAATGTCTGCTTCTTAGCCTTTGAAAAACAGGTTTTTGCTTTCATGAGACCATTTCTGTCTTTCTCTTTAGGGAATTGACCTCTCCACGTTGGTAGAAGACTTCTTTGTGATGAAGGAGGAAGTCCTGGCTCGTGATTTTGACTTGGGATTCTCAGGAAATTCAGAAGATGTCGTCATGCATGCCATACAGCTGCTGGGAAATTGTGTCACTATCACACACACAAGCAGAAATGATGAGTTTTTTATTACTCCCAGCACAACTGTCCCGTCAGTCTTTGAGCTCAATTTCTACAGCAATGGAGTCCTTCATGTCTTCATCATGGAGGCCATCATAGGTATGTCAGGCCCAGACACTTTTATATCTTTCCTTGAAAAATAAAGGGCCCAAAACACATAGTAGTGTCTATTCTGGATGATAGCTGTCATGGGAGCGAATGCGTTGCTATATTTTTAGTTTTTAAGTGAAAATACAATCTGCTGCCATAATATTATTGTAACTGTGACAAGTAGTTGCTGAACTACCATATGAATAGTATTATACTGTGGAGAGATAGGGTCTAGAGCCACCTAGAAGCTGAATTCGAATTGAGATGACACACAGGGCAGTGAAGAGAGTAGAAGACCTAGTGACTTAGAGAACACAGAGGAGGGAGAATAGAGGGAACTGAGCCCTTGAAAAGTTCCTTGATGGAGTTGAGATTTCATAGTATCTTAAGAATTGAATCTGTCATGGTTCCATTTAAGTCTCTAGAAATGCTGGTCTTTGTTTTTTGATATATTAATGCTCCGTTAAGGTAAATCTAAGTTATCGGGGCAATGGAAGTTTTCTTTGGAGACTTATTGTTGGTGGCTCCATTGCTGTTTTTTATTTTCTTAGCATGCAGTCTGTATGCAGTTCTGAATAAGAGGGGCTCAGGAGGGCTTGCTGGTGCCGCTGGCAACCTGATCAGCCAGGAGCAGCTGGTGCGGAAGGCAGCCAGCCTGTGCTATCTGCTCTCCAATGAAGGCACCATTTCTCTTGTGAGTGAAGCTGTTCTCAGTTATTTGCTCTTTCTCACTAAAGCATTTGCATGAAAACTTAGACTGCCTTGTTTGTCTCTTAGAGAACTTTTAGCTTATTCTTGCATTTTTCTTACACTCCTGGGTGTCAGAGCCCACCAAGCAAATATAGCATTGACTTTTGTGTGTGTGTGTGTGTGTGTGTGTGAGAGAGAGAGAGAGAGAGAGAGAGAGAGAGAGAGAGAGAGAGAGAGAGAGAGTGTTAGTTACTGGGGACTGAACCCAGGGCCTACTCTGAGCTGCATCTCATCCCTTTTCTTTTAGTCTTTAGTTTTTATTTTGAGACAGGGCCTTGCTGAGTCACTGATTTGCCTACTGTGGCCTTGAATTTGTGCTCTTCCTGCCATAGCTGCCAGAGTACTGGGATTATAGGCATGTGCCACTGTACCTGTCTGCTTTGGTTATCTTAATTTTATCTGGCTCACTGCCCCAGTGGATCCTTCATGTGGCTGAGTCGTGAGAGGACAGATTGTTCAGTGGTCTCCGTCAGATATGAAGTCATTGAGCCTTTATTGCATATAAGGCTCTGGGTCAGTGGTTTGTCGATAATTACCACAGACGCCTGTCATTAATGAGACCTCAGGTGATAAATGTTAAAAATAGTCTTAGTAACCATTTAACTCTCTTTCAATGCATTAATACAAATGAGGAAGCCAAGACCCAGCAGTCTAAGTGTATAATTCTGTCCCAGGACTTTGATATTTGAAATGAGGTATGTATATTAAGCACCATGTTTCCCACCTCAAAATCGTGGAGTAGAATTCATATTTTATTTGTATCCTAAAATATATGTGAATGTGTGTTGGAACATTTTTGAGTATCTGGGCTTTGGGTACAGCCCATTCTTCTATATCTTCTCTCTGTGTGATTGAAGGTGGGTAGTTCTTCTGGGGGAACTGTTTTGCATGAAGCATGAGTGGTAAAATGGGAAGAAGTGGAATCGTGTAAAGCTCCTGACGTAGGCCTCATCCTTTCCCTGGGTTCTCTTTGAGTTACTAGATTGTGTGTTTCAGAATCCTTTACTTTTGTAAACCGTCTTTATTGTAAGATAGCTTTTATAGAGATTATATTATAGAGAAAATGTAGCAACTGGTCTGCCCCAGAAGCACCCTTCACAGAACTTACTCACCAGAATTAAGCTCAGGGGTGCTCCCTGCAGGTGGTGCCATGTCAGATGCACGGCCATTCAGGCAAGGATGTCTCTTCTGAGGCTTGTTTCATTGGGCATTTATCAAGAGGGTGGACATCAGAAATCATGGAGGTTGTCCTGATTAAGTGGAAGGATTTGGAAGTCACTTGTCTTTAAAAAAGAAATATGGAAAGTGACATTTACATTTAAGTGATTTTTGTTTTCAGCCCTGCCAGACGTTTTACCAAGTTTGCCATGAAACAGTAGGAAGGTTCATCCAGTATGGCATTCTTACAGTGGCCGAGGTAAGAGGAAGAGTCTTAATTGTCTTTATTGAGCTCTTCAGTCATTATTTCCGTATGTTTTCTGGGGATTAATATTTTGGGATTAATATTTTGATTACTTTTGTGAAGTAGAATTACTTGACCTGTCCTTGACTTGATGCTGAGATGTCAGAAGATGCGCTATAAGAAGAGTTATCCGGATTGGCTTGCTTTGTTGCCTGCATGTGTGTGCTTTTATCTCCTCAAATCTTAACTTTGGTGGGGGCTGAAGGAATGGCACAGTGGTTAAATTGCTTGCCTAGCAAGAGCAAGGCTCTGGGTTCAATTCCCCAGTACCATGTAAGCTGGGTGTGGTGGTGCACACCTCTAATCTCAGCCCTCGGGAGGCTGAGGCAAGAGGATTGCAAAGAGTCCAAGGCTAACCTAGCCTACACAGTAAGTTCAGGACCAGCCTGGGTTGTAGAGCGAGACCCTGTCTCAAAAAACAAACAAAATCCAAAAAGAATCTTAACTTTGATAGATTTAGTGTAGAAGAGTGGCCTAGGAAAGAAAATATCATTTAAAAGACATGAGACTATTTTTCTTAGATCTCTCTTAGATCTTTTCTTAGCTCTGGTTCCTACCCACAACCCCTTTCTTTCTTTCCTGCTAACTTGATTAATATCAGGAATAACTATACAGAGAAAGGTCGGGAAGGTCCTGAGAAGTGGGCTGCTTTTTCTGCGGTCTAGCTGGACAGTTGTTTGTGTGTGCCTGTGTGTATTTATTTACTGTTGGCAATCTCTTTGCATAGCAAGATGACCAGGAAGATATCAGTCCTGGTCTTACAGAGCAGCAGTGGGACAAGAAGCTTCCTGAACCACTGTCATGGCGAAGTGATGAAGAAGACGAAGACAGTGATTTTGGTGAGGAGCAGCGAGATTGCTACCTGAAGGTACTTGGAAGACTTTGGGGTTACTTTACAGGGATGGGTTGAGGTTTCTGTTGGGACTAGATAAACTGAGACTCAGGAGCTTTCTTTGTGTCCTATGTGCCAACTAACCAGCGCTGGTACTTTCTATCTAGTAGAGATTCTCATATCATTTGAGTTAATCCCTTAAACTGGGATGTTAAGTAGCAAAGAAAACGAAAGTTGAAAGCCAGGAGGAGGAGACCACAGTACGTTTTGTTACTTTCTTGCAGTGCAGAGGTAGATGTATGTTTACCTTGGCGGTCTCACCTCGTGGCCTTTTGCACACCTGAGTGTTGATCTCAGGTTTCAAGCCCCAGAGGGCTCAGTCCCAGGGTCAGATATTTTCAGTGATGACAGGATGGCATAACGGTGTCACTCAGATGTGAAAAGTTCTTGCAGGTGGCTGTTCAAAGGATACAAGCCTCAAGTACCATGAAGGTGAATGACTGCGATAGCGAGCACATGTCCAAATCCGTTGTTTCCTACCTACTTCCATTCCCTTGTAGGGAGTAGTAGGGGCCTTTCCTGTAGTGCTGCTGTGAATGGCTGTCTTCTCATGCTCCTTGTTCTCCAAAGAAAGTCCTCAGCAGCTGCCTTCATTGCCTTTCGTTTTCGTTTCCTTTCCTTCCCTTCCCTGTGACTTTATCTCCTGCTCTTGTGCACCCAGGTGAGCCAATCCAAGGAGCACCGGCAGTTTATCACCTTTTTACAGAGGCTCCTTGGCCCTCTCCTGGAGGCCTACAGCTCTGCCGCCATCTTTGTCCACAACTTCAGTGGTCCTGTTCCAGAGCCTGAATATCTGCAAAAGCTACACAAATACTTGCTAAGCAGAACAGAAAGAAATGTTGCAGTATATGGTATGTTGTCACCTTTTGACTTTGTTTAAAAACTGTTTTAAAGTATTTATTATAGAAATCTGCTACCTGTAGAAGATTACAAGAATTTATAATTATTCTGACCTGAAGCTCTGTAGGTTGTCAATATTTTCTGTTTTGGTATGTCATATAAATTAAATGATAAGTTATGTATTCTTTGGTTTGATTTTCTTACTATTATTTTTGAAATTTATACATGTATTTTTTTCTTGTTGTTGTAAACTGTTCTATTGTGCATTTACTTATATTATTCATCCTGCTGTTAATAGCTTTTTGGGTGGTTTACAGGTTAGGAGTTACTTTGCATAGTGCTGCTGTGAGCCTGTTCAAATGTGTTCCTGCTACAACACCTGTGCTCGTGTGGATTGCTGTGGGGAGGCATGGGGTAGAACTGCCTGAGCGCAGCTGTGGGGGCAGTGCGCACAGTGCGTGTTCCCACTAGCAGCGTGTTTCAGGTGCTCCACATCCTGGCCAGCCCTTAGTGTTATTGTATCATCTTTTTATAAGATGTGTGATTAGGGTGGAAATAGCATTCTGTTCAGTTATGGATTGGAACTGAAACTGATTTCAGTCAAGTTTTAGAACAAGAAGTTTTCTAGATATGATCTAATTCAGTCACTTTACTTTTTGGATGAGGAAACTATTGAAGGCTGTATAGGCAGTTAATGGGCAAACTCAGGTTTAGAATTCTTTTTTTCTGATCTCTAAATCTGTGGTTTTTCTCAGGGATTATCTACACATCATTGTGTAGTTTACAAGAATTTTTATACACTGTCTCACTGATTTGTATAAAAACTCTGCAAGATGGATGCTTTAGGTATTTCTCCCTTCCCTATCTCTCTCGTTTTCTTCCTGTCTCCCTCTGTCTCTTTTTCTAAGTAGGTTTTAAGAAAGAGCAGATTATTTGAGTGAGAACTCACTGGTTGCCGTTAACAGAAATGGAAGTTGGCCCGTCTGCTGATGTGGCGTCCTTGTCACCAGTGCTAGTGCTCTGCTTTCTTCTTGTGGACATTGGGTCTGTCTGGAGTGCCAGGTCTGAACATTGACAGGGCTTTATTGTTTCTCTACAGCTGAGAGTGCCACATACTGCCTTGTGAAGAATGCTGTGAAAATGTTTAAGGATATTGGGGTAGGTATATGCTATTTATGGTATAAAAACTGTGTTAATGTTTCTTCTCTTTAGATCAGTTATATATTTACAGTATCTTTGTGGTGGGGTGGGCTTCAAGAGGAGCAGTTTCTTTTGGCATAACTGGGAAGGCGTTCTGGGGATGAAGGTGGGGAAGGACATGTTGAAGATGAAGTCTATTTAGAAGTCCCAGAATTTTGCTAGTTTCACATTTCTTCCCAAACTGTTTATATATAATAGCTGTTGTTATGTTTCAAGATGCTATTGCAAATGTGATTGTTAAAATTTCGTATGATTTTCAGTTATTTTCTTGTTTTTACTAGTGTTGCTAGAAGTGTTCCAGGTACCCTTTCTCTTCAGATACCTTGTGGGATATGGTCTCCACAGAGATTTGAGTGACTTTTTATATGAGACTATTTGTAACTTTATTCTCATACGAAGTTTGAAGTATAGTGCACTGGCTGAACTTCATGCAAGAATCCCCCACACCTGCACCCACAACCACCTGCCTTTTGCTCACACACCTCCACAGCAGCTGGTGGTTTTTTGGGCCCTGACTGGCTTGGGGTCTAGAGCTTAGGTTGATGTTATTGATGGAAATGTCCCTGTTCTCTCATCTTTCTTTCTCTCTCTCTCTCATCTCTCTCTCTCTCTCTCTCTCTCTCTCTCTCTCTCTCTCTCTCTCTCTCTCTTTTCCTGTTTGCATTCTTTTAATTTACTCTACATTTTATTTAGGTTTTCAGAGAAATCAAGCAAAAGAAAGTATCCATCTTAGAACTGAGCAGCACTTTCCTACCTCAGTGTAACCGGCAAAAACTCCTAGAATATATTCTGAGTTTTGTGGTGCTGTAGGTAACTTGGAGCACCTCTGACAAGTGGAAAGCTGGAGACAAGTTCCTTGCAGACTCCAGCCTCTGACCTGAGAGGTGCAGGTAATGCATGGCCAGGCCTTTCTCATCCTGAGGTGACCTCGTGGAAGACAAGTGCCTTCTCCTTCCCATGGACCTGTGCTCTTCCCAGCTCTGAGACCCAGCGGCCTGAAGATAGCCTCCGATTGCAACTCAGATCAGTGAATCACTGGATGAAATCTCAATAATTTATTTTGGAGTTTATTAAAAATTTACATTTGAAGTATAACTTAAGTACAACTTTTAAGGACTAATGACTGATAGACAGAGAAATGTCATTGTGTTCTAGAACTGAATCTTCTACGGTGTACATTATGTCATTGGGTAATTCATTGGTATATTTTCTAATTAATGGTTGATATTTCCTGTAAAAATAACTGAACCATTCATATACTCTTTTTCACTGTTTTCTTTGTCAGTAGTAACTATATTCTGACTGGGAGCCCTGTTCATTCCAAAGTGCTTTACAGATGAATGGGCTGAGATGCGTCATACCCAGGTATCACTGTGCTGTCCTTTTCTGTCAGAATTAGAGTATTTTAAGAGCAATATGAAAACAGGCAATACAAGATCAAGAATTCCACATCAAGAAGTAAATTTGGCTGGCAAAATTCAAAAATAAACTTGGCCAGAAAATTGACACTGGAAACTGTTGCATGTAAAAGAAGGTGACCAGCAAGTATTTAAAATTTATCCTGTTTTATATCTGTCCACCTCTCAGGTAGTATGTGCTTGCCTCTTGCTGGTACAGCTATTTCTTAGAAATCAGCCCAACTAATTAGCAGCTGCGTTAGATAGATTATCTCAACCTGGTAAGTTCTGTTGCTGTACAGTACTTGAGCTACAGTCTGTTGATCTAGGGCTTCTGTGTACTGCATCCCAATCTGGATGGCTGGTACTCACCTGTGTTGTGCAGTGTACAGCTTGTACTCTTTGCAGTGACCTGATGGATTTTTAGCATTGAGGAAGAAAGAGGGTCCTTAGTAAATTTATATGGGTTGTATGCTTAAACTCAATGCCATATAGAAGTAAATTATTGTGAGAAATTACCTGTTTGTAATGAATAGGTGCCTTTTTGTGAGCAGGGAGCATATCTGTTAGTTAATTGTGGTAATTATGTTGGTTTCTTAAAGATCATGTAATGTAAAGATTTTTTCTAATGACTTCTTGTCCCTTATCTCCAAATTTACAAAACTAGGAATTTTTCCCTGATGAGTGTAGTATAGATATTTTGGTTTTAATATGAAAACATTGAGAAATAAGTTTGCATTTTTCTGAGCTTGGATTTTTAACACTAATATATCATGAATGATGTTTGGCTGTTGGGAGAGGGAAGGATACAGATTGATATTTTACACTGTATGAAATAATCTTGTTTGAAACTCAGCGATGAGGCTATGCTGTTGTGATCCTTTTTTCAGTCTTTATAAATTTTGCATGTAAAATATGTGTTGTGAGACTCGCCTACTGCCTGTCTGCCAGTTGTAGTGGCTATGGGGCTGAGTGAAATGCTCACCTTTTAACTTTCCATCTTAATTAACTAATGGGGAGAAACTTCTTGTGGCTGCTCTTGGGGCTACCCAGGAGTCTTGTGTATCTCTTGGCTGTTTCTTATCTGGGGAATCATACATTTCACTAGTCTCCTCTCTCCTTTTCCTTTCCTTTTTCATGAGTCTTCTAAACTGTAAATCAAGGATCACTCAAACTCACTTGGCTGTTAAGTCAAGATTGGGACTGACTTCCTGTTGAATCCTGCTGCTGTGTCTGCAAGGAACTGCTGCTTTGCCAGCCCATGCGGAGAAACTCGGCTTCTCTTGCTTATTTTCCCTTTTGGTTGTTTTTAAGAAGTACGGTCAAATGCTTTGGGGAATGCAGTTTGCTAGCTCTCTCGCCACTTAACTCACTGTGAGGATAAATATGCATGCTTTTTTGTAATTAACTGGTGCTTTGAAACCTTTTTTTAAGGAAGAAATATCTCAACCAAAGTCACGCTCACCCAGACAAGCCGACCCTTGAGTTAATTTTAGCATAACTAACTTGTTCTTCAGTGCCTCATTACTGGGGGAAAAAAGTAATCACAATAAAGCTTCCAGATAGCATGTTTTGCTAACCAATCACATTCTCTTGTTTTGTAACAGTGGATGGCTTCCATGTAAGGTTAAACAAACTAGGTGCTTGTAAATAATTTATTACAGTTTACTCTACTGCATTTCTGTAAAACTGAAATGCATACCCGTCAGGGGAAAACTGTGAGTCAAGTTTAAAAACAATAATGAGCAATATGAACCTGCACTGTTTTTTTTTTTTTTTTTTTTAATGAGAATGTCAGAAGTAAGTCATAAGAGAGGAAGGAATTTTTTCCCTCTTAAAATTCTAAGGAAAAAACGCGAAAATGAGTGCTAAGTGTATAGCGCTAGGAACCATGAAAGCATTGCATCTTTCTTCTCGGACCCGTTAAGTCTTGTGAAGTCACGAGGAGGGGTGGGATGGGAATGGATGGAAGCTCAGATCATGGCGTTTCCTGTATACTGAGGCAGAAGGCATTTCCTGTAGTGCTGCATGCACTGTAAGCACTCTGTGCAGTGTACTCGCATGTTTTGTAGGAAGTGTCGCGGGGGAATCAGCTTTGCACATGGAAACTTACAGTGCACTTTAATGCCACAGGGCTTAGCGTCTGGCAGTGAAAATCCTACATGACCCAGCATTTCCCAAGCGGTTTTAACCTCAGGACATTTTTACCTTTTGGGACACTTCTGAACCTTTCACTAGTATCCCATGGGAAATGTTTTGGAAGACACTACATTAGGTAGTTTTCTAAGGAGACCGAAGAGTGACAACAAGATGTCACTAAGGCAGAATTTACATGTGTTTTGTGTCATCAATTGTGTTGAATGTATGTGTATTTCTTCTGGAAAGAGTAAGTACAGATAATTGTAATATAAGGGGCTCCAGCTCTTCACTGTGGTGAAAACAACAGCAGTCAATGACACTGTTTTTTTATTTTTATTGATAGTAGCAGAATTAATACAAAGATTGGTTAACTGGGCTAGACGATTACGGTCTCAGTTCAAATCTGGAACAAAACATAGCACAATAGAATGCTAAGTTTTATCCGTAGATAGTTCTGGTTTAGGAATGATTAGAACTATCATTGACGTTTATAAGACCATGGTATGTAAATCTGTTTTTTAAAATGTGCTTTTTAGGCACTTGAGAATCGCCATCTGGTATTCTAGTTTAATACAAACTAATGATTGTTTTGAAAGACACTCTTGACCTTATTTCTAAACAGTTAAAGGGCTAAATGTCCTGATGGAAGGTGTTAAGGTATTTGTCTCTTGTACAAAGAAATGTTAGAGTGTTGTAAAAAAAATTACTATAAAGTATTGTATGACAATGCTGTGTGATTTTATGAATGAAACTTACTTGGAAGTTTCGATTGATTTTTATGCTTGATAATGTATTGTGAGAAGCACAGAAATGTAGTTTTGTTTTAATAAACCAAAAAAGAAACATTCTTGATGTCTTGGATTTATAGTTAAGTGTACTCCACATAATGTATTACACAGTTATTATTTGACTTTATGAAGAACTTTATTAAAATGCTTTAAAATGCTTTATAAAGGTATCAGATATAAATTTATGCCATGAGCATTCGAAGTTGAAGTGACTCCACCTGTGGGGGGTGCCCGTTGAGCTGGACATTGGGCCCCTCTGGGCCCCACGGCTGTGTGTCAGACTGAAGTCATCTTACATGGCTAGATAGGGCTTGCTGATAGCAGCAGGATTTCCTGATAAGACAAAAAGGGGAACAGAGTACACTCATCTTTTTCCAAGGAGCCTACTTGCTGTTGGTCATGCTTTTGCTGTTGTAATTAGCGCCAGCCTAGCACAGGGGCTGGCGACGTTAGTAGTGCTGTCACTCACGGTTTGTGTACTGTGCTTTGAGAAAGCACTAAGGAACTCATTACTTGTGAAGCTGCTCCTTGGATGCTCGTTCCCTCTGGAGGTATGATTCTTTCCTGTCTCTCTGGGAAACACTCAACAACTCGTAAGTCCACACTTGGTGATTTTGTTGACCCCCAGCTCTTCGAATGTGACCCAGCATTTAGATGTATAGATACCTACGTTTCAACGATCTCTCCTTTCCCTTAGTAGATGCTCACATCACAAAGACAGTCTGTGGGTTTCTGTAAGGATTCCTTTAAGCTTGTTTCTTCGTTATATTGTTATATATTTAAGTTTGTAAAAAATATACCAATATGTTTTTTTCCCCACTATGTTATAATAGTTACCAAAACAATTAGTTTACTTTTTTGGTGAATAAGGAAAGTATTTGTTTTCCCACAGCACGGGTATTTGGGTTCTTCTGAGAGCACAGCCAGTCCTACACAGCCGTCTTCCGGAAGTGGTGCTGAGCAGGCGCTGGGTGGTGCACAACATGGCTGCCTTCACTTTGTCCTGGAGCCCGCAGGTTTCCTTGGTGATGCTGTTATGATTGTGTCCTCCCTCTTTGGCATGTTCATTCTCTCCAGGGAATTTGCAGTGCTTTTTTTTTTTCCCCTCCAAGCCCTCCCCTAGTTAAATTCTAACCTTTCTAGCCATTTACTCTAAATAGATGTTAGTTTTGAATTCTAATCTGTACATGTGTAGTCCATTCACAAAATTTAATCCTTTTTCTTGCTTTTAAATCCATGCAGTCTTCTACATGCCTAGCTCGTATAGCTCTACCGTGCCTCCCTGGCGCACACAGGGGTGTCTCACTGATTGCCGTCCACAGAGTCTGTGGCGGTGACACCTCTGCCGGCTCCTCTTCAGGAGTGGCTGCTTGACCTTTCAGTGTCTATGTGCCTGTCGCCTTCCCCTCTATCTACCTCTGAACTCCGTTCTTCAACTTTCCTTGTTGCCTTTCTATTACCACACAGTCCAGGTGGTTTTGGCAGATCCTCTGATATTAAAAAAAAAAAAAACCTTTTAAGTTTTATGTGGAATTTGTATGCAAAAACACCCACATTTTAACATTGTCATTTAATAGACTGTGGATCAAGTACAAGGTGTGATTGAAAAATATGAATGTTTAAATTAAAAAGTAATAGGCATATTCCCATTAATATTCTCAGAATATGTCTCACTTGAAATAAAATTATCTCATTGTTAATGCCACTGTCTAACACAGTTTTGGAAATTCTCTTTTATGAGTGTCCTTAGTTACAATGTTGCAGCTGCCTCTGTGCTTTTAATTGATTTAAAACATTTACCTTTCAGGGTCATTTTGACTTTGAAGAAGAGCTACAAGTTTCCCAGTGCCAGATCCAGTGAACAAGGGGGATGAGAAGACCCTGTAATGTTTTCACAACCCTGTTTTCACATTGGATGGTACCCGGCAGCCATAGTCACTATGTTTTTAATCATATTGCCCAAAGACAAAAAAGGGTTCCTAGAGCTGCTTCAAAAATTGCCAAGAATGATGGGATAAATATGTAGGTAAAAGGAGTATTTTGAGGGCGATTAGTGGTAAAGTGCCTTACTGTAACAGAATTTTAAAATCAAAACAAGCACTGTGCATTTTGATAACACTCTTCATAGATTGTGTCCCTGGGCCATTTTTGTCTTGCTAGTGGCCCATTCGTGTCTTTGGGTCTACAAAGAAGAGGCGAGACAGGACGAGTCCAAAGGAGAACCGTAAGGCAACACAGAGGGGGAAGAGACTCACCTTGGTCCTCTGACTTCACCGGGAGTGGAGACATGAGACAAGTCTCCTCTGAGAATCATGAGGGTGTTTCATCAGGCCACAGGCATCTGAGTCAGCCTTTGATGTCCGCCCCACTGCCACACCCTTGTCAAAGGCAGTTAACGTCCACACAAGCTAGTGGTGGCCACTGTTAGTGAGCTTGGTACCAGGATGCAGTTACCAATGACCTGAACTGTAATAAATTTCCAGACCCAAGAGAAGACACAGGAGGGGCTAAGAAAAACAGTTTATTACAGTGAAGCTACAGGGACAGGCAGTGTAGCATACAGTGGATAGGCACAGTCGTCAGGAGCAAAAGATGAGGGCAAGGGATAGGTAGGTTTAAGTCACAGCCTTTACTAGGGTTTCTGTGGGAACTTAGGGCAGAGTAAATAGTCTTATATTGGCTGGCTTAACTCGTGGGCTTAAAATTACACGGGTGGATCCTAGTTGTCTGGCACTTGGCCCTGGGATGAATAAGAGAGAGGAATATTGCTTCCTGGGTATTTGTCTGGTTGATACAATGATGAGCAAACATTCCCACTTCTGGTTCCTGACCGATGTAGATGTGTGCATGGTGCATATGGTGTGTGTGATGGGGAGAAAAGGGAAGTCTGGCTCTGGATCAGTTTGTATGTCCGAGGAATGCTCCAGGTTGGGTCTTGCTATCTCTAAGAATTGACTAATCCTAGAGGAAAAGTTTCTCCTTGGTCAGAAAAATATTTTAAAGAGCTACCCCTGCCCCCGCCAAAAACAGGACAGAGAATTCAGCTCTGGCAGAGAAACTAGGTAGCACTACTATCCAACCTCCAAGTTTTGCAGAAGAGGAAATTGCCCATGCTCATTTCGTTAAGAGACTCTAGTTCAGAGCAACATTGTTTGAATCTTGAATGCAACGAACATCAGCTACATGGAATGCAAACAAGTCAGCAAATATCCAGTTCCTGTCCAGGGAGGCAGAGATTGCCCACGAGTTCCATGGGCAGCTTCACAAATTTCACCACGATGTGGGCGCGTTCATCAGCTCTAGCAAAACAACATGCCAGGCATACATGGAGGACTTCATTGTGGTTAGGCAAGGAGCTAAGCATGCAATGTGCATTCGTCCTCTGGGGTGAGCACAGTTAGCTACATTTTATGAATGATGGCACTGAGCTCAGGTAGTGTGCCGGACACTTCTACCAGCAGAGTTCACACTGGTTCTCTCTCATTCTGACTTGCTTCACCTGGAGACGTGCAAACTCTGTTTTCTCCTGGAACCATTGGTAGATGCATGGGGAAAGGGCTGTGTAGAAGCCATCTTAGATGGTTCATGCACAGTATTGAACAGGAGGAGAGCCTCTGAGGTTGATGTGGGTAGAAAGTAAGTTTTAAAAATTGTAAAATAATTTTAAAAGATTAGGAAGAATGTGCTTCTGCACTTATATGGTGGTGCGGAGCCAAGGCTTGACAATTACACGTGATAATGTATTTTTATTATTGCACATTCCAGGTACCTGATGTGGTCCCTTAAGGATGGTCCTTGAAACCCTGAAAGGAAACTGGATGTCAGAAGTGAATCAAGGTTGAGCCGCTGCTGAGCTGTGTGGCTGGTTTGCAAACTCTGTCTTCAATGCTGCGTTTCTGGCACCGCAGAACTCTCAGTATCCCTTGTGCGTTCATGTCTAGAAGAGAAAACACATTTACTGGGACAGAATCTGGAGATGGCACTTCTTTGGGAGTGTGGAGCGCAGCGTGGGTGTCAGCTGAACTCGCTTTCAATCTCCCACTGTGTTGCGTGGATTGGAAAACTCATTTGTCTCCTGTGGCCCGGGGGAGAAGTGGCAGTTCCACCTTGTCCCCTCTCGCTGTGTGAGCCGCCATCTTTGCCCCTCTCCGCAGCCAGAAGACACTCCTCCTCTCCAAGTCACCGAACAAATCATTTTCAGACTGACACCCCTGGGATGGCAAGGGCATCAACCGGGCCCCTGCTGTCAACAAGCGCTCCAAACTCCTGTGTCATCCGTCATCTCTTACAGAAAGTTTGTTTCTGAATCTAGATGAGAGGTGGTGGTGTTTCTCGGAGCCTGTTTTGCAGAATCCTTTCCGCCTCATGATCTTCCCTTTGTAGATGCTTTCTCTCAGTGCAGGCACAAGGCAGGGAAGTTAATCTGGAAAGTATGTTAAAAATGGGCAAAGGAACACAACCATTGTTTTTGGTCAGGCTGAAATGATTTTTGTTGCCACGGCCTTGCATTTGGAGTTCTCTGTGAGAGCTCACTGTGCCTCTCTCATCTCTTAACCGAGGAGGGTCATCTTAAATGATGAGTCTGTGGGTGCTGTTTTAGTTCAGTTTGATTAACTATAAAATAATTTCACATGAAGGTGAAATCTTACGCTTTAAAGCGTCATTGTTAGGGGATTTGACGTCAAGGTACTGAGGGGCACAATGTAGTGGACCCTAATCACGGGGCAACTGTGGCAAGAGGCAGAGGCACCACACACCTAATATATTCCCCCAAAACTGGGAAGAAATCAACTTTTAAAAATGCAAAATCATTTTGAAGTACTTTGCTATTTGAAGTAATTCTCTGGTAGAATCTTAAGTAATATGAAGTTCATTGAATCCAAAAATTAGAGTTTGTAATTGATTTTATGAATTCGAGCACCCACTTGCTTTCTTCTTTGTATAGATTAGGGCTAATGATAATGACCTCATATCTGTCATGAGGAGTGTTGGGGAAACCTGCCAACTCTGAGTGACAGGTGCTTTCAAAGTGTAATTTGTTCTTTTAAGTGTAATGATGGGCTACTGTTCATTGTACTGGGGTTTCTTGAGGCAGAGTTTTGTGGTGAATTCCGGAGGGCTCTACCTATTTCTGCGCAGCCACCTTGGTGGCCACCTGTGGACATTTTTCCATCTCTCACTGTATCTGAGGTTCTCAGACTCTGCTCAAAATGCTGGGAGTCAACATTCCATATGTGACCTTCAGCCAGTGAGAGGTGGGGATCAGAGAAAAAGAGTTTGGCTCCTCTATCCCCTTGAAACTAGCTTTGAGTATATGCTTCTGCCTTTTTAAATTAAAATAAATGGCCTCCTTAGGTCAGTGGCAAGCCAAGGAACCTGAGCACACGGACTTAAGTGGACAGTAACAAAGTCACCCTAGTCTGTTCATTAGATGCTGTGCTACAGAGCTGTGTGAAGAGCTAGTGCTTCCAGAGACTGCTAAACTGGACTCAGTCTAATGCAGTGTCACACCAGGTTGTAGAACAATGAGAGGGAATGAGAGGGAAAAGGAGAGAGAGAGAGAGAGGGAGGGAGGGAGGGAGGGAGAGAAGGGGAGTGAGGGAGAGAGAAGAGGGCAGGCAGAAGCAGAAACAGAGGAAAGAATAACTGTCTAATGACTAGTCTGGGACCCCAATTAGAAGGGGACAAGGGATAATTATCTGCGGATATTTCCCAGCTCCTTTGCTGGTTTCAGTGAGAAAGATTCACTTCTACAGTTAGCTTATTGACATTAGACTCCAGGGTGTGAAATGTCCAGGGACCTCTGCTGACACTGGTAACAAACACTGACGGAGGCCAGAGTTGGGCAGGGCAAGGTGGTACAAGGGGCAAAAACAGGTGTCACCTGGAAGCAGGGCTGGCCTCCCAGGGCCATACCCAGGAAAGTCCCCTCATAAAGCCGGAATTGTAACACACTCCGTGAACCCAGTGCTCTGGGAGGCTGAGACAGGAGGATTGCAGGGCAGAGCCCAGCCTGGGTGACTTATTGAGAGCCTGTCTAAAAAAAAAAAAAAAAAAAAGAACTGAGAATGTAGCTTAGTCAAAAGTGCCTAGGTTCAATTTCCAGTACTGTCCTGGGGGGAAAAAATCTTCACAGTGCTATAATTGTTTGAGGCAGATACTAAGCCTAGTGTGGAAGATTGAATGTGACCAGGAGCGAGAGAAGGATGGTGATTTGTCAGAAAATAGAACTTTATTATTACAAAAAAAAAAAAGTTCAGCTGTCTCAGGACCAAGGCGACTACCTCAGACCCAGGACCAAGGGGCTATAGCTACCGCAGCGGGGTGGAGAGTACCTGCCTCTGTAAGGGATCACATAAGGGGATCCATGATGGAATAAAAAAGTCGTGTCCTAGGAGATGATGGGACAGTTCATTTCATTTCCGTGGCTTTCCCCCCCTCCTGACGGGGAGCACAGAATAGCCAACAGAGAGTTTTGAACTGATAGGCGTCTGGGGGCAACGCCCTGTCTACAGTGGCTTCAGACATAACTGTCTTTATACATGACTGTTGCCTACGATATGGTAACTTTGCTGTTCAATGCCCAGAATCTGTCTACAGGAGCCTGGGTTCAAGTCCTTACTCTGCACTTACCTGCCACGTGGCCGCCTAGTGGGACAAAATCAGTATGCATGAAGAATGGGACGCCAACCCAGCGCACAGTAATCGCTTTATAAATTTAGCTCTGTTCAGTCTCCAGATGGCCAGGGTAACTTTGGACAGGAGCTTGTTCTCTATCTGTCCTCTCCTTCTCCACCGGCCTTTGCCCGATGCTAGTCCTGCCCCCGTGTCAGTTCGGTCGCCGGGGTCCCGGGTTAGTGTTTTGGGTTTCATCAGCCTCTTCAGCCCTTGAAGCTTACGAATTTTCAGTTGCTAATTTGCTTGAATCCAGCCCCACCTATACCCAGATGCCGGTGTGACTACGCCGCACTTTCCGGAAGTTTCCACGAGGTGGCGCCAAAACTTCATTCAGGTTTGTAGACCCGGAACTGTAATATAAGCGCGGCCTGGGCTACCCAGGCCACGGGACCCAGGGTGGCACGTCCAGGATGCCTCTCAGCAGGGCGGCTTAACCTTGACGTCCAAAATGAGGCCCCTCAGCGTGGATCAGTCCATGAAGAGAAAGGAAGAGAAGACAGTACTGAGGACGAGGGGTGCTGGCTGAGGCGTGGGGACAGCGGGGCGTGGCTCAGGCAGCGCAAAGTCCGGTGGGACCCTGGCTTGGCGCCGCCTTGCCTTAGGAGCGCGTAGGGGTGGTGGCAGAGGCTGTAGAGAACGAGGGGAGAGGTAGATCCTCCCTGGTCTCTGCACTCCAGTCAGCAGGGCCCGAGCAACCCCGAGGCCACGTCCCTGCGTTCAGGTACCTCCTGCGTAGCAGTTCATCTTCGAAATACAATGCTAATAACCGCGGGAGCGCAGTAGGACAGAGTTGTATCTCCTACCGCAAGGAGGCAGAGGGTGCCTCTCACCACATGGGTCTTCAGCTGCTAGGAAGACTTAGCCCGCCCTAAACCCACTTCCTTCCGAAGAGGGCCCTGGTGATTTTCAGTCTCATCACGCACTTAGCCTTAAGCTTCGAGCCTTAGCTAAAACGAACAGGGCAAGCTCCAAGGGCAGCAGGAGAACGTGTAACTTGGTGTCTGGAGTCTTCGGAGATGCGGAAAGTTCTGAGGCCGGAGGCAAGCGTCCTGTGCCTCGTGGTTTTATAATGAGCTGGCTGGCACTTATTGAGGATCTTAGACCCTTCGCGTTTAGCGCAAAGGGAAGATGTCCCAAAGCCCGGAGGCCGATGGAGCCAGGTAAATGCCACTTAGTCCACTAGAGGGCGCCAGCACCATTCCGTGCAGCCTGGAGTTGGAACAGCCCTCTTCAGAATGCAAGAATTTCCGAGACAATCTGGGCCTGGAATCTACTGCTTTGGACCCACCCGGCTCTTTGGTCCCCACTGAAACTCATATGTGCTGAACGTTTTCTTGGATAAGTCAGAGCGCTGTTCTGACCGCATAGAGCCAGCATGAGCCCTGGGGAAGGGAAGGATGGAGGGGCACCTGGGGTCTCTGGTTCGTTGTGGTGAATGCCAGGGGACTCTCTGCGTCCGACCCGAGTGTGGGTAGCTTGCCCAGTCGCCCAGGTGTCTGCCAGTGACTTTGGCCTCCTCCCTGGAGGGTGAGTTTGGGGGGGATGGTAACACACCCTGGACATATTTATTTCTGTCCCGGTTTTCTCTGGGCCCAGCTTGATCCAGCACTCAGTTGGGGTCCCCCAAGTCCACTGGGCCTACAGTCCAGAGCCAGGAAACTGACCTGAGAGGCTGACTGCTCCAGACTTCTAAAACAGGGAATTTTTTTCTATACACGCCAGCCTCAGCTGCCATGCCTCCTGCCAAGCTCTGTGGAGAAGCCAGAAGCAATGACTGGCAAATCCCCTCAGCAGCTGTGACTCTCTGTCAGGTGCCACTTAGCTACCATCTTCCTGGCCTTTCCTCCGGGTCCGGCTATGGCATGTGTATCCTGGGGTCCGCTGAAGGTTTGGTGGTGGCAGGCCCGGGCTTAGCTTCTGCAGAGACCTTGGTTGGTTGTGTCAGGGGCTGCCTGCTTCTCTCACCATTGCCCTCCTGGGGACATGGATGCACCTGTATGTTGCATGGATAACCTACCCATGTGGGCACCTGCTGGGTTCCTGTGAGAAGCCACATAGCCAGCCTGTATTATCTTCTTCCAGCAAAGCCCTGTCCCTGCTTACTTGCTGGTCACCAGCAGCCGTTTCTCCCTCATGGGCTGGTTGTGTAATGGGCTTGTCTGAAATGTTGATATATTTGATTTTCACTGACGTTGGTGGATGGTTTCCAGCACAGTGAGAGTTTTAGTGGGGAAAACTGTCCAGAGCCAGAGGACTGGGCAGAGTCCCTGTGGGCTGCCAGAGGCTGGTGGAGAGGGAAGCTGGCAGCCGATGGGGCATGCGGGGTGCCGCCGAGGCTGAGGGCGGTCCGGATCACTGTGGGAGCTGCTTTGGGCCAGGAGTTGGGACTGTGCTCTCAGCGCAGGTCACAGGCCTCTGTGATGAAAGTAACAGAGGCAGAGGGGAAGGGCCAGATTTCCATCCACTCTGTGTCACGGTGTGCCACAGGAAGTGTGATTTATAGAAGAGAGGAAACTCAGAGAGACCGAGATTCTTGCCCAGAGCCACACAGCGAAGCAAAGGTGAAGAGAGGCTCCAAAGGCAGATTATGGGAAGTTGTTTCCAAGTTCTTTCTGCAGATGCGTCACTGGACAGCTGGGAATCTGGGACGCGTTCATTTAGTCATATATTTACAGTGTCTAACTGAGTTCTAGGTTCTGAGGACATCTCCGAGCTCCATGGTGGGGCAGGGTGTGGTAAGTCCATGCCAAGTGGCGGGTGACCCAGAGGAGAGGCTCACTTCAGCTCAGTGGGATGCCAAGTCAACAAGAAGAAACAGGCAAACGAAGGCACACCAGCGCGGGTCCCTTACTAGATCCCAGTCCCTGCCAAGCAACGATCCTACCTTCTGAGGACACTGGGGATCAGCGAGAACCAGGAATGTTCTGGAGAGCGCCAGCGGGTCAGTGAGGGAGCCGGGAGCTTTCTGGGCAGACGTCTTTCATTTTTCATTCTTTAAAAAATTTCCATTCACTGTGGAAAATTCCAAACAGGTACAAAAGCGGAGAGAACAGCATAGCAAATTCCCCTTGTCCCATAATCCAGCTTCTGAGATTCCCAGCTCAGGGCCAGTTTTGTTCCAGTTGTACCTTCTACCTCCCCACCCCTGGGTTGTTCTGAAGCCAATCTGTTACGTGGTATCATTTCATCCACAAATATTTCAGTGGACGGCCTTGACCTTCCAAACAGATTCCAAGTCCACATGCATCTTCCTGTCACCCCCATCCCAAGGCCAGCCTTTCCTGTCCCCATGTCCCACTACCTCCTGCCTTCTCCCTTCTTCATTCTACTCCATTTCTGGACCACCACCAGTGTCCTATTTTCAAAACTTAAATTCCATCCTAGGCATTCCCTGACTAAAATCCTGCAGTGGATTTACTGTCCACCCCGTCCATTTTCATGTCCATCCAGATCCTCAGAATGTGGCCTTGTTTGGAAATAAGTCTTTGCAGATATAGGTAGGTTTAGGGTGGGCTTTAATGCTAATAGATGGTGGTCTTCTACAAATGAAAGAAGGTAGAGAGACACAAAGAAGAGAAGGGCACTTGAAAATAGGGGCGGAGATTGGAGTAAGTCATCTACAAGACAGCAAATGCCCAGGACTGTAGGTAAGCACTAATCGTTGGGAAGAGGCATGGAAGGGTTCTTCCCAGGAATGTTTGGGGCAAGGGTACTCCTACCGATGTCTCAACTTCACACAGATTCCCTCAACAACTGTGGAGAAGAAATTCTGGTTGCATCATCAGTTGATGATGCTTGGATATGGCATTCCTAGGAATCTAATTCAAGCCCTTACTGGATGGCACTCATCACCACAGTAATGCCACCGTCCATTCACATGGCACACTGGGCCTTCCGTTCTGTGGCCCTTGTCTCATAGTCTCTCCATGTCTGGTGCTTCCCTGTTCTGGGTCTCACTTTAAATGTCTGTTTCCCTGACAATCCATCCTTCCCCTACCCATGTGCTAATCACCCACCATTCTTTCTCACATCATCCTGTTTTTAATTTCCTTTGTAGTACTTACTGTAAGTTACATTTTTTTTTTTCAGGTTGCAAGATTGCAAACTGTGGACACATTTGTCTGTGTTGTTTGTCCTGTATCTACAGCTTATAATCCTGTATCTGCTGCATAGAAAGTGATGATGAATTAATCTCTGCCGACTAAATGACCCCAACACCAGCACAAGAGAAGCTATTCCAGGGGATAAGACTGTGCAGAGCGTCAGGTGCACGGTCAGGGTCAGTATGATGTGACAGTGGGAGTCTGGGGTCGGGAGGCAGCAGCTAGGACTGTGCACAGTCTCTGGGTGACATGTGCAGATGAGGGAGGTCATGACAGCCCTGAGTCTCACCCTAAACACGCTGGTATGGAAGCTGGTTAGCACGTGCTGAGCTGGTAGAGCTGAGATTGGTTTGCAGCATCTACGAGCCATTGTCTAGTGAGCAATAACAGCTTTCCAGACCTTGGGCCTGTCAATTATGTCTCCCAGGCAGCAGTCAGGTGAGTTACAAGAGTCTCAGACCTTTTGGCCCGAGCGACTGTGGTGAGTGACATCACCCTGCAGTGGAAATTTACAGCACAGGCAGGATGCCAGTTGTCAGGGCAAGAAGGTCCCCAGGAAGCACCTGCTCCAACTCAAGTTTACAGAAGGATCAACCTGGGGCCTGGCTTGTACAGCATCAACCACAGCATCTTCCCTGTGGTAGGGCAGGACTGGAACCCAGGCCTCCTTGGGCCGATCCTGCCTCCACTGATGCCTTTCCTCCTAGAAAAACATCAGAACTCCCTCAGGGGAAGCCCCCTCTTTCCACCTCGCTTCCCAACAGCTGGTAATGACCTTCGCTCACCTGGCCTAGCTTTTACTTAAAGTCTTAAGGTGATAGTTCTACTTTAAGTTACACTTCTTAGAGTTTTCTAGCTTTTTCAAGAGATTCAGAGGAGCCTCCACCTCTGCTTCTGCTACTCTTTGGATTCTTTGAGGTCTGGAGCCTGAGATAGGCTGGGATGAGTGACAGAGGAGTGTGACCTTGGTCACTTGTCCTGATACTTCCTTAGACTATCTGCCATACCACTAGGGCCTTAACCTGCCAGGTGCTGGGCGCACAGTTGGGGGCTTCATAAATGCTGACTGCAGCAGCGATCAGTCAGAGGTGTCTTGGGTGCTTGAGAGTTAGCTAGTGTCTTCCTTCCTTCCTTCTTTTCTTCTTTCTTTCTCTTTCTTTCTTTCTTTCTTTCTTTCTTTCTTTCTTCTTTTTTCTTTCTTTCTCCCTCCCTCCCTATCTCCCTCCCTCCCTTCCTTCCTTCCATCCTTCCATCCATCTTTCCTTCCTTCCTTCCTTCCTTCCTCTTTTTTTTGGCGCTATTAATAAAACCCAGGGCCTTGCACAAGCTCACATGCTAGGCAGCAAGTGACACCCCCTGCCCCTCCTTTTTTTTGAAACAGGGTCTAGCTCTGTAGTCCAGGCTGGTCCCGAACTCACTATATAGCTCAGCCTGGCCTTGAACTCATGGCAATCATCCTGCCTCAGCTTCTCTAGTGCTCCCACGCACAGCTTCTTTGGCACCAGGTAAATGAGCCCAGGGCCTTGCACCTGCTAGGCAAGCGCTCTAACCACAGAGCTTTGTTTCCTGAACTCCCACTTCTTTTTATTTTTTTATGTTGAGACAAGATCTTGCTAAGTATCATAGCTGGCCTCCAATTTGAGATTCTCCTGCTTCCGCCTCCCCAGTAGGTGGGATTATAGGCCTGTACCACAATGCCAGGCAAATTGTTGTGACTCACCTCATCATCTGTGGCTGTGTAGTTCCTCTCATTCAGAGGAACGCAGCACCTCAGGTTACGAGGCCCTGGTGTGCGTGTCTTCATCTATTCGTGCAGACAGGATGCCTGGATCAAGGGTGAGTGCCTCCTGTGTGACTGCACCCCTTTCTTGCTCAGGCTGGCACACCGGGGCTCATTTCCTGTTTCTCTCCTGCCATACTGGCCTCCTAGACAAGTCTCAGAGCATGAATGAACAGCTGCAAGAGCTAAAAAGTGGACAGAACTTTCCCCATGATGAGTGGGCGCACAGTGACCCGGTGCCGGGCCCTTCTCTCTCGTCATCGCCACTCCTGGTGCTCAGTTCTCCTTCGCGTTCTCTTCCACGCACTTGCTGTGTACCTGTGGGCAGGCTGCCTTTGTGTTTCTGAGCCCTGCTCTCTAACCTCTGGCAATATCATGTTTTTAAAATATCCACTGATTTTTTGTAACTGTTATTTTGGGTTTTGCTCTTGCCTCCCTTCTATTCGTTGGTGAGAGTCTTGTTTTTCTCTCTACTGCCAGGATAGCAAAATGGATGCACAAAAAGAGCTGTCTTGTTGGCGCGTGGACTTCGGTAGCCTGGACTGTTAACAGAACAGGAGGGGCTCATAGTAGAAAAGAATTGCTTTGCAAAACAAAAATATTCCTCCCATCCCTGTCTCAACCAGAGGAAGATTCTCAGGGCTGCAGGCAGGGCAGTGCATTAAAGAGGATGCAGGGAAACTGGATGCCGAGAGACCCCAGCTTCTGGCTCTCTGACTGAGTCATGGAGAAACAGCAGCATCACCAGGTGCATCCGCGGAGGCTAAAGCCAGAGGAGACTATTTCTCAGAAAGGCCCATGCCTCGGGGAAGACAAGAGCTTCCCGAGGGGTCTTAATAAGGAAGACCTTGCATGACCTCAGTTTATACACAACCTAAACTGGAAAAGGTGTATCAGATGATTCCAGGTGCCCGTGCAGCAGAAAGGGGCCAAAGGGGGCCCAAGGGGGAAGAGGAGACTGACTCAGTGTGACCTGCACGAGCTAGGACATTAACATCCGGGTGGTCTTGACCCCCCCATCCCACGAGAGCTCAGCATTGGCCATTCTGACCTCCTGAGGACAAGGTGGGAGAACCCAAATCAGCTGATGAAATTCTAGCATCCTTATCAGACAAAATCTCACCGGGATGTTGTTGAACTTTGAAGTTGGGCTTTAAAATGAGGATAAAAGGGTATGTGGGTTCTGAACTAATGAGAAAATTGGAAACAAAAATGCAGGAGTAGAGGAGTGAAAAAGAAAAAGAGAGAGAGAGAGAGAGAGAGAGAGAGAGAGTCCCTGGCCCCTACCAGTCCAGCTGGTGAGCATCTGATGAGACAGATGGAAAAATGATCTACGGATACAACGATCAGGTCCCGCGAACAAGGCTGATGGCAGCCGCGAGGAGCCACCTGCAGCTGGCTTTGTGGGAAGTCTAGCGCCAGAGTGTGAGGCTTCCAGTAATCCATCTCAGGAGCCGCTGAGCCATGAACTTGCTAAATGGCATTCACTGGAGTCCTGCTCAGCTCGCGCTCAGAGCTGTGAATGGTGGCTTATTCTATAACCAGAAAAACAGATGGTGCAGATAGTGGAGGTAGACTCAGTGTCTCATGGCGGCCAACAAGTATCACGGCAGAAGTCTGGGTTCCCGGAATTCATGCCGTTGGGGCTCCTGAGCCCCCTAGAGGGGACAGCTCCTTCCCACATGCACAGTGATCTGACCACCGTCTGCACGACGGAGCCTTGTGCTTCTACTTACGCCTGCCTGCCAGGGCAAGGCTGGTCCTGACTAGGAGCCGGGGCTGTTGCCTTGAGGAATGGCAGCACGGCATTCAGGAAACCAGAGCCCTGGCTGGAGAGGACAACCCTGGCTCCACTCCAGTGGGATGACGAGCACATAACTGAAGCTATTTTAAGCTTCAGGGGCTTTCCCACCTCATGGGCTAGGATGATGTAAACAGAGCGCACCTGGTGCCCAGGACCTCCTTAAGGAGAGTAAGTGCAAGACCACGACCAACCACAGCTGTGGGTGTTTCATGGCCCTCACCCTATAATGGCTCCAGGTGTGGGCCCAGCACGGCGGCCAGATTCCCTTATCTCGAGGAGGCTGCAGCTCTCGCGGCTCTTCCCCTCACCCGGAACAGGCATTTCAAGAGTCCTAGCTGTATTTGAAGGTGGATTCGGAGCCTTCCCTGGAAGGCGTGTAGTAGAACTTTTTATTTCCTGAAACCCTGCCCGTCGGAGATGGCCTGTTTCCAATTATCATACTGACCCATCATTAAATGTGAACAGTCTGAGCAGATCAGAGCCATGAGCGTGGATGGGTTGGCTTGGAAGCTTTAATCTCATTATTAATAAGAAAATATTTTGGTGATGAACTTTTGACCATATGCTCATCCAGCTTCCTCTCGTCGTGGACTTTCCTCACTTGAGGGCAGCGTGTGGAAGAAAGGTAGGAGTTGAGGTCTTCAGTGGTGTTGGAAAATTTAACCCTGATTCCTCATTTGTAATATGAGAGAGTCAGACCCCCTTGTCTTTCAGGTCCATTTTTTACTTTACTGAGCTCAAACGCTTTTAGGAAATAATTAAATCACCTAGATACAAAGTAACGTAGAGTAGTGGTGATGGCCAGCCAATGTCCACTGGTTTTTAAAATCACTTTTCTGGGAATGATGAGACTCTTTGACTCTCTAAGAAGGAGAGAGTGTTGAGAAATGATTCCCTGGATTGGCATTGTTTGTATAACACTTTTTTTTTCATTCCAAAGGTATTATGAATCTCTTCCTCTCTCTCTCTCTCTCTCTCTCTCTCTCTCTCTCTCTCTCTCTCCTTCCTTCTCTTTTTCTTTCCTTTCTTTGTAGTACTGGAAATTGAATACCAGGGATTTGTGCATGTGTAGACAAGTGCTCTACCATGAACCTAAATCTCCAGCCTTAAGCAGCCCTTAGCCTGGACTTCTCATTGGAATTAACTCTTCAAAATTCTTCTGCCTGGACTACGCCTCAAAATAATTTCAGTAGAATTTCTGGCGGTGTGGTAAGGCACCAATATGCTGTAAAACTTTCCCATGTGATTCCAATGGTGTGGGTGAAGTAGAGAATCACATCTGTGGAGCAGCATGACTCAAACTTTCACGGTCACAGGAATTTCTGGGGATCTTGTTAAAGTTCAGATTTTGACTCAGTCAGATGGTAGTGCAACATTTCTTTGAGGGAGGTGGGGAGGAAGGAGGCATTGGTACTTTTGGCAAGAATTTTTAAAAGTTGTGCCATGAATGTTCTGTTTCAGGCAGAGGGAGCATTTGTCACTTTGGGAGCTGGACAACATCTGAAGTTTCTTCTTGCACTTTCGGCATTGTCTACTGTGGAAATTTCAGCTGGCCGTTCTAATGCCATCTGTGGAATCCAAAGTGGCTAGAGAGAATCTCTGCCCTAGTGGAGCTACAGAAGATCCTTTGTAGGTAGGACATTTGAGTGTTTCTGTCAAAGCCTTTTTTTTTTTTTAAGAGATCAATTAGCCTTTATTTTATAGACAAGGAAACTAAGGCCCAGAAAAGGGGAACACAAGGTCTTCCTGCTAATTTAAGACCTATGGCTCGTGGTTTTCAGTTTTGCTATTCTGTCTTAATTATATCCTACTGGAATGGACTCCATATGTTCTAAACTATATCACCTAAGACTTTGACTTAAATAAGTCCCTATTTCCAAGGAGCAAAGACAGAGCTGATTCAGGTAGCACTGGGTATGCCTAAGCTCTATCATGGTGATGATAATGATGGCTCATGACCAGCGGTGTTGGCAGTTGTTTTTTAAAGACCCTACCTCTGTTTTGACTTGACTGTGATTCTGGCCATTTGATTATGATTGAGGTGTTCAACTGATCTTGTGGGTTATTCAATATCCTTCCGGTCAATCTCCATTGTGCTGGCATAGTCTTGATTTCTGTTATGAGAAATCAAGAATTTTTATTGGTATGCATTAAATGAGATAAACCTTGTAACTGTGTACACAGGAAACAACCAATCAAAATCATGTATGTGAATGATGAACGTTATGGCTTGGGTCTGGAGTGTCCCCCAAAGGCCTCAGGTATTTAGAACCTTGTGCTGTTGGAAAGTGGGGCTTGGATGGGAGGACAGGTTCCTGGAGCTTGGCTTGAAAGGACTGTTTGAGCCTGTTGAGATTAGGGAGTGCTCAGGGCAAAACTTTTGGGTGTATGTTGTTGGTTTATGGGCCGGGGAGTAAAGGAGGGGTAGCTTTATCTGAAATTGTTACAGATTCTTCCTGAGAAGGACGCTTCTCAGGAAGGCTTTGTCTGAGTCTCCTGATTTTCTTGGGTCCTGCTTCACTTAGTTTCTGTCTGCAATGCCTTGAGCAGCTCCCCAGCCTCTCCCACGTGCTTCTACCATTGCCAGCTACCATGAATGGACTGTGAGACATCCTGAAACTGTGAACTAAATAAATCTTTTTCCCTTAGGTTGCAGATTTAGGTTATTTAGTCCCAGTAATGAGAAAGTAAACTGAGGCAGAAACACACAGGAAAAACCCAGTCACACTCATATATCTTAATGATGAAGAGTAGGAATAAAAAGTAGAGAATGAGGAGAAATGATAAGAGTCGGAGGAAGAAAGTGTGGGGGAGGAGAGAAGGAAAGAGCAAGTAGAGTGCCAAGAACAAGTAGAGGGACAGTGTTGAGGGGGCTTTAGGCTGAGTGGTCTAGAAGGCTCCTCTGAGGGACACACTGTACGAGTTGAAGCCTGGAACCTGAAAAGGAGTCGGCCACATAAAGAGTGTCCTAGACAGAGGCAACAGCACGTGTGTGAGCCCCATGGAGGCAGCAGGGTTGATGTGAAGAAGGAGTTGTCAGAAGGTCAGTGGGTTGGGGCTGTGGAGGCTGAGGGGGTGGGAGGCTGCAGAGGGCACAAGGAAACCCCATCATCATGGGTTTCTGGGCCATGGCAAGCAGGCAGAACTTAACTCTTGAAGCTAAGAGGGCTGACAAAGCATTGCAAACTCTGTCTTTTCACCTAGCTGTAGGTTCTTTCTGGGTGCTATCTGTCTATACCTAGCCTGACTTAAGATTTCTGAAATTTAAAGAGGCTCCTTGGGAGATGGGGTGTTGACACATCTAAAAAAATTAGGAGAAGAGCGAAATTTGTCCTAGAGATGGGGTTCCCTCTCTTCAGATGAGTTCCTCGTCTTGGGAAGCTCATGTGCCGACACCATCCATCTTCCTGGGTATAGCAGCCTTTCCCAGGAGTAGGAGCGATGGTGCTGCACTAACTAGGAGCCTCCAAATTTCAGTTCTCTACTGGCTGATGTGGATTGGGCAAATCTGGTTGTTTTGATCTCAAGGTGCTTCTACTTCTTCGTGAGGTTTCCAGGTCACTCTGTGGCAAGAGATGGGGAATGAAGCTCTAGCATGGTGTACTTTTCACATTTCATATTTTCACATTTTCCATGGGGTAATCAAGAGCTTTCTACCACATCTAAAATTAATTGTTCCCAAAATTTAGATCGGTTTCTTAGGATAAATTGGCATTTTTTGCTGGTCACTGTACTTTTGTTAAGCTTCACCATATCTCTACGGTGTGAGCACAAATGCTATCTCCATTATTATGGAGACAGAAATTGTATTTGAGTCCTGCGATTGCCAGAGGTTGAGAACCCACGCCTACTTAACTAGGACAGATGAGAATTTGTTCATGCTATTGCTAGACAATAGGCACCGCTGGATCAAGGATCTGAATAATGTTATCAAGAGTCAATTTCATTCCATCACCTGCTTCTCCCTGTGTTGGTGGACTTTGTTGGCAGCTGAAGGAGCTTCAGGTTTGTGCTTTCTCAGTTTCAAATACACTCTGAAGAAATCTTTCCTTCTTATTGTGATTAAATAGTGTGTGTGTGCATTTTTATATCCCTTAAGTGTCAGGGACAGAATACGAATCAGATTTAATTCAACCCCAATGCTTAGAACAGTTCTCCCATTGCTGCTTTGGCATGGTGCAAGCATTCTGCCTGTGTTTTTCTGGTTATTCAGTCACTATTTCTAGACATTTTGGCCAGTAATTCTTGCTTGTAGGAGGGGAAGAGATGCTGACCTATGTCTTGCATGGTGTTCAGCAGAGTCTCTATCCTCACAGTAGTGACACCCCTTTCTGTAGCTGGCGCAACCAAAGTGCCTCCAGACACTTGTTAATTGCCTTTTAAAGGGTAAAGGTATTCTATAGTCAGGCTTCCACTTGGGGCTGCAGTCGTAGCTTTGATCAACACAGATTGCTAGAGGTAAGGGGCTCATGTCAGCCCTGAACAGAAGGTTCTTTTCAACTGAGAGCAAGGTTTAGCAAACGTGCCAATTCATGTACTGGAGGTACCTTTGGATCCTGGCTAAGAGCCTGTGGAGGAGTAATATGGGTATCATTTGGAAAATATCTCTGGTGGGTCCCACCATAGCATTACTAAATTGGCATGCTTGTAGAGTGTGGGATCCACACATTTCCTCCAACCCTAAGACTATTTAGACGTGGTGAACTCCTTTTGCCAGATTGGAAAATAATCATCTGAATGGTGTTTATTGAATATTTGCTTTGTGTTTGCATAAAGTATCACGTTTGACTTTTCCCAGTAACCTTGAGATAATGCTTCTATTATTATCCCTATTAATCAAGTGAGAAAGAGTTCACTCATGTTTCCAAAAGGTTGACCTGAGATTTAGACATGGGCAACTTGATTCCAGAGACCACACTGTAAGCTGCTGTGCTCTGTACCTAGACATGTCTATTCCTAGTCCTGAAAACCACATTTCTGAAGCACCAGCAAATCTGAGTCCAGGTAAAGATACATCATGATAAAAATTGAAGGATGAGTTTGTGACCAGGAGCTGGGGCACATCAGTTTGGGAAGCTCTCTGCAGAGAGGCAGCACACGAATAAAGTTCAACCAGTGTCAAGATAGGGCGCCATATTTTGCTTGTTTCTGCTACTCTGAGGTGTTTTGGAATGTCAGGAAGGGATGAGGAGCAGTGGGAAAAGTGGATGGCAAGTGACATGCGGGAGGACATGGGTGGACTCAGGACACCTGCCTACATCTGCCATCTCCAATGGGAGGTTTTTGACAAAGTTCTTTTGCTGTGAATTGTCACAAATACCACATTAAACCCCCTATGCAATAATAGGAACTTTGGTTTGGATTGGTTTTATTCCCTGAAGATTATCAAGTAAGGAAAAAATGAAGATGTCATTTAGAATGGTTATTGCTTCTATTAACAAGAACATTGCAATAGTAGTTAAAAATCCTTCATTTGTATGGGGCCTGGAAATACAAAAGAGCAACAACGTGGAGCACCAGTGAGGTGGGAATTCTTTACAAGGGTGCCACCAAATGTGATCTATGTGTCCAGTTTATACTTCTGTGGCAGAACACAACATGTTAAAGAAATGAGCTGAGCAGGTGCTGGGGTGTAAGAAAGAAAAGAGGGAAGGAGGGGGTTGGTGGCGAGGAAGATTGGTGCCTTTAGTGGAACATGGAAGGATTTGCCTTGTTGGTACATGAGCCTCACTCTCCTAACAGCTGCCCTGGTGCTGAAAGGGGTTTCCATGGATAGGGTGGTGGCTGTGGAAACAATTAATTTCAAGTATGTGTTACCTGGGGGCTTTGTTTGCTTAAATTTACTTGAATGAAACAAAACCCAAACCAAGCGTGTGTGGAAGAGATCATATACTAGTGTAATGGATAATTAAAGGATGTGAAAAGGAACTTATCTTTGTCTTTTGACATCATTTTCCTTCTGGCAGCCACTCCTGTGAGCGTGATTTCTTTCATGGCGGGTCCCTGTGTATGCCTGCAGTGGAAAGAGAAGTCTGTTTGTTTAGTGCTCCAAACTAGAGCCTCTTACTTGAATCTCATTGGTTAGTCCTGAGTTCTGTGCTTTCCCAAAACTGGAGGTTTAGATTAGACCACCCAACAGGATGGCTGGAGAGAAATCTCTTGGGACCCCAATGGCCTCAGATGGCAACTTTCCACTCTGCTGTTTAATGATCTACTGCTGAGAGCTTGCTGATCACCTGCTAGTCACACAAAGTGTCCCACCCCACTAGGGACCCCTAGTGTCCCTCCTGCTCTGTAATAAGATGGCAGTGTTTCATTTTTTAAGTTGGGTTTACTAATATAGTGTAAATTATAGAAATAAGTATAAAATATCTTCTTAAAAATGTAAGTTTCTGAAAAGAAGTCAAGATTTCACTGGCTCTTCTAAGTTTTCCTCACCTGGCAGGTGGCTTCCATTTTTCTGTGACACAAAGTGATTGATAGGAATCTTGAGGCAAGACTTCCTCCATGCCCCGCTGATGTGCCTCCTTCCCTGGGTGAGGACACCAGATGCAGATGTTGTGGAAGTGAGCGCAGGACCTTTTGTTTATTTTCCTGTCACATAGTTGATCACATTCATGGTGCCAACTACTTTGTAGTATCAGAAATTACAGGTTCAACAGGCTCAGTAAATACTTTTGCTTGTCAGTTTCATAATCCTAGAAATTTACCTGTGATCTGATCTTTAGTCCACTACACCAGCTCCTCCCCAATCTTTGACCCAGCCCTTCCCGCTAGGTGATTCAACTCAACAACATTTTCCTAAATTTTCATTTTTCTTATTGGCTTATGACTTTTTTTCTTTATAATATCATTTGCATGAGGGATGTTGGCAATTGAGAATAGTTTCTGCTCAGTGGATCTTGAACTGACTTTTCCTGCTAGGAACAATTTTAATGGACTCTTTCTTTTTTTTCTGGAAGCCCAAGAACATAAGCATAGTCAAGCCACACTTTTCTTGGTTGCATCTTTAAGTGCTTTTCTTGAAATCAATGACAGTACTTTCATGTTCTACTGATGTTAGAAGAGAATGCCATGTCCTTAAATAGTCATTTAAGCTCTTAGACATTTTATCATTTCAATGTAGAAAAGAGATATGAATCATATTCCAGAAACTTAGGCTTCACAAATCCACAAACAACATTAATTATAGGGAAATGTTAATCAAAACCACAGTGAAATATTGTATAATTCTTCATGTACTGTGATCATTTTTATTAAAACTATCCTAAGTGTTAATAAAAAGGTTCGTGAGCAGTATAATTGGAAATTTACTAGTGCTGGGAGGATTTAGTAAATAGTTCAGTGAGTTAGTAATTAGTATTGCAGTTTTTTTTTTTTTAAAAAAAGGTCAAATATCCAGTGTGGAACTTGCAAAAAAAAAAAAAGCAGACATATAAAACAAGGGAACAGCATAAAGAGTCTAGAAATGAATTCATGTACTGGTGGCCAATTGATCTTCGGCAAAAATAGCAATAACACATGGAGAAATAATAGTCTCTTCAATGAATGATACTGAAAAAAAATAAGTATTGGCTACCCACGTACAGAAAATGCAGACTGGAACATGAAAGTGATGCAAGAATTTTAAATGGAAAGAAAAAACTGAAACCCTAACACTACCAGGAAACACAAACTGGTAGTACTTGCCTGTAACTCCAGCACTTTGGAGGCTGAGGCAGGAGGATTGCATGTTTGAGTCTAGCCTGGGTAACAACTTAGTTAGTGAGAGTGTGTGTCGAAATGGAAAAAAGGAAGGGGAAGGATTGGGTTGTAGTTCAGTGCAAAGACCCTGGGTTCAGTCCCTAGCAGTAAAATCAACCATAAAAATCCCACAAAACAAAACAAAGAAAACCCAGCAAAATCTCTTTGGCATTGGCCTTGGTGATAATGTTTTTAGATATAATACTAACGGCATAGATAATAAAAGCAAAAGCAGATAAATGTGATCGTATCAAATTAAAAAGGATCCCCATCCAACTTGAACAATTATTGGAGCAAAAACCAACCTATGGAATGGGAGGAAATATTTGTAAACCATTAATCTGATATGAAGTTAATACAAAAATAAATCAAACAGATTGAACACAAAGATACCATGTAACTCAGCAATTCCCATGTAGGTGCATATCCCAGAGAAACGAATACTTGCTTACACCTGTGTTTTTATATGAACGTTCAGAGGAGCATTCATCAGGCAAAAAATTGGAAATCTGCAAGTTCATCACATATGAATGGATAAACAAAGCATAGCCTATCCATAGAATAGAATATTAGCAATGAGAATAGAATATTAGCAATAATAGAACAGAATATTAGCGCAGAAGGAAGATATGGTCTACAACACGGGTGAACTTTACAGATGTTCTGAGTGAAAGAAGCTAGGCACACAAGGCCACATCCTGTATGATTCCATTTCCACAAAACATTACTATAGGTAAATCCACAGAAACAAATAGGTTAGCCCTTCTCAGTAGCTGGGGAGAAGGAACGGAATGGCAGTGACCTTGTTTATGTTTTCTGTCACGAGTAATGGAAATGTTCTGGAAGCAGAAGATGATGAGAGTCATATAACTCAGAGAATATAGGAAGGAACAGCAAATTGTATACTTTGGCTGATTTGTATATGAATTATAGCTGATGAAAATGTACTCACGTATGTGAAGGGAGGAAGGAAGTGGGACATGACTGGCTAGCCGAATCTGGAATTGAGAGTAGTCAATCTGGAGAATTCTCTGTTGGGAGCAGAAATTAGCAAAATTTAGGGCTAAAATGACCTCATAAATAACAACGGTAGAAAGTCCTTTTATCTCCTAGGCTAATCACTTTTGCTGATGTGTTAGGTCTCTAATTCTTTATACTAGTTAATAAAAATTCTTGTTATTGGAGATTTAATATTCTCCACGTTGAGGGCGAATATGTAAATCTTGACTTTGATGATGTTTCTCCAGAGACAGCATTTGCCGTGGAAGCGGCAGTGCTGCTTGATAATGAAGTACCGAGAGGCATGTCACAGCCTGAGATGGAGATGGGAGCAGATGAGACTCTGAAGGGACGTACGAATTCTCTCTTGTTTCAGAATAAAAGCTTTATCATTTTAAGGCAATCAAAATGCTTTACAGAACCGAGGTTTCGTCTAGTGTGACGACTTAGGAGAGCTTCTCTTTCCCTGAGCTGTCTGAGCACAGGCCCTTTGGTGGCTCCTGCAGGAAATTGAAGGGGATTTCTTTTCAGAATCAATGTCTTTCAGCTAACTACAAAGGTAATCTCTGAGCTACTGTTGGGTGTAAGCACTGCGATGCCAGGGAGCAGGCCCCAGCTGACTCCACCTCCCTAGAAGCCACCACTGTGTCACTTGCAGAGTAGGCACTGGTTGTGTTTTTCCTGAATGATAATGTTCACAAAGATACAAATTGGTGAAGAATAGTAACAGAAGAGAAAGGGAATTTCTGTTCAACTGATCGCGTATGAATGTAATTGCAAACTGCAAAATACCTTAAAGGGAGATAAGAAAGGACATATGGAATTGTGGATGGTACAGTGGCCTCAGGAAGCCTCTGTGATCTTTACTTGGGGTGCACTTAGGACTCCTTCAGGGGTTACTGTGGACGTTTGGGAGTTGACAGCCCCAGTCCATACTTTGACAGCTACTGGAACTCATTAGGCCTCAGCTTTTCTGGATTTGAAATGTGAAGGTTCGTGTGCGTTGTTCACAAAACTCTTCTAAGGATTAAATGAAGTTGTTCAGATGATGTTCCTGGGATGTGAGAATCTCTCCGTAGATGCTCGCTCTGATTTTAACCCTTGAGATCTTCTGAGCAAGTCGTAAGAGCTTAGTGTGTCCTCATCTGTGTTGTGCATCCCCAATGAGACTGGCCTGTCGATAATGGGTCAACCTCTTACCCTCAGTTCCTAGGTGCTGGAGAAATACAACGTTTTCATCATTTCATAGCTTTCTGTGTTTCTCAATGAATCTCGAAAAGCCACTTAAGCTGCAGTCCACTGATGGCATTTATGTGAATATTCCAGGTGGTGAAATGACTCTGTGCAAAGGAAGGTGGAGAGGCACAGCACATTCTGCCTACTTTTTTGTGTGTATGTAGTGCTGACGATTGAACTCAGGGCTCTGAGCGTGCGAAGCAAGTGCTCTGCTACTGAGCAACACCCTTGGCTCTTTTAAAATTTAATTTTGAGACAAGTTCTCATCAAGTTGCCCAGGATGGGATTAAACTTGCAATCCTCCTGTTACAACCTCCCGGGGAGGTGGAGTTATAGTCATGCACCACTTTGCCTAGTCCTAGAAACCCCCGAATTCTCAGTTTCTCAGGTTGACATTCTGGAAATAATGTTTGTTACTCTGGCTAGTGGGAAGTATCTTCATTAATGTAATTATAAGCTTTTAAAAGCCAAACCATGTTAAGAAGTGAAATGATTGTGCAGGAAACATATGTAGAGGGGAGTATAGAGGTCCTGTTTTGTTATTAATTTCCTGTTCTTTGGGGTCATCACTGCTATCTGTAGCACACACTTTCCTAAGCATAACGCAGACTGGCCTGCTGGGTTGGAAATGAGCCCCGTCCAGGAACGTTAGTATTACCTACTTCACTAAGTTATACATAAATTATAAACAAAATGATCTCGCCATCTATTTATTTTCAAATGAAGCTATATATTTGACCATAAAAAGATAAAATATCTCATTGTCTGAAAATTATGGCACATTTCCTTAAGTGTTACCTGTATCTATCTTTGAGACTGGAGAAATACGTTCTAAAGGTAAAACATAGCATGCAAATGCACAGATGGCAGGAAGCCATCATTAGAGTTTTCCTGATTAATGCTGTAAGTCACAATTTATCATAGCAACTTAAATGCTTTGCATAGCACTCCCTGTTGATCAATTGATTGACTTATAAAAATAATAAAGAAGCAATCCTTATGAAGTATTTATTATGTTTTCCCTTGTCTCAAGAAAATGTTTTTAGCTGTGGTTTTATAAGCAATCACCCTAACAGTGATTAGATCCTTCTAGCTCTTAGGTGTTGTGTCATTTAAATGACATCAATTTCCTTTGAGTATTTGGCTTATGAATGAGCATAGAACCCTGGGCTTACTAAAAGGTTCCCACTGTTATGATATTTACAAAGAACTGGAATTAAAAGAGATCAGTCTCTCTTTAGTCAAAATATTCTCCATTTCTTAGTACAACCCTTGTCTAAGTTTTTTTTTTTTTTTCTTCCCTGTTTCCTTTGATCTTAGATATCTGGTGTAGCATTATAGAGTGTTAGCTCCACAAAGAACTTTGAGATCATTCTCAAGATTGGAAGACTGAGTGTTTTTGGTCTTACCATGTTTGAAATTAGGGCATCTGGGCCTAACTGGTGACCTTTGGCCCAAGAAGCCACATTTCCCCCTTTTGTCTCTCCCAAGTTTCCTCAGGAAGGCCATTCCCCTTGAGCTATTGGGCATCTCCACTCAGTTTTGTGAGGGAGCCTTGACAGGGGGCTGCAGGCACGAAAGCTACTGAGGCATGTGGCATTTCCAGGTGTCTCGTAAACAGTTGTTGCTGGGTGTGGTGAACTGAAACAAATGTATTCTATGTGGACATAAAACTGGTGACATGGAGCTAGTTTTGTTTTATTGAATTATCTGTAAGGTTTGGCATAATAAACCATGGTGAAATACTTCCCACTTCTGTGCCTGCTTTTATTAGTTTGAAATTTGGGTCTATTTTTTATTGCTGTTGGTACTTGGAATAGGGTTTAATATAATAACCAATTATGTCTCTGTCATGTTCATTTTGGTTTTGTTGCCTGTTCTGTATCATAATAGGCCAAGTCAGTAGAAGACAATGTCCTTTTTCTTGAGAGTAGTTATATTGAGGTATCTAACATACCTCAATAAATAATTTGTTGTTGTATGCAGCATTGAAACTACGAACTTCAGAAACCAATCTCTCTTCTTCTCCTTGAAACAACTTAACAACCTAACTTCTCTGCATGCCCAGATAGAGTGTGCTTTGACTTTTTTCCTTTTCTCATTTTTATCGTTGTTTGGAGGTATCACACAATTCTGATTTCTGCCTCTGTATTTTCATCTCCTAAATATAGCATCTTAGTTACTTTTTGTTGCTGGATACCAAACATCCACAACTTAAGAAAGGAAAGATTTATTTTAGCACACAGTTCCAGAAGGTCTCAGTCCACTGAGGGGCAGCTGGCAATGTGTGGAAGGGGACTTAGCGGGAGAGAAGCTGTTCACGGCATGGTGTGACAGGAAACCTCGAGAATGGAAGGGTGGAGCTAACATATACCCTTCCAGGTCATGTTCCAGTGATCAGACCCTTCTGACAAGACCCTTCCTCTTAATAGCACAAGACATCACGGTGAATTAACCCTCGTGCTTGAATTACCTTTTATGTATGAGGCTTTTGGAAGACATTCCAGATTCAAACCATAATATATAGCAATTCTTGGTTTTTGCAATTCCATAACTCATAAAGTTTACTATTTTCTAGAGGACCTGAAGTTATTTGTGATTTTACAAAGACAAGAATTAGAAATGGACTGTTCACACCTACTTGATGTGCTAGAGAAAGTCCTAAATCAAGGCACTCAGCTGACCAAACCCTTAGCATGGAATCACTTAGAAATCAATAAAAGTTCTAGGTGCATCTATCTCTATCTTTTAGTCTTTATTCCTTATCAGGCACATATTTATGACCCATCTTATAGAATATAGATGTTAATTTGGGATTTATCATGTTTTAGCATGCTTAAAATCTTTTAAAACAGTGATTGATACTTGAACAAAACACCAAGAGAAGCTATGCATTTTCTCTGGTGCAGGAAATGAACATGTATATTTTTCAAAATCTCCTCGGGCGAGTCTCACATGCAACTAGAGATGGGATTCAATGGGCTAGGTCATTAAAAAATTCTTCATAAGTTCCTAGCTTAAAGAACTTAAATGAAAGAGTAGTACTTTATAGGTAAATGAATACAATCTGATACCTTCATGCTTAGTGAAATGAGTCAAACTCAGAAGATTAAATATTGCACAATTTCTCTGATTTGAGAAATCCAGAATACAAGCATTTTATAGAATCAAATAGGTGTGATAGTGGGAGTCAGGAGGGATGAGGGGGTGTGAGAAGGTCACAAAAGGAGAGGGAGAAGGATTGTAATGTTGGCACAATGTATGTGTGCACACATCCCCAAGTTCAATGTAGCAATTGGGTATCGCATATATATGGTAATTCAAACATGAGGGTTAATTCATTGGGATATCTTATGTTATTAAGAGGAAAGGTCTTGTCAGAAGGCAATATATATATATATATATATATATATATATATATATATATATATATGGAGAAAATCACTCAGTGAATGACAGCCAACAACACAAGAAAGGCTCGGATGATTTTTTATTCCTATTATGAGCATTTATTAAAATGTTCTTTAAATCATTGGTCCCCACCCAACATTTTTAACTCCAAGGACCAGTTTAAAGATTATTGTTGGAGATGATTCGCCTGAGGATGGCGGTGGGGAGGTACTTGTGCAGCAGGTTATTGGAGGATGGCTTTGGAACGGCCAGCAGCAGCTGGTGGGAGGTGGGGAGGGAAGCTCTACCTCTTGCCAGGTCAGCAGCAGCATTGGAATGGAGGAGGAGGCACTGAAAGGAGATGAAACTTCCCGGGGACTCGCCTCCTGATCTTGGTTCATCTGTCCCACCCACATCGTTCTTCCATGGCCACAGACTGATTCCCGTCCTCAGCCTGGGAACTGGGGACTCCTACTCTAAACCAGAGCTCCTTCTGGTGACATTTTCATTTTCTTTGACTCTGCTATGTACCTCCGTTCTTTCCACAACATTTGGATGTGCATTTTTGTTAGCGTGGGAAGCTTGTGCTCATCTTCTCTCTCCTGGTGAAGTCCTTCCTGTACATTCTTCAGAACTTCACGAGACTCAGTGTTGCTCAGGGAAGCCTCCCCTGACCCCAGCCTAGGTGAAACGTCATGAGTATTCACGCTTTTCCGTGTGGGTCTTAGGGCAGTTATACTTAGATTCGGGTCATTTTTCTGTCTACTGACCTTATTCCCAGCAGCCCTGTAACTCCACAAGGGTTTCAAGGTCACATTTCTAGAATCATATTTGTACATAGTTAATACTTTTGACAGTTGATGGGCGAATAAATAAAAACTTGTCGTATCTATCCTTGTTGTGACTATTCCACGATCAGAATGGAGAAGGCTTTTTATTGAATTACAGCTAAATTAAGTTTAGTAATAGCTAGCTAAATACTGTGTAGACTGGAGCGTAAGCTAAGGCTTCTCAACTTTGGCACCATTGACATTTGGGGTCAGATAGTTGTACCCTGTGTGTTGGAGGATGCTGACCAGCAACATTAGCCTCCGCCCTTTAGACAACTGTAGAATATCCTCCCCTAGTTCTAGCAAACAGTATATCTCCAGACTTTGCCAATTGTCCTGTAGTGTCAACATCGGCCTTTGTTGTTGTAGGCAACTAGAGGAAAAAGGCAAAGATATGGAGACTTTAAGTTTAATTTTTTTTTCTGGTGGGACCCCTTAGTGGCTCTCTGCTTCTCTCTGACCTGGAGGTACAGGGGACTTAGTCATTGCTCACCATAAAAAAATTCTTGAAAAAAAGCACCCCAATTTTTGGAATATGTTGAGTTCTATCTGGAGGACTTTCTTTTACTGGTACCCAACAACTTCAGATTTAAGATTAAATAAAAATGAGGTTGGTAGCAACTGAAAATAACTCAATTTCATGGGCCACTGGAGTTCTTAGAACGAAACCTGAAGTCAGTGTTAGGTACATGAGCCTAGAAGTTTCCTGTGACCTCCAGAACCCTCCCATGTCAGTGGATTTGTTTCTTGTCTTTTGGTAATGTCTCTTTCTTCATAAATTTCTTCTTAATTTGGTAAATCAATAGAATAATGAGAGCTTTTAAGAAGTGAAGATGCCCAACCCTCTCATGTGGAGATTCTGTTGGGTCAGAAATCTAAAATTGTAAGGGTCAGTGGTATTGACAGTTCTCTAGGTTTGGAAGACATTGATCTGGGCCACAGCCACAGCTTGCGGGGATTGTAGTTAGCTTTCAGCAATTAGCTCAATTAGCCTCAGGGGAGGAGGCTGGATGGGAAAAGAGAGATGTTGATCAAAAGGTACAAAGTTTCCGTTGGACAGGAGGCATAAGCTTTAGTCATCAACTGCACAGAATGGTTGCTATAATAAACATTTTGTGTCCACAATGTCTTAGGAAAGTCTCATGTCTTTGGAAGGTGATTGGACCATGGGGCAGTGTACTCATCAGGAGATTCGTTCATTGATGAGTTTAGTAGCTGAATGTGCTGGTGGGAGGTAGGGCCTGGGAGGAGGTGGGTCGCTTGAGGCACGACTTGGAAGGCCTGTCTTGTCCCCAGTGAGAATTGGAAGGCCTGTCTAGTCCCCAGCACGTGCATTCATTTTCTGCTTCCTGACTGCTGTGGGTTAAACAGCTGTTTTCCCACCATACCTCCCACTGTGCTGTTTCTGCCTTCCTGCTAGCTGACTGTGGAGCCAAAATAAACCTCCTCCTTTAATTTGGAGGTATTGGATATTTGGTTCTACCAATGGGAAAATGAATAATCCAGTAACTAATGACATATTATGTATTTCAAAATTGCTAAAAATAAAGTTTAAGATGTTCATAAAGAAGAATAAGTATCCATGGTGATGGATTTGTTAATTAACCTGATTCAATTATTATACACTGTGAATGTAAATCAAGTCATCACATTGGACCCAGTAAATATACACAATTACTATTTGTCAACTCAAGAATAAAATAAAATTAGGCATTGAGCTCTATGTTGAAGGGGCAGGGTTTGATGCACATGTGTTTAGGGGCTGTCTAGAGTCTATGGGTTGGGGTCACTCTGCTGTGAAGATGGGAATGGATAGTGTGGGGGAAGGAATGATGTTGGCCATGTAGGCTGAATTGTACGGAAGAAATGAAGAGAATATTTAGATTGGAGACTGTGATAGTTAATCTTTATTATCACCTTGATTTGGTTAATAGACAGAGCCATGGTCAGACTGTCAGGACACTATGGATTAACACGCCGATGAGTTCATAGCTAAATGTGCTAGGCAAAAGTGGGTCTCTTTTGGAGGAAGTCAGCTACTAGCCTTTGAAAGGGAGAGCTGGTCCCTGCTCTCTTCCTCTCTGGTCCTTCCTTGGTCTCCCTGCTTCCTGGTGACCACGAGGTGAGCAACTTCCCTCTGCCACGCCATTCTCCATACGTTTTTTGCTTCACCTTAGCCCCTGAATTGAAGGAGTTAAGCGACTATGGACCAAAACCCCTGAAACTGTGAATCGAGATTATCTCTTCTTCCTTATGATTTTTTTTTAAAGATATTGCCACAGAGACAGAAAGCTGGCTAATCCAGGGAACAATGCCAATGGCACCTGGAAATCCACCTTCTGTGTGTTCCAGGCCCACTTGGATTCGTTCAGCTGCCAAGGGCAGTTGTCATCTTCAGTCTCGTTCACGCTTTCCCTCTCTCTTAATAAAATACACTTCCAGTATTTTCTATTTAGTGGAAATAGAAGGAATATATAAGAAAGACAAATTGGGTATTTGTACAGGCAAAATTCTTTTCTATTAAAAAATACTGAATAGGAAACACTCTATAACATTTCACAGGTATTGGACTATTTGGAGGGGTGGCGCTGGGGGCAGAGGTGTGCACAGGTACTCTGGCTATGTCCTACTGTGCCCAGGAATTTTATTATGGTCCAAAGAGGGCAGATGCTGAGCGGAGTGGGAGCTCATGTTTTTGGTGACCTCTCAGGCTTATGCAGTAAGGATTTCTTCACACATACTGAATAGCACTTACATACTGTGTAACAAGTTCAATTTGTAAGAATCTGTTTAAAAGATGTCACCACACACGTCGGAAGAAAATATTCTCACAGGGAAGGAGTTAGTCATGTTTCATATTGCAGACAATTTGGAGGAATGGGATTTGGGTTACTGGACATGAGTGCAATACAAATGTAATTGTTTGGAGGTAATTTGAAGAAAAATGAAGTGTGCTTGTACTGGGAGTTCAAGGGCATCAAATAGTCTTTATGAGATGGGAGTTTGGGGAGAAAATTCATTGAAAATTGCACTCTGGGTTTCAAGCTGTCAGTCAGAGACTGAGTTCTTTATTCTGAGTGAACTCATGGCTTTTAAGGAGGAAAGTAGCTTTTGTGAAAGTCCTTCACCACTGAAGGATTCTTTTACCTACTCCTCTTCTGTTCCTCCTTCTACTGGGGATGCTAGGCAAGTGCTTTACCACCAAGCTACATCCCCAGCTGTCAAGGATTTCTTCTTTAAAATTCATGTAAAAGGCACCTTATTCCTTAATATTTTATTGTTCCATTGCACACCCTCCTGAAGATTTGGTTTATAATATTGTTGGTACTTACAGTTTTAGCTATAACAATTTTTAGGTGGGATATTGAGATTGGCTTTAAACGTATTTGGGTATTGTCTTCTTTTGGTTAGCTCCAAGTTTTGGAATGGCTGACTCAGCTGACAGTTGTTATCTGTAGACGTGGAGTGGGACATGTTTGCCTAGCACTTGGGGTATTTAACTTACAAGAAAGAACGTATGGGAATTAAGTTAGAGCCAAGGAGTCTGGGTAGATAGGAGTGTGAAAAGATACTCAAGTGTGTAGTGGGTAGAAATCAGGGCCCATATCCATACTGCCTAGATTCTAAACCAGTTCTAACGCTTACTAGATCTTGTAGGCGAATAGCATCCCCGAATCTCTTGCCTTCTGTAATATGTCATTGCCCCTCCCTTTAAGGAGATGAGCCCACTTCCCACCATGGCTTATTCTTTTAACATGATCTACTTTTCTAGAGTAAGTGTGACGATGTCAGTTCTAAGGCTGATCCTCAGGAGCTCTGTGCACTTCTGCCTCGGAACCCTGTGTCCTCCCCCTAAACAGACCAGCAGAGCAGCCTGCTCATGCATGAAAGACCATGTGAATGTAAGTTCCTCATCCAATAAGAGCCGACGTTCAGATACAAAGATATCTTGCCAAATGGCAGCTGGTGCCAGAGGCAAAGAGAATGCAAGACCAGAAAAAAATGTTTAGCTGGACTTAGCTCAAAGAAAAGTTGAGTACTCCTGAAGCAGTAAGTCCCTTCTGTGATTGTGGGCACCGTTCTCAACATTTCTGGACCAGTCCTCTGGGCTGTATGGTATAGTTGGATGTGACCACATGACCGCAGAGCCATATTTGGGAAACTTCTCAGTCCAGTGCCTTGTGCAGAGAAGGTGATGCTAGCTAGCGCTTGGTTCGTCAGGGCAGAATTTTTCTCAGCTCTGCCTGGAGCATGCTGATCATTGATGTAGAGTGGCAGAGAGCTGGTGCCTCTGATTACATTACTTTATTGAAGGAAACAGAATATGGGGAAGCCAGGTCTTTTTCTCCCTGTTTAGAAGACAGGAAGAGGCAGCTATTATTTTTCGAAGAACACCTGCACCAGTTCCCAGATACAGGGGTCCCTATGCTACTGGAGAGGCAGTAGGCAGCGTTCTGTCTGCAGCCAGAGCTGGTTCTACTTTCCCTTGCTATAGAGAATATAAGCTTTCAGCATAAGTAAAGGAATTATTTGCTTTATGTAATTGGGTACCTCTAAGTAAAGAAACATCAGATGGATGTTTACTCTATTAGATGATGGCATTCTGGGGCACTCTCGCTCTATCACGCTAAAGCAGATCCAGACACAGAAAAATACCTGCTCAGACCTGACATTTACAATTTCCAAGAACTTGGCAGAATCCCAGTGCCTGAGTGCTGAAGGTGTGGAGAAGAGGAGCTGTGTCAGGAGAGGGACGGTAGGCACAGTGCATCTGAAGACACACAGCTCTTGGGCCTGTGCTGCTGGCGACCCCTGCCACCACAGGCCTCTGCCACCAGTCACAACTAATCTTATTTTTTTTCTTCTGTAAGGAAATTATCTCCAGGAAATATACCTGCTTTATAAAGTTATTGTTTGCCAGTCATGGGAGAATCTGTTTGCGCAGCAGGTCCTATGTTTGGTATTTATAGGATTACGGACTATCAGAACTTTATACGCTAGCAGCGGTTGATTATGTGCTAAGTGTTCGAATTACACTGGAGCTTAAAAGAAATGATATCTGGGCTCCCTTGCTGTCTGGTGAAAGCATTATCTCCAGGGGTAGAACTAGTATGTTGCAAATGTTCCCCGGACTTTTCTGATGTGAAACTGGGGTTGAGAATTGCTGATTTGAACCGGTACTTTTCCCTTGTCAAGTAATTACAAAGGCAAGATGGTGCCAGACTTGGTTAATTTGTGTTCCAATTATTTAAAAAAAAAAAAACTCGCAGTAACCCAGCAAATTATGTCAGCGGGAAGGGATCAGGAAAGGCCCTGGGCAGAGTTCATGGTGTGTGTGACTGATGTAGAGGCTAGAAAATGAGGGAAGAACATCAACCCTGGGTGTGGGTGGTCCCTCCTATAGACTGGCAGCTTGAACTAAATAAAAAGAAAGAAGGAAGATTGTCCCAGCTTCCCCTGGGAGAGCTCCAGCCTTCACCATTATCTCTAGACGTTGACACATCCCTGTCTTCGTGTTTCGGATCTTCTTAGCAGATTTGCTCCAGTCCTAAGCCTTTCCGTTACCTTTGTACAAAACCCACACCACAGACTTGCATGTGCTAGAGTTCTTCTATCTCACATCTGGGCAGCCACTGACCCTCCAGTGGCAGGCAGCCATTTTGGACTCATAAGATGTCCAAATAAATTCCCCTCTATATGTGATTTCCAATAATTCTGCCTCACATTCTGTCTATACTTTTTTATTGTCATGTTTACCGTGTTGGCATTTGTCCTCAGCCTAATGGTCTCAAGATGCATCTTAAGACAAAAAAGGGATGATATATGCACACACATACACAGACACACACACACACAGACACACACACACACACTTTATTTCTTTTTAAGAGTGAGTGCAGTCATTTCTGAAGTTTCTCAGTTTTTTTAAAAAAAACACTCCTTGTCCAGAATTGTATCACGCTTCCAAACCTAAGCCAGCCTGTGGCAACGATTACAGTTGTCAAAGATCATTTATGGCTGGTCTTCCTGGGTCTGGAGAAACAGTCACTCTGGGCATGGTGGCCACGATCAAGATCAAGACTTTGGCAATGGGATTGGCAGGGTGGGAATGGCTGATTCATCATATATGGCAGGTTAGGACAGGCTGTGCTGTTGTGACAAGTGAATCCTAGCATTCCGGTGGCTTAGCCCAATACAGTTTTATTTCACGCTCATGTTTGATGCCGGTTAGATGGAGTCTGACATTCACCTAGTGACTTTAATTCACATGCCCATATCCCTCCATTTAGTGAGGTCCTCTTGTTAACACATTGCCTTCCAGATGGTCATAGCAATGTGAAGGCACTTACTTTAGCTACCTGAACCCATAAGTGATGTTAACGGGTACAACCTGACTTCAAGGCTGACCTTGCAGGGCAGTGAACACTTAGAAGATCCTGTCTTCACCAGGGCAGGCAACTAAGTAAAACAAAAACAAAAACAAAAAAGTCCCGCAGATTAAAATAGGTAAATGGAGCTCAGGGAAAGAAAAAGGTGCTAGAGAGGAAATATGCACAGTGTTTTGTACCCCACTCCTGCTTCCAATCTTATTGGACCTCTGTTTTTGTACCACAGAGATGAAATTGCTGTTAGCTACTTGGACTAAAACATCAGACAAATTTCGTTCATAGTTTAAAAATAATTGTGAAGTGCTTTTGAGCACAGAGGCAGGAAATGTGTAAATGTTTGGTGTCTTTACCATGCTGTTTGATGGCCCCAAGAGCTTGTCATTACTCAGCTGAGTGTCTGCATCTAGACACAGCAGTAAGTGACGATTCTTGCATTTGGAGAGAAAAATGATGCGTGTAGCCTTGCCCTTCTGCCTCTAGCCTTGGCACGGTGAACCTCAAGACCTTTTCGTCAAAAAAATTAGTCATTCACCCCAGGTCCTTGAATTGTTTGTGAGGAACTATTATACTGACTCATCTGTTTTTCCAGAAGATGGGTCAGGCTTGTTGGTGAATGCAAGTAAGTTTGTAAATCCAATTGGATCTGGTAGAGTGAGAGATTTTAATATAAACATCTCATTTAAAAAGAATATAAACTCTCCTAGAGCAAAAAAGTATGATTTATCCTCTCATGGTACCTGCCAGTCTTAGGTTATTTATAATAAGGGCTCTGCAAATCCAATTTGGTGGGCTATATGGGGAGTGTCTCATCTCTAGGCCTGGAATGTGCTTGATTTCTACAGAACTTTTGATAATGTACACAGAAAGTTAATTTTATTTAGTATGTGGGTAGTTTATTTTACGGTCTCTTCTATATAGCATATTTATCTCAGGATGCTATCTTTTCCCTGCACGGGCATCACAACATCGTTGCCTCCTAAACTGAAGGTCATCTTGAATCTGGAGCCATCAGTCATCAAAATACAGGGAATCCACAAGATGGAAACAGCAAAAGACCTTTGGAATCAGACAGAAGGCACGCGGAAACTCTTGTGTTAAATTTCCTCATGTCAGAATTCCTTCAATTCTCTGACGAGGTTATGACTTGCTGTACTCAGAGTCTAAAATAATGACCATCTGACCTCATAGCAGAGGTCATCACAGGCCTGGTTAAAGGAATGGTTTTCACGCTGTGGAAACCATCATTTAAGACAGCAGTATAGCTCTGTTTCAAGTCACAGGGAACTATGTCCTTTTCCTTTTCTGTCGCGAAGAACAAAGCAGTTTAATGTAAGGTTGTCCCTAGATTAGCAAGAAAGTACGAATGACTATGCAGCGGGTCCTTACCAGAGAATGGAGACAAACAGAACCGGCCCCTGCCTTCCTGCTGCTTAGAAGAATTCATAGCACTTGTATCACAGGAGGAAACACTGTGGTCATTCTGCGAGACCATAGCTGTCTCAGTCTGCCAGTGGCTTCCTGGAGGAAAGTACATCCAAGAATTTTTATATTGAGTAGTGCACTTAATTATAAACATATCAAATAAAATACAGCGACATTAATTATGTACTAGAATTATATCAGTATGTAACCATGTTTGTAGTCACGCCTAACTGTATAACTATAATACCTAAGCTAGGACCGTGGAAAGAGGGAGCAGACCGGAGTTTGGGAGAACAGTTGTTTAGACGAATGGATTTGCTTATAAACAGTCTTGAGGCGCCCATGGCTTTATGAACTGAATGGTGTTCACACCACGAGTTTTCCAAAAAATGTAACACTAGCATTTTGGAGTATTGAAATTTTGAGTTTCATTTGCTGTTTATTTTATGATATTGGTGCTTTTGAATATGTATGCTAAACATTTTATTTTATAGGGAAAATCCTATAAATTAATTTTTGTCCTGGAAAATAAAAAGCCACATCTTGTTGTCTGGAACATTTACTTAGGCAGCTCAGGGCTGAGTTCTGAGAATGACTGTGTTCTTACTGAAGTTGCATAAACCACATACAACTGAGGAAATTGGAAAATTATCTAAGGCGCTGATTGCCCAAGGAGGATGACTGTCTGAGATGGTACTTGAGATTGTCCAAAGGACTGGTCCTTTTTAACCTCAAGAGAATACCTGGAAATGACCAATTTCAGAGAGATTCTGCCTTTGCCCTTTTAGGAAAATACCAGCTCTGGATAGTTCTTCAAAGATCATTTGTCTTCCTTGATAGGAGAAGATTAATTCTGGGAATTCACAGAGATTTCTTTGTCCCAAGTCCTTAAAGGAGAAGAGTTGCTGATTGTATCTTTAACTTCTGCCTAACACTGGTGAGGCGTTGTCCTATGTAAGGTTGGTGAAAGTGCAGAATAGGGTAAGTCTAAGTAAATTGGTAAAAAGTATCTTTGTGCTTCTTGTAGCTTTGGTTGTATTTGTGAATTCATTCGGAAGAACTGGTAAGAAAAGAGAATGTTATGTTGGACTATGGTTTCCTCATCTTGCATTTGAACACAACTCACTCAAGTCAACGTTTCCTGTATTCTTGTTATATGTTATATTCCAGGATCCACTGAAAATGAGCAAATGCAACATGAAATGATTAGGTACTACAGTTAGAGAATGTTGTGGTGCTATGGGAGTACCCAAGAAGGAAAGCTAAGCAGGACCGCTGGTAGTCGTTGAAGCTCCTCTCTGGGATAGCAGTCAGCTCTGAAAAGGCATAAAAGATGAATAAATTAACCACATGAATGGGCTCGGGGAAAGGTTGTGGAAAGGAATAGGAAGTGGATAAGTGGGGTCTATTAAGCAGAAACAGTTAGGCCTGGAGGCGCCTTATATGCTATGTTCAGAAGTTTGGCTTCTTCCAAAGACCAGTGAGAAGCTGGAAAATGTAAAATCACACTTGGATTTTAGAACTTCCATTCAGTTGAGAAAAAGGGATTGGAGGAGGCAAACATGTTCTCAGGAGGCTGATAACAGATTGGGGGAAGAGATGTGGTCTAGTCTTGGAGATGTAAGTCATTTAAAACATAGTGTTCATTCCTTTTAAAGTACAATGAATTTAAATAGGCTAGACATGCTTTTCAAGAGTGAGCAGCTCAGAAAAATGTGGACAGGAATCAAAGAACTTTCTGTAGATACTGCAAGATGTCTGATGTTGGGGGAACAGCTCTGGGGTCGGAACCAGTGGTGGACAGAGGAGAACCACCACATTTACTTCTAGAAAAATCGACACAATATAGCTGAGGAGTTCTGGTTGTCCCTGCTCCTGGGCCGGGCAGAGTTTCTTTTGACTGTAGAAGAGAACATGGGGTTCTTGAATCCATTTGTGCCCCAGCATTTCTCTAGGAATTTCTACACAGGTAGAAATTTTCAAATGCATGAGGTACCTGTAATACATGTTTATTTTTAAGTATAAAGAATGCAAAGTAGTTCTCTTTGTGGATTTCCTCAATTCTGCACCAAATGCATCACTGCCATCAAGTTGTGCTTTCAAAAGTATTTTGTCCTTGAAAATATCCCAAAACTTAAAAATTGAGAACCATTATTTTGCAGGGGAGCATTAGACATCCGCTCAGTCCCGTGTGACTAATTATAGCTTTGGATCTAACCCAAAAAGGTGCTTTTAAGTAGACTTCTGTGAAAATAGGAACATGATGGCTGAGTTTAACAAAGGTTCATGGTCTTTTTTGATTGTCTCTCCTTTTATTTTTTGCTTAGCCCTTATATGTCCTCTTCTTGCAGACTGTAGTTCTTTCAGATAGCACATGTGACTTCACCTAACTGGAACATAAACTAGGGCTGCAGACATCCAGATATAATTTTTCATCAAGCCCATGAAATCTGATTTGATTTGATGATGATGCCAACAGCTGTAACTAATGTAAAAATAATGTCAATAACAAGAAGCTTGACATTTACGGAGTATTTGAAAATGAAATGATGTCTCCGCCAAGCCTGGCTAGTCCATTCTGCAGGGGCTGAACATGCAGATGAGGAGCAAATGGAGCTGCCTGTTTGCAGGGAAGTGAGACAGGTGGGGAGGGGAGAGAGAATCGAGTTGTGTGTCAGAGTAAAACGGCAGGACTTGGCTCATCCCAAGCAGTGCTTCTTAATACTAGCCGACTGCTATGATCACTTTTGGGAATTTCTTCAACACGGACCCAGGCCCTATCTAGACCAAACCCAATCAGAATCTCAGGAATGGAGAGTGAGAAATGAATTTTTTAAAATACTCCCAGTGCACTCACCTAAATGGGTATTAGTAACCAGTGGTTGTTAATCCTTTCTTTTCAACTTTATTGGGTTAAGAAATGGCTATTTGTGAAGCAGGCTCCTGAGTGTGTCAGGGTGGGTCATAGAGGTGTGACCTTGGCTACTCTTGATGGTCCCTGTCCCTTTCCTCTTTGGCTGTGTTCTGTGGGTCTGCTTTCTGGTCCCTAGGAACAGAGTAGCTTTGCTTTGTCATGTCCTGCTGCCGTGATGTTTCTGCCTTGGAGTAAGATTTTATGGATGGAATTTCTTGAACCATGAGCCAAATTGAAACTGTCCTTCTAAAAGACGTGGATGCTGGTTATTGTGTTCCAGGGACATAAAAAGCTGACTAATACGTGATCCTTGAGGACTTGCTGAAATGAATGGAGGGGCCCAGTGTCCAGAGCTTCTGGTTCATCATGGCTGGGTAGTGCCTGAGAATGTGTACGTATAACAAATTCTTCGGTGATGCTGTTGCCACTGTTCAAGAGACCATACTTTGAGAGCCAGATGAGCTTGGGACTGGAAGTTTTCTCTGTGGTGTTTGTGTGTCTGTGTGTGGAGAGGTCAGAGCTTTCTTTTTGTTACACTTGGACAAATTTTGAAGATAGATCAAAGAAGAATTCTTTCCTGTGGCTAGATGTAGCTCTAGGAACAATTTTATAGTAGATACAAATGGCTTCAACAACAGTTCTAAGAATTACGAGATTGTCATAGTTATTTTCTTGTGTGCTATTCAATGAAGTTGCATGAATTTAACTCTCTGTGCTTATGTGGGAAAATGAAATGGTATAGCACCGAGCTGGCTGTCACTTGGCCATAGGTTTCTTCTACCTTTTCAGCCTTCATACTGTGTCAGCTGGGAAGGGGATGGGATGTGAACCTAGTGCTATAACTTTCACAGTGCATGGATGGCTTAAGAAAGCTGGCTGCAGGCTGGGACCAGGTAACATCTGCCCCCTTGGGACAGGCACCGAAATCACTTTTTGAATAAAATGTCAGTGAATACGATGTGACTTCTCTGATGGTTAGTATTATGGGGGGGTGGGGTGGGCATTCAGAGTGTTGGGTTGCATCAGGGTGATAGGGAGTTCAACAGCAGGTCAAATTTGGAGACCCAGAAAGAGATTTGGCTCCAGAGAAGGTATCAGGGTCTTTGTTACTGGGATGAAACATCTGTCAGAATACTGGATGAGAGCTGACCAGAGCAGAATAGAGGGCCAAGGAGCAAAGATTAAGATGGAAAAAACATCCACGGTTCTCTGAATGAGGAACCCGGACTTTGAAACAAGACGCGCCTAGATAATAGATAATTCAACAAGGATTCAATGGTGGGACCAGAGCACATGAAAAGGAATGTCTAATCAAGTGCCAGAAAACATTAGCTCCGGGAAAGGTGTTCTGTAGAGGTTTTACATCCACAAGGATTGACATGCTGAGGGTAAAACTTTAAACAATGGAATATAACTCGCATTTCTCTTATCTAAGCTCCATTCAGATGAGCTACATTAAAATGTTTGCATAAAACATTAGAGTAAGTGTCACGTTGCTGTCTGAATATTCTCCAGTGGTATATGCTAGGACATGAAGAAGTGGGTTAGCACAAATTGTTGATCTTGTCCTGTATCAAAGATGTTTGTTCTGTAGAGTGGATTGGAATAATTCCCGAGGACTTCCCCTCAAAAGTGGGTTTAATAGACCAAGGCAGCTATCCTATTTTGTCCATATAAAAGGGTTTTCCTAGGTTTTTTTCCCCCTGAAAGAGTGGGACGTGGTAGAACCTTTTAAGAGATGTAACTTCCTAGAAGGCAGTTAGGTCATGAGGAGTGCGCCTTTCCATCAGATTTTGAGACACTGGCCCTTTCTCTCTGTCTTTGCTTCCAGGCCACTATGAAGTCTTACACTTGCATTGAAGGAGCTCTCATTCCTGACTCAGCCGCTCCTTGTCGAATATATGGAATTAACAAATTTACAGAGACCTGGGCTCTTGTGGGTTAATCCTTTTGTTCCAAGGGAAACGTGAATCTCAGATAGGTTTTGACTTACACAGATCCAGTGTTATGCTCCACTTTCGTTTTTTGCTGCATATGCCCTGAACCACTTATTTTAGGAATCTTATTTTGTCTTACTAGGACATATCCGCTCATATTACTCGAGCCTGTGCTCCCCATTACCCACCTTGCCTGTTTCACCTATATTCCATATGTAAGCCTTTGGACTCAACGCATATTCCCTAAGCTCATCTTAAGGGCAAAGATCTATGTGGTGACTTCCGTGGGTCAGCATGCACCGTTTTCTCCTGGTGGCTCCCAGAGGAATCTGTGCTCTCTCTGGTGTCCTCACTGTGGTTTTCTTTGGGTTATAAGGCTGTTTCTCTCTTTTTCTAGCAAGGGAGATTTCTCACGGCGGAGATAGCGAAGTACCTCTGAATCTTCTGCATGCCCAGTGCAGCATACTCATTCAAGAAATGGTTGCTGGCTAGAACCCACACGCTATGGAGAGGGCATTTCTAAGCCAGTACCTGTCGTAGCACTCGGGTCCTCATTGAATGCAACTTCCACAGGAATCATTCCTTGAGGTATTCTGTGGTTGGAGTGAACTCTTTTTTCAAGAATGCTAATATTTTGGCTCATTTAGTGTTATTGACCTCAATAACATTTGTGCAATCTACTGAAGCTTGAAAAATACGTTTGGAATTAGGTGATTTAATTAACTTTTATAGACTACTTTGAGGACACATAGTGTCTCAGTTACTTTTATGTTGCGGGGACAGAACACCTGGCATCCACAACATATGGGAGAAAAGATTTATTTAGCTCACAGTTTCAGAAGGCTTCAATCTGCTCATAGGCAGTTGACAGTAGTGGAAGCACAAGGAAATGGGCTAGCTGGAAGAAGCTGTTCATGGCATCGTGGGCAGGAAGTCAAGTGAGGGAGGAAGGATGGAACTAGGCATACCCTTTCAGGTCTAGCCCCAGCATTCCATCCTTTCCAGGTCAAGCTCCAATGTCCCACCCCTTCCAATGAGGCCTCACCATCTAACAGCACATAGTTCCATAGCTATTCCACAACACCCAAATGCATGAGATTTTGGGGGGATATTCCAGATCCAAACCGTAACACATAGTCTATCTTCGAGACAGGCAGCTGCATGGGGATTTGCGGTAAGTGATAGATGAACTGTGCTGGAAGCCTAGATACCCACAAGGTTATATTGCAAACATTAGAAAGACAGACAAGGCTCAAGTGGTTTCCATGCTGTGTTGTCTGTCTGAGCTGGGACCATGCCAGAGGTAATTATATTTTCCTTGAAATTAGGTCTTGATGTTGCTGAAACCAGAGGCTTGATTTGCTTCAAAGATCATGTCCTAGAAGTCCTTGTTTTTTAATTTGCAAGAGGGTAAGCAGTGAACAGTGTGCCTTGGCCACCAGGGCTCTCCTGAGTGTCCCTGTCTGAGATAACCCATTCACCCAGTTACTCTAGACCCCTGTGTTCCTATTATTATAAAGAAGAGCATAAATGAGAGACATTTTTTCTGTGCACTGCATGCATTTTCATTGTCAGGACGAGAGTTGTGTGCTATGAGAATGTACCTGCCCTGTTCCCCCTCTGTCACTCTCATCTTCTCCACAAAGCCAGCCCTGCTGCCTCATACAGCCCCCTGCTCTCACAGGCAGGTGACTGGAGGCGGGAGGTAGAATCTGCTTTCGCTTTTTGCACTGGGTCTCCCAAGTGGGCCAGCATCGGCAAGTAAAATGGAGCCCAACGAGAGAAATGTGCGATGGGAGAAGTTGCTTCACCTGTAGGCCAGTGGATCTGGGTGGAAGGGTTGAAAAGGAAGATCTCAGAGTTGGCCTGGGCATATGCCCTAGGCTAGAAGGCCTAGGCTAGAATTAATTTCACAAATAATAATTATGGGATACAAATTGATGATCTGATCTATCTGTGTATTACAAAGAGATTCAATCAAGCTAGTTACCATATCCATCACCTCACTAATTTACTGTATTTTTTTTAATGTGGTGAGAATGTTAAAAGTTTAACTTCCCATACCCAAAGGCCATGAGCTTCAAGAAGTGATTGTTTCTGTTTTCCATCATTACACAATGCACCACAGAGAAATTTCCATTTAAAATCAGATTAGCTAGGACATGACCTATTTTGGCCCTGCAGATGCTTCCTTCTTAGTAATGGTCAAGGCCATTTCAGAAAGTCCCTTTGAACATGGAGGGCTGAATAAGATGACAAAGTTTTGATTTCTCCTTTCGCATAAATAGGTTGACCCTCTTAATTTTTCTAGGTCTGCTTAACTAATCCCACCAGCCTGCTTTACCTGATTGCATGAAACAAACCTGTTCCAAACCTTTGGTCAGGTAGAATCTTGAAATCTGAATTTTGTACATAATTGTGTAGGAGCCGTATCAGCTTCCAGTAATACGATAATGTGTAATCTGTGGCTTGAGTGCAAAATAGGTAAGGGGGGGGGGCAGTTTCTCTGCATTAATAATAACATGAAGGGGTCATACTCTAGCAATAGAAATTCATGAAAACCTTTTTGAAACTCAAGTTGAACTCATTTTATAAGATAGATATCCTAAAAAATCAATTAGAAACTAAAAACTTCAGCTAATTAAATCTTCTCAGTGGAATTCATAACAGAAAAGGGGAAAGTAATCCCTGTCCCTCTTCACTCCTTGGTCCCTTGACTTCTGGTGGTTCCTCTCTCAAGGTGTTTATGTTCCATAAGTCACTCCCAAAGTTTTAAAATGATGCCATAATGTGGTCTGGTGTGTCTTTTATCCTCCTTTGAAATGTAGTTGGTGCATTTTTCTAAATATGGAACTCAAGCTGTCTGATCATGGGATATTTTAAAAAATAATTTTTGACAATTCCTTCTTTCTCATATTCCTGTTTATGTCAGCTCTGGGAATGCTCACAGTTGACTTGCTCACTTTTGTATGTTCATTTTCTCATCGGCTTTTTGTCTCTGATTTCTCAGTTTTGTTTAATTTCTTTTGCCATGTAATTCTTAATTTTTTATATTTCCATGTTGTTTTTAAAGAAGTAACATGTTTTTGTGTCATGATTCGCATGTCCTTATCACTCTGAGGATATTAATTATAGCTTTCTTTAGGTATTTTGTCTGCCTCTCTATACCATGTTCTCTCCAAGTTTCTTTTTTCTATATTTAGAATTCCATCATCTTTCACATTATGAACTTTTCTCAAATATTTGAGGATCTTTGGATCTCTGCTGAGTTTTATTTTTAATTGACTCATATAAAAGTGAGGAAGAACTTGCCAGTATGAGGCTTCACTTTGGGGGATTATGAAAGACCATAGCTCCTTCTGGGAACTTTTGGATGTTTCAATATCGAAAGGTCATTTTTCTTGAATTTCTGATTTTCCCCAAAGAAAATATTCTAATTTTCTGCAAGGTATAAACTTGATTGAGCATTCGTGAGGGAAAGTTGGGAAGGGAGCTAAGACTGTCACCATTTACCGTGACTTTGCCACGGGTCTCCTGTGTTCAGTATGGCATTCTCAATCACAGACAGGACCTAGAATGCCTGATTTCACAGTCTCTATGGTTTCAGTTACTTGGACTTCCCATTTTCTGCTTGTGTAGAAGAGAGAAATTTGCTTGTCAGTATGCTTTAGGGTATGGGGAGATTCGCAAATATAACTATTACTGTGTGGCCCCATCCGTGCCCTGGTGCTGACAGGTACTTTACACCTTTAACCACTGAGACTCTGATATTCTACAGAACAAACAGACATAATTTAGCTCTCTCTCACTTTTAACTTATCTGTTATTTCTTTCCAAATTTATTCTGACTGTATTTCTTGTTTTTGATGTCTAAATGTTGTTGTCATCATATCTCTCTTTTCTTTGTTTTGTTGGATTCTCTTTTAAAGTCATCTATTAAAAAGTAGTTTTTTTTAATTTTGGAAAACACAGGAAAATAGGCGTGCCTGGTCTGCCATGTTAACAGGATGTCTCCACGTTCATTTACTTTTCTACTGTAAAAGAAACAAAGAGAGAAGAAAAAATTGCTTAAGGTTATGCATACAATCACAGGAAGATTTCTCATTGTGTGTTCTCAACTTAATCTAGCAGAATTTTAGTTCACCTCTCCAGGTTTCTGAAAATTTTGTGTAGTTCACATTGTAACGATGTGAGTTCTGTTTTTAAATGATTCAATGAAGTCATTGCCATTATTATCATTAACAAATTTTCCTTTCTTATTTTTAAATTGAATTAATTATTTATTTTTGGAAACAGAGTCTTCCTATGTAACATGGACTGACCTTGACCTTGATATGTAGCCAACTTGGACTCCACCTCACAACTCTATTGCCTCAGCCTTCCAAGTATTGTGCACCATTATCTTTGGTTCTTTTTATTTTATTATTTTATTTTATTTTATCTTATCTTATCTTATTTGGTAATAAGAATGGAAGCCAGGGCCTCACAAATACAAAGTTCATGCTTCACTACTGAGTGATACCCTCACTCCAAAATATGTCTTGATTTTAGGCGTTTAATAAGCATTTAATGAGCACGTTATAGAGCTTGCCATTTAGCAGAGAGGATAGGTATTATGGCTTGGATTTCAGGAGTTCCCAAAGCTTACGCGTTATGGGATTGGTTGTCAGAGGGTGGGCTTTTTGCATGGTGATTGGATCAGCAGGACTCTAACTTCATTGGGTGTACTAATCCACTGATAAGATCTTAACTTGACAGCATTATTGAGGGATGATAGAAACAGAATGTGGCACCTAGTTGAAGGACGCAGTTCCTGAGGCTGTGAACTTGGAGACTGTCTTCTAGTCCCCAGCCTGTTCCTCTCTGGCTCCTTTTCTCTTTGCTTCCTGACTGCTTTGAGCTGAGCAGTTTTTCTTTTCTTTTTTAATTTCTTGCCTTTTTTCTTTTCTTTTCTTTACTTTCTTTGTTTCTTTGTTTCTTTCTTTCTTTGTTTCTTTGTTTGTTTCTTTGTTCCTTCCTTCCTTCCTTCCTTCCTTCCTTCCTTCCTTCCTTCCTTCCTTCCATCCATCCTTACTTCCTTCCTTCCTTTCTTTTTTCAAAACAGGATCTTGCTCTGTAGTCTTGGCTGGTCCTGAACTCACTATGGAGCTCAAGCTGCCCTTGAACTCATGGCAGTCCTCCTGCTTCAATCTTCCTAATGCTGGGATTACAGGTGTGCACCACCATGTCCAGCTATTACGGGGTGCTGGAGGACTGAGCCCAGGGCCTTCCACTTTCTAGGCAAGAACTCTAATCACTTAACTATGCCCTCAGCCTGTGGCTTCATTTGCCACACTCTTCTGCCATGATGTTTCTGCCTTGGCACAGGCCTAAAAGCAATGGAACCAGCTAACTATGGCTTGAAAGCTCTGGACTGTGAGCCAAAATGAATCTGTACACGTTTAAGTTGTTTTTCTTAAGTACTTGGTTGCAGCAAATAAAAAAGAGCTAACATAATTGGTGTCTGTCAAATAATCATACTCAATGGAATTTCACTTGCCTTCTGTGTGACCACAATCAAGTTACTTAAACTCTCCAAGCCCAAGTTAATTATCTGAGAATCTGAGAAGTGGTGTTAGAAAGATTGAGACTCTTTTTAATTACTTAATTAATTTTCTGAGACAGGGTCTCCTTCTGCAGCCCAGGCTGGTCCTGAACTCACGATATAGCCCAGGCTAATCTTGGACTCAGGCAATCCTCCTGTCTGAGCCTCCCAAGTGCTGGGATTACAGGTGTGTGCTACCACACCTGGCTTATGTGGTGCTGGAGAAAGGAGCATTTAACGCTTGACTTAGTGCTTGCTAGGCAAGCACTTTAACTGCTCAGCCATTCCTCCAGCCCCAAGATTGAAAATAAGATTAAAAGAGATTATAAGAAAGTCCTGTGTGTGTGCGTGCGTGTACACAGTGCGAATGTCCCAGTCTGGAGTTCACCTACTATGCTCATGAATGTACTATTTGCTGGAGGCACTTGAAAAAAATTTTAGTATACACGCTGCCCACAGAGAGCAACTATTCTTTACTTTTTGATTGTATAAAATGTGATTTATTGGGGAATGTGTTGTATCTATCTGCGTTTGGAGGTAGGATCAGTGCCCCTGATGAACATGAGAAATTATGGAATATCAAAGAGGTGTATAACCACATAATGAAATTTTATGGTTCAGGCAATGCAGCTATACTAGAAAATTGAGATAGTAATGAAGAGAAATGGAAGGAGATGGTGTGGAGATGTTGTGTACAGTGTTTTACACTAGTCAAGCTTTTGGGTAAAATATTTTAAATTGTTTGAGGACAGGAGGAGACAGGGTGTATCAATCAATTTGTTAGAAGGAAAATTATCTGATTGGAGTTCACTACAAAGAAAACAAAATAGAGACTCCAGACTAAGTTCACAGGACAGCGAGCCAGCTGTGGACAGGAGTAAATCCATGGATCATGGACGAGTGGTCAGGGTCTTGCGGGAGGACACTTTGGAGATCATAAAAGCAGATTATGGGCATCACAAGAAAGGAAGGAAGAGATTAAAGAGAAGAAAAGAATGCATTTTGGACTCTGTTTTATTTACAAGATATGGAGACATGAAGAATTTTTAATTTGTAGAAGTGTTTCTGGTTTGTTAAAGAATTATGAATATGTAAACATGGAAATATTTTTTAAACATAAAATGCAAACAGATTACTGCGGGAGATAGGCATCTCCCCTTCTGAATTTCCCTAGAAGGAGAAATGAATCAGCTGATAAAAAGATCAGAAGGAAGTTACTAAAAGAGGATGAAATGAGGCCTCACCCATCCTATCTCCATCTTGTCTCCATCCTCCTCGATGAAGAGGGTTGATGACTTGATGTATGTTTTTAATTGTCGCGATTGTGGTAACTTTGCTTAATCAACTTCCTGGGCTACACTTTGGTATAAATTTTGTGAAGGTTTTGACCAGGCAATCTTAGGAAGGGTTGGAGATTTCTTGGCAAATATACGTGGTGAAAAAATTTGAGGAAAAACACAAAGGGAGAATTAGAGCCGATCAGGATAGTGGTTCCATCTAGGGAGTAGGGAAAGGAAGCGTATGACATGGAGAGCAAGCCAGTGAGCGTTGCTGAGGTTGTCCTGTCCTCCTTGGCAAGGCTTTACTCCTGGTGAAGAGATCTTTCACTTACTGTAGAAGATGACTTGATGTCCTCCCAGACTCCAGTGATTGATTACCAATGTGTCTTCTCAAGGGAGGTACTTTGAGTCTTATCAATCTAGCCTCATATACAGTAATAACTAAGGCTACAGGGCTTAGGTCTGGACTCTGAGGCTTCCATCCCTGGAGCTCAGGACAATGCTCTGGTGCCGGGGGGTTGTCTGGAGCAAGATCTTAAGTTTCAGTTTCTTCCAGAAGCAAGACTGTGTGCCAAGATCACGGGCTTTGGAGACAGAGAGTCTAGGGCCCTATTCCCAGCTGGGCAACTTCCCAAGTTATCATTTGAGACATTTAATTCTTGAACCGTGATTTAGCTCGTTTGTATATGAGGCTCAGTACTATTAACCTGGAAGAGTGCTGTCAGTACTAGAGATGGAGGTGCTTAGTCATCACTATGGGTAACGATTGTGACAGTTGACTTGGATGGCTGGACTTCCTTGAAATCATTAACATTAAATTAGCAATTCTAATAGAACCATCGTGATTAGCATACAGAGTTGTTCTTGTGAGAAGCAGCTCCACTGTAGATCACCATCTGCTGTTTGGGATATCTACCCAAGCAAATTTTGTTCAGGGCGTTTCTTTCTCTTCCCATAGCTATTTAATACCTATGGCTTGTATTTTTTTTGATGGACAGTCTTTTTTATTTCATCTCAGCTCTTACTAAGAAATTCGGAGTGAATTTCAAGTAGCTATGTTTTAAAACAGAGTGTCCAAAACCATTTTCAAATACAAAAAAATCAGTCCAGTAGTTTTTTGTAGATGTAGGCAGAAATCTATCTTTACTCTTCCGTGTGAGATAGATAACAGTAATGTCTATATTCATCTGTATTATTTTCTGGACCAGGGGAGTCCCTTTATATCAAGGAATCCTATTTTATATTTTATAATGTTTCCAGTGTCCAGCATGGAAATATTCTGACTTTTTTTTTTTTAGTAATTTACTCAACAAAATAGCCAACTCAACGTTTTCTTCATTGTAGAATTTTCCAGAATATTCAATGTTAGGAATATGCCCTGCACAAGAGAGATGTGAGCTTACAATATGGGTAGGGGGTGGGAGGATGTTAAACAAGTCATTGCGCAATGTAATTTGTTTTGATATACAGTGGAGGGAAAAGTGCAATGAGTATACCATAGAGATCTACCGATGAAAATGTATTTGGAGTCCAGGGGATTTTGAAGGTCTCACCATGGTGATCTGAATTTACAGAGGCCTTTGTTATCTGCTCAGTCTACATACCTAGAAGACAAAAATTTTGATTTAATATCACACTCTACCTAAAGAGAATGGTCCTCTCCCCTCCCATATAGCATGTTTTAGGTGCCTGTCCTGTACATGTTGATTCTTTTAGACCTTACCACTGCCCAGTATTTGGTGTAGACTGTACTTACACCTAATGAAGGGAAAATAGGCCTTCAGTCAAATTACCCAGTGTCTAGATGCCCATAGGTAAGAATCGGCTGAGCCTGGGAAATTTCTTGTCTTCTGACCCCTAGCTCCTTCTATCTGCAGTGTTTTTTCCTCCTTTCGAGGTATTTCTAGTAACAGAACATTGATCTCGAGATCAGCCCATTATGTAAACCTGTCAGGAGAGAGATGCCCAGGTTGAGCTGAGGTGGAAGATCAGTTCAGCATCTGGTAGTCCTCCTTTGCTCTTCCAGACAGCCACTATCTTACCTTCAAATGACTTAAAAATTGTATATGGCTTGGTTTTACAACCATGATTCTATACCACATTGTTCATTTCAGCTCACGACTCTATGCAGCTTAGATCCTACTGGATAAGCCCAGTGAAATGCCAGTAGTTATTATAGCTCCACGACTACAAGAGACACCTCTCTAAACCTGTTAATGAGCAACTCTTGCTAAATATTCATGAGCAGTAGTATTGGCTGAGTCTTTATGAATTCAGGCCACTTGGATTTTCACGTGCATTGCTTTCCTGTAAACAGGACACTGGAATGATCAGGCAAGCTTCCTTGTTTCCAGCAGATGCGTGCTAAGTACTTGTTGATTTGATTTCTTATGTTATCCTCAGGGGAGGAGATACGTGAGTGCTTGCAGTGGAGACTGTGCCTGTCCCTCTGGGGCACAGCAAAGATGTAGACTAGCTGGACCCTGCTCTGGAAGGTGTTGCCATCCAATTGAAGACAGCACATGTGTGCTGAAACAATTAGACAGTCCCCTGTGATGGAAAGGGATCAAGTGCTAAGTTGTGTGTTGTCACTGCTGGCGCTTCTAGAGGTCAGGGGAGTCAGGTGTAAAGCCAAATGGCCCCTTCTGCCGAGTCTTGATAAACTGGCAGGGATTAGAGAGTTTAGAAAAATGGTTCAAGACAGGGGCAGCTATAGAAATAAAGACTTAAGGCAGGAATCCACAAGGCTATGTGGAGGTGAAAGGAAGGGGAGTGGAACCGTGGGAAAACGTGCTGTGAGTGGCCCAAGGAAATGACGTCGAGGGATCAGGAGATGACTTGTGCCATAGAATATAACTCCATCACACAGGACGCAATTGCACGGATACAAAACAAACAAACAAACAACCAACCAACCCCAAAAGGAATCAGCTTTAGTAACTTGGGCCCATCTCTTGGAGTATTCATGGTAGATGGGGTAGAACAGGATGTGTGAAGCGGAGCAGAAGACCTATTGTTGATCTTGTGGGTACCAGGGAGCCATTCTAAGCTCTTGTGGGAGGGAGTCATACTTTAAAAAGATTGTTCTTCCAGTTTGGTTTTGAAAGAAAGAAGGGGTGCTGCCGTTCTTTTGCGTATTTTCTAAACTTGAGCTTTTCCCAAACTTGAAAGCTATTAATTGGTTTTTAATTAATGCACTGAAATACCTGACGCAGTCTACTTTATAAAGAAGAAAAGTTTGTTTCGGTTCATGGCTCTGGAGGTGCAAGGCCTAGGGATCTCATATTACCTTCTGATTTGTAGACAGCAGAGGAGATGTACAGTATTACATGGCAAGAGACAGCTTCTTGTCCGTCTGTGGTCTCTCCCACATTCCCGTAAAGCCACCAGGATCTGGCCATAGTACCTCTACCCCAATGACTTTATCTAACCCCTATCATTTTCCAAAGGCTTTCTCTCTATGTACCATATTGAATGAAGTCTCCAACCTCTCTGTACCAGTACCAACAAGTTTGGATATTAAACTGTTGCATGAACTGAGGGGGTGGGGTCAGACTGTACCTCAAATTCGCAAGGATGCTTCAATGAAGAGTTTTGTAAAATTCTTGATGATTACTTCTCATTAGCTAATAACAATTCCAAACAAATTGTATCTGTTAATCAATCTTAATGTTCTTACAGACAGTAATCTGGTAAGCCAGTAGCGTTAATAATGTGCTGACAAAGGAGCATGGAGATGTCTTGTTTAGATAAATTATTAGATCACGTCATGTCCTTATAACAGTATTACTGTGTTGGTATTTTTGCAAGCACAGGAAGTCGCTTTAATAGATCAGACTATTATTTCTGGCCAGTGCCAAGTGTAACCTCTGTAATGATGATATCACTTGTGTATTGATTTTTTGTGACTAAGGATTGGAAGTATTATTTTTCTCCCTACATTTATTCTATGACGTGTAAGCTGAGTATCGACAATTTAGAGGCAAAACAAAGCTGGGTTCCTCAGATCAAAGTCTCGAGAGAAGTTGGAGATCAGATAGTTATTTGATATTCAGCGTGAAGCAATGACTATTGAAATGACAATTATGATGAAGATGATGACGACACCCTACCATGTAATGAATGCTCTGAACCTGAGATATGAACTCACATAATATTTCTTATCTCCTTGAATCTTTAAAACTGCAATCCATTTATGTATGTATTTCATTACCTCTATTTTCCAGGACATAAACTAGGACCTGAAAACTGACTTCCTGGCACACAACTAGGAAATGGTGGAACTTATGACCCGAATCTCCACCTTCTTGTCCAGATTCTACTGGTGCATGTACCTCATTGCACAGTTTCTCTATTATGATGGTAAAGATGGGATTAGGGTTTTTGTGGCAGATACGTTTAATTGCTGCTCAAGATAGATTTTGTTTTCATAAGTAATGCACCCAGCTAGCACACTTTCCAAGCTCCTTTGTACCTAACGGTGCCCATCTACTATAACTCTGGTCAATGAGGAATAAGTTGATGGTTCTTGATGACTTCCCCGTACAGGTACAGATCCTTCCGGCAACCGTTTCACTCCCGTGCCTATCTTCAATGTGAATTCAGTATTCATATTTGTATAGCTGTCATTTTGCAGCAACGTGGGCAAAAACTAAATGCTAAGCTAGTGGAGAAAGAACATAGAATTAAATCAAGTATTTGATGACTCTCTTGAACATTTGTGAGGATCTTCACCTACCTCTTTATATGACCTAACACTAAATGATAAAACCAAATCTGATTCTATTTAATCCACTTTTATTACTTCCTTCATAAAGCAATCTTAACCAATAAAATCTTTATAGAACTTGACATACACAGTTTTCCAGTTGTGATACATTGAGGCTTAGGGATGAATAATTCTTTGTGGGTGGGGCAGGAACTGTTCTGTGCATGTAGGATATTAAGTATTATCTGTGGTTTTCCACTAATTGTCACAACTGAGACATGTCAGTCATTATCAAATGTCCCCTGGGATGTAAAATCGCTCTAGTTAGAATCATTGCCATGTGTCGTTACGTTTGATCATCATAATGTTTTTAGGGGAGCTGGATGCGTTTGATTTAAAAGATAAAGAAACCGAGACTTAAGAGAGAAGGTGATATGCCTGCTGTCGTGACTTCAGTAACACTGGGTCTTAGGACTGGAACTCGGGGTTTTTGGTTCTAGACTCAGTGTATTTCCCGTTATAATACTTGAGTCATTTGTTTTAAGTAAGACCACTGATCCAATGAATTTTCTGTTTTGATATTAACTGTTGTAAGGAAGAGTTGAAGCTGGGTAAGGCAGTGTTTACTGAGCAGAAGACTGTAATGTAACCATTTCTCCCTTGCTCACTCGATCACAAAGAAGCCACTCAATGTTCCAACAGTCAGTTCAAACCCCAAGGCTTCCAATGGATGCTGACGTCATCGTTCTGGCCACAGTTAAGTTGCCTTCTCTGGTTTTCCCAAAATGTATAAGCGAGCCAAAAAATTTCTCTTCATTTTTTGTTTGATTTTTGTTTTCTGTGCCTTCATGGAACTTGTCTTCAGTTGTCCCTTGGGATATTAAGAAAAATGGAAAAGATTCCATTTTGTTTTGATTGATTTGCCCCCTGCTTCGTTTCCTAGGGAACCAATTTGCAGCAACACCGGCCACCTGCTAACTCAGGCCTATGAGTTGAGTGTCTCATCTGGTTTATCTGGTGTTTCCAGATTTCTCTACTGGGATTGCCCACTGGGGTATGATCTGTGTAGCATCATTCTGAGTTCTAATTCTGAGCTTGTGAATAAAAGAACAAGACTCTTAGCCCATTATTAGCTGCCAGGAAATCTGTCGTTCTCTAGAAATATGCAGCAAGGAATAGCTCTTGAAGAGAGTATATTCAAAAGAGCCACGTTTTATAAACCAACTTCAGTCTTGACCTTTGTTTCTGTCTCATTTTTTCTAACAGTTTCAGGCCAAAAATCAATATAATTTTAAAGTGCATCTCTGTCTGGTGTCTTCAGAGAACCCCTGCAAAGTCTGCTAGACTCGCTAATGGCTACTAGGGCTGAATCATTTTAGCTCACTAACTACCAGCCTCTGAGAATGTTGTCTGAGCTTACTTGGGAGAAGTCATTGGGTTGTTTATGACCAAACTGTTAAATGTTGTTTTGAAAAGTTGTACATCATACTATCTTAAAATATTAAGGTAAATAGATGAACCTGCCCAAAGGGAACAGTGTATGAAAGAAAATTTGTTGATAGTTTTGTTACATTTTTCATACTCATTTTTAATGGATATTTATTTTTCTATATTTTGTTCTATTTTATATTCTTTTAATCTTTTGAAGAAGGGCATAATTAAATGAGTAGTTAATTTATGGGCCTAGTTTTGTGAAACATACACCCACTGCATTGATGGGGAATTATAAAAGAATTTAAAGAGATTATGGATCTGGTTCAACGATTGTCAGACCAGGTAAAGAGTAAAGACAAACAGTACAAAATGGTACACGAGTGCTGTGAAATGGAAGACTAGCCATTCCATGGGGTCTTGGTGTTTCCATGTTAATAGAACCCATGTGGTACACATAGTATTAGACATGACCAAGAAAAAGTTAAAAAATGATTCTTTCTGTGAAAGATTCAGTCTGATAAAAGAGTCAGATTATAAAAATAATGAACTATCTAGCAATGCAGCATTAAAGTATAGAATGATATAGGATCCATAATGGAAAAGTGATCTAAAGGGATAACTTGCATTTTGTGGTACTTTCTATCATTTACCATAAAATCTTTATTGTAAGGAGTTTGATTTTCCTCTCCTATGGTTCTACTGCAGAGAACTTCTGCTTTCCTCCAAACAACAGGAAAATGGCAGAGAGGACATTTCTTACTTCCTACTTACTTTCCTGAAGAGAAACACGAGTAATCGATCAGTCGTACATAACTTGATTTCCGTTTGTCCAGTTTGCACAGTCATTGCATCAAGAAGAGAACAAAGGCTCATCTCTAGTCCTTGGGTTCTCACAGACTGAAGCTTGGGTTTTTGAGGTAGGCTGCTCTGGCTTTCAGCATGTAGACAGGGTTTACTCTGTTGTAGGTTTGCATAAGGACATAACCAAGAAGCTCACCTTTTAACCTTGGATCTGACAAACATCTTTTCTAAAGGATCTTAAATATCAGATGGTGGTTCACCAAGCAGTTTATAGATGTTAATCTGACTTTAGATATTTGTCTATACTAGTGAGAACTCAGAAGGCAAGAGAGGTGAATTACCAGCTTCTCTCACCATCAGCCATCTCATTTCATGCTAGTAACAACCTTACAAAGAGGTTGTAACAAGGATCACTTTTCTTATTTTGCATGTGAAGAATTATATGGAGGCTGAGGCTATGTTGAACACTAGCATGCTAGCGTCCCAAACATGGCTTTGAATCCTGGTTCTGCTGCCTACGAGGGAGCTTACCTGGGGACAGGTTATTTAATTTTTAAGCCTTAGCTTCTTCCTCCTAAAATTAAAGTGGCATCGTCATTTCTATAAGTCCTTGTGAGAACTAGAGAACATTAAGTACAATGTCTGATACATGGCAGGAACTCAATGAATATTTGAACTGATTCGGAGTTGAGATATAAAGCCAAACCAGAAAACTAAAGAAACATCCATCAAAAACGAGTCTAAGAAGCAACTGACTGAGCCAATCAAAAGTTATCTGGAGGAATTCCAAAATGGAGTAGTTATCTAGGACAGACCCAGGGGGATATTACCATTGCTCTATGCGGGAGTATTGATTTCATTCAAAGAAACTAAACCAAGATGGATGTTGTGTCTTAAAGTGTGTAAAATTCCCTGCACAGCAACTTCTTTCTCATGAGACATTATTATTATTATTGTTATTAATTTTTTAGGGAGGAATCTATTAGTTCGTTGGTACAGACACTAGGTGCTCCAGGAGACGAGAGCCAGACTGTCCTTGTCTCCTCGATATTGGTAGTGTCTAGACCAGAGATGAGCATTTCTCATTGCTCAATAAACATTAGGTAAAACTGTACATAAACGAAGACGGGAAATTGAATAAATGGAGAAGACTTGTAAAAGAAGACATCCGAGAAAGTCCTTGAGGGATGAACGGACTTTGTAAGAAAATGGAAAGAAAAGACACTTGGAATGCTCAGTAGGATTTTAGAAAATACTCAGTTTGTAAATTAATACTCTTACAAGTAATTTCTTCCTCCCCAGGGAAGCGGATAGGTAGACAGAGAAGGAAAAATGGCAGAGTAGAGGACAAGCTTCGACGTGTACACAGTCCTGCCTACAGATGCATTTGGGTCACAGCTGAACAGTTGCGACTCTCCATTAAGTTAATGAAATTAATTTTTTTCCATATAGCATTTTCTATGCTGCAAAGCACTTTACAGTGAGAGGCAAATGGGGATAATGAGATAATGTTTCATGGAAGCATGCAGCAGCAAGTTTCCCTTCATTAGCAAGACAGAAGAATATATTAAAAATGGCATGGATTAAAGAAACCTCTCGAATAGCAATGAGACAAGAGAGTGCAGAAGCAGGATGTAACTCTTAAGGCTCTTTGTCCTTTACTGTACAAATAACTCAATAGCTGATGGCATTCCTAGTGAGTCTGTAGAAGTGGGCTTAGGGGGCTGAACATTTGTTCTTTTTAGAGCAGTGCCCCCCTGGCCTTTCTGACACCAGGGATCAGCTGAATTAAAGATCATTCTCCCAAGGATGGGGTGGGAGAGTGGGGTGGGTGGAAGAGATTCTTGTTACGCACTAGGATGGCTTTGAGCCGGTGATCAGCCCCAGGAGGGGAGCAGGAGCTAAGCTCCACCTCCTGGCAGATCAGCAGTGGCCCTAGAATCTACTAGGAGCATGCTTATTAGAGGCGGGGCTTGGCCCCCTACTCGCCATATGTGTTTCACTCACTTGTCCTCCCAACCTACCCCTTCCAAGGCCACGAGATCCTACAGGCTTGTGGCCTGAAGGTTGGGAACCTCTGGACTACATCTGTTGAAAATAGGGTCAAAATCTCTAGTGGCCCGCTAGTGAGATAGCCTGCTGAAGAGAAAAATTAACATTTTTGAGTCAACCAAATCTGAGTTAAAACCCAATTTTTCCCTTTGCTGCTGGTGTGGGATTATTTCCTCATTCATAAATTGGGTGTGAACACCTGCGTTTCAGAGTTCTTGTGAAAATTAAATTTGTAAATTGATCTAGCACCTAGGTTAGTACATAGCAGATGCTCATCAAACTTGTGCTTTCCTTAGTAACAAAAGGTTGTCAAGTAAGACGATTCTGTGATTTAGATCTTTGGTACAGGGGTGTGTGTGTGTGTTGCAGGATATTTCGTCAGATCATACAGATTGCCTCTGGAACATCTATTAGCCTCTTCTCTGTTGCCAGATCTCCAGTTTTGTCCATGGTTGCTCTAAGTGGCTTGGACAAGTTCGGGTTAATCCGAGCCCATAGCGGTCTCACTGTCTTGACAATCACTTGTTTATGAGTGGACATTAAAGTTTCTTTTGCATAATGTAAACATAGAGGAATTTTACTGGGAGACTTTTGGGGGACGTTTCTTTGCTCTTCACAGGAGACATGTACCGAGGGACCTTTGTTTCTAGTATCAGATGGTCTTGTGTCTATTTAGAGTATGTGGCACTGTAGCTACTCCTGGGATTAGGAGTGAAATTAGCTCCAGAAGAACATTTTACAGAAACAAACAAAAAACCTATATCTTAGCCTTAGTTTTTATAACCTAAATCAGCCAACTCTGGCCCACTCTGCGACAGCCGTTACACAGCAAATAAAATTATTCACTCATTAGGCAGTGTTGATTTGGGTGTTCTGTTACTTGTAGTTGAAGGCATCCTTACTGACTCAAGAGGCTGTCAGGTGGGGACCTAACGTTTGATTTGGAATTGAATTTCCCTTTAAGTGCAGAGGAAGATACTTATGTTTCCTTCACCGAGGCAGCTTTATTTGAAGTGAATTAAAAAATGCATTTCCGTGTCAGCCTGCCCTCAGCCTCCTTCTGGGAGAACATTCGGAAACCAGCACCTGTCTGACTCCTATACATAGAGATGCCTCTCACTGGGTCAGGAGGATTCGTAGACTGTTCATCCAGAAAGAGAAGTGTGAGCTACAATTTATGGGGCACCTATTCCACGCCAGAGTGCACTTTCAGATTTTAATCCCCACAGTGAGCATTTAAAAGGACAGAGGTTGTGTTAGATTCCTTGGAATATAGGGAAATTGAGGCTCAGAAGAGGTTAGACATCTCCTACTGTGGGATAGATCCCTTGCATAGGTACTAGGATCCCGTTTCTAGGTGAGGAGAGAGAAGTTCAAGGAATTTGAACTTACACACATGAAATTGATAAGGCTGGCCTAGAATTCAGGTTCCCTCATGGCTTGTCATGTTGTTCATTTCTTAAATTGTCATTAGATTTCCTGATGTCAGCAGTGAACAGATTAGTGGAGATTTACCTTTTGTAAAAGAAGAAGAGGGAAGGATTTTTGATTGGTTTCACTTTCTAAATTCTGTGTTACAAACACTCCCTCCATGATTAATTTCAAGCTACATAGTGATATCAATCAATTTTTTTCCTTCTGCTCTTTTTTCCTCTCTCTCTCTCTCTCTCTCTCTCTCTCTCTCTCTTTCTCTCTGTATACTATTTGATACTACTTGGGATCAAATCCAGGACCTTTGCACTGAGCTACATCACCAGCTAGTTTATTTATTATTTATTTATTCACATGATTATTCATAATCTGAGACAGGGTCTTGCTAAGTCACTCAAGCTGGGTTTGAACTTGTGCTCCTACCTCAGGCTCCAAGAATGCTAGGATTACATACATACACCACCGTGCCAGCTCCAATTTCTATAATTGTTAAAAAATTAGCAGTAGGCTCTTTAAAGCCAGGATGAGTTATATTACCTTGAAATAGGCAAATTGAGCCTCTTGTGAAGTTGTTAGAATCCTGTTGTCTGGAAGAAAAGGTATGAGGGCCTCAGGTGATTTCTGAGAGTGGGAACAGTGTCAGCACGGACACTTTTCTTTGCATTTAGTTTGTCTACCTGTGAAAAATAGGCTAATTTCTCTCCATCTTGCCTCTTCCTATCCACTTCCTCTGCAGTTTTTCTTTCACATTTAATTAAAAAAATAAGAAAGCTAGGACAAAAATCTTCCTTTGTGTTTGAACAAAAGATATTTGTCAGGCTTATTATGGATTTTTCTGTCATTCCCACAACGCATCAAGTTGAACAGAAGTTAGTTTTATTTTTCTTGCAAAGAAAAACAAACACCCTCTGGGCATTTTCTCATACCACAAACTCATTCCTTCTGAAGAGCAATAAGGACCGAGATGTCACGCACCGGCGTCTCTGAGCTGCCTGAGGAGGGTCTCCTATTTCCAATAGACTCTCATTTTCAGAACTGCTCCTTTCCTCAATATGATTTAGAATTTTATTTGTTCAGCCTGCAAAATGGAGTTGAGGAGATTATGGACTCCTGATATGAATCCTATTAGTGAGAGAACATCTAGCCACGAGAGCATCCATGTCTTGGCTATTACACTGTTGTAGATTACTCATAAAGCTCTGAGGACCTTGTCCGATTAGAAGCTTATTCTAAATAGCAAATTTCATGTGACTAAAGAGTGCAATTATTAGTTGCCATCTTCGGTGGACAGTTACGGAGCAGATAAGAAATGAGCATTTTTAAAAAAGCAATTAAATGGGCAGAAGGCCAAATCTGTAGATGGAAAAGAAAAGTAAGGAGCTGAAACAGGATGGCATTTGGAAATTTAACAAAGCAAGGTGATTTGTCCTTACTGTGCAGAAAAGTCTCTCGGCAGTGAATGGAATGATTACCTGGGCTGAGCTACTGGAGTCCAAAGGCCAGACCCTAGCAGTTAGTGATTGTTATTTGTGTCCTAATTAGACAGAAAGCATTTATTGGAAACCAGCAAGCCAAGGATTAGACAAAGGTTCCTTTGTCATTTCATTTATATAGGATTCTTTCCTTTCTTATTTTACTTAACAAAAGAAGATCCTACTGTGTCTGTTATTCTGTGACTACATTTTCTCAATTTATAAATGTGAACATTTTCCACATCAGTACATAGAATTCTATCTCCATTGCTTTATTTTATTTTTTTATTTTATAAATACATGAATTCCAAATTCTGTAACAGATTAGAGACCTGGGGCTTGGGGAATCAGTGGGCGCCTATGCCTACCCCTTTTTCAGAGGTTCATCCCCTTCCTATCTGAGCATAGCCTTCATGTTGGGGTCTCTTAGGTTATTATTTTTGTGCATTTCATAAGAAGGACGCCCATCCACAGTTCATCTTTTGTGCTTGGTCCATTTCACTGAGCATTATTGACTCGTTGGCCCCATTTTCGTCAAAAGCTTCTTATTTGTCTTTCTTTATGGCTGCATAATATTCCGTTGTGTATAAGTACCACATCTTCTTTAAACATTTCTCTGTTGATGTAGATTGTTTCTAGGATTTGGGTGTTATGAATTGTGCTGCTATAACCATAGATATGCAGGTGTCTCTTTGGTACATTGACTTCATTTCTCTTGGGAACATGCCCAAGAGAGCAGCAGCTGGATCAAATAGAATTTCCATTCTCAGCTTTCTAAGGAACCTCCAGATTACTTTCCATAATGGTTGTACCAGATTGCATTCCCATCAGCAGCCGAGTAGAGTTCCTTTATTTCCACACCCTCGCCAATAACTGGTTTTTGAGTTCTTGATGTGGGCCATGCTCACTTGAGTGACATGAAACCTCAGTGTCGTTTTTATTTGCATTTCTCTGGTGGCCGATGGTGAAGAACACTTTTTCATGTACTTGTTGGCCATCTGTACTTTTTCTTCTGTGAAGTTTCTTTCCATTTCAGCTGCCCACTTCTTGATGGGATCATTTATTTTAGAAGATTTTATGCTTTTGAGTTCTTTGTATATTCTAGATATGAGTCCTCTGTCTGAAGTGTTACTGGTAAAAATCTTATTCAAAAAACAGCAAGGGAAGAGGAAAAGAGTAGTTATTATAATTTTTTACCGTATATCTTTTAGTTTTGTGTTGTTTAAATGTTTTTATGACAATATGTGTCAGTGTCTTTTACTCTTCCAAATAACCATTTCTACATTGACCCCATATAAAGCTTAACTAGTTTATGAATGTCTTCCTGTGGTCAGTAAGATACATGTGTCCTAGTGTATCCATTTAAATTAGAAAAATGGCCCCATTAATGAAAAAAGCCTACCCTTTCCAATTTGTTCTACATCTTAATTCAAAACAAAACAAAATAAAAAACACGGATCAAAGGAGAGAATGCATACAGGAAATAAAAACCAAAAGAAAAGATTTCAAGTTAGCCAACTGGGGCTCTCCCTAGGTGCTGGGATTAGGGTGGCTTTTCTCCCCTTTATACCTCATCATGTTTTCCAATTGCTTTACGGTGAGTCAGCATTGTAATGCTTCCTACTAAAATTTTTCATTTTAAAAATACTGATAAGTCTCTCTATGTAAATCCTTGTTTTATTATCTAAACTGTTTTAGGTTATAAACAATAAATGCATGTTATGTGAAAAAATGCATAAATGGAAAAATAAGACATTCTTTGCTGATAATCGCACCTGCCTAAATGATAGCAGCAGAGAACGTCTTAGGGAGAAAGGAGAGGGCAGGCTGCTTCGCAGAACAAATAAGAGGGGGAAGCCCAGAGGAAAACACCAGAGAAGACAGGTGGGAGCACTAGGGCTCCTCGGTGGTGGTAGATATACCTGGCTTGAGTCCCGTCCTACCACGCCCTCTGATGGTGAGCAAGCTACTTCAGCTCTCTGGACTTCAATTTCCCCATTGGAAGGTGGGTTGTTGAAAGAATGCAGTGGCCAAGTGACAGAGCACACTTGCTACATTCAACAAAGCATTTTTCTCTTCTCAGGGGCTCTGAGCCAAAACACAGATGCAGTTACGCTCTATGTTGTGCGCGTTCATGTGGCATTTCCTGGCATGCTTGATGGAATTCTATGGGCCAAGGATGATGACTTTGGGAGGATGAGTTCAGTCTGTGAATTCATCCCAGCCCTACCAAGTCCCAAGGACAGGAGATCTATGGGGATCTGAAATAAGCCAGGGGGTTGGGAGGAGGGATAGTTCAATATACTTTTTTGATAGGGTCATTACTTTATTATTTTCTCTATAAATGCTGTGCTGACTCATTTCAGGAAAAAGAAATCGGCAAACACACACACACACACACACAGCCAAAAGGAAATAGAAAAGACTCATAATTTTCCAACCCACACTGAGGTATGAGTGTATGATTTTCAAACTTTTTTGTTCTTTCTGAGTGAGTTTATTCCCTCAGGCATAAGTTCTACTTCTTATTATAAACTTACATTTATTTCAACATAAACATCCTACTTTCATTTAAATAATTTAATATCCCCTACTTCCAGGCCCTTGAATACATCTGACTCTCTGGGGTGATTTCATAGTTAATTCTATGGTTTCCTGTACTAATATATTAAGGGAAGTTTGTCCTGGTTCTGAGTATATATTTCTAGGTCTTTCTCCATTTTCTATGCATATATCTACTGCAGTGCAAAGAGTTTTTTCTCTGGATAGTTAAAGTCATGAGAACTTAAAAATTTTAATATTTAGCTCATCTATTTTTCTTTTTCTTTGTAACAAACTTGTGTTGCTTCTTTTAACAAGGAAATACACAAGTAAAACTTTATAGAAATGTTTTAAAGCCTACTGGAAAATTGTGTGCTGTCTGTACTAGAAATGTAATAAAAGCCCACACACGCATTCACACATATTGAGAACTATATATTTATTTCTATATATGTATAATTTTAAATCTGTTTGGTCATATACACATATATGCTTATGTATATACTTTCAATAACACATATCATGAAGTAGTTTCATGTCAAATACATTTACCACATTATTTTATGGATTATGTAGTATCCTGTTATACATAACCAACTCTATGTTGTTGGGATTTGGACTTTTCCAAGTTTTTGCTATTAGAAATAATCTATTAAATATTATTTTAATAGCTTTAATTATTTGACATATTGTATTTTAAAAGTACTGACTTTAGTTACTTTTTAGTTACTTCTTAGTTACTTTCATTGCTGTGACTCAATACCCAATGCCACAAATTTAGAGGAGGAAAGGTTTATTTTAGCTCACAGTTTCAGAAGGTCACAGTCCATTCAGGGATGGCTGGCAACAGCATAAGTACATGGCAGAGGCAGAGGTGGAGGCAGCTTCTGATGACATCACAAACAGGAAGCCAAGTCAAGGCAAGTTGAGAGTAGTCCTTCAAGGAGGGCGGGAAGCAGCTTATGTATCCTTCCAGGTCTCCTCCCACTGATCAGCCTTTCTTGGATCTAGGTGTGGAAGGTATGGTAAACTCCCACTACATGCTTATAATCCAATTTACATTCCTGTAATACAACTTACATGCCTGTAATCCACCCCTCCAGACTAGGCCCCAATCTCCCAACAGAACATGTTTCCATAGATAATTTATAACATTCAAATACATGAGACTTTTGGGGGACATTCCAGATCCAAGCTACAGTAGTCGGGTAAGAAGTTTCCATGAGAGATCCAAAGTGTTTCAAATCTCAGTGCTATGAACAGTGCTTAGGTCTGAGACTGGCTTACCATAGTTAATGTCACATCAAATGTAGAGAGAATTTTCATACTACTCTGCTGTGGTGGGTGTCGTCATGTCCCCTCACTTCCCAAATTATGTTCAAGTCCTAAACCCCATTAGGCCTGTTTGAAATTGTCTTTGTAGACACAACGAAATCGGGAATGGGTCACAGTGGGTTAGGATGGGCTCTAGATGCAGTGACTATGGTCTTGGTTAAGAGGTGTGAATACACACGCAAGAAGGGGAAAGGCCTCCAAGAGGATGGAGACGGAGTTGGCACTAGGCTTTCACAAACCAAGGACTTCGAGAAGCCACAACAGCTGGAAAAAAGTGGAGTGAGCATGGTAGAATCCCCGCTAGAGGATTTACAGGAAGCATGGTCATGCTGACACCTCGGCTTCAGAATTTTGACCTTCAGAACTGTGGTAGAAAGCACTCAGTTTGTGGTGTTCATTCAGGTGACCCCAGGTGACAGGCACTTATGCTCGATGACCCTTTGGAACGTATTTCTCCAAAGAACTAATGTTATTAAGGGCAGGTAGATTCTAGATGTAGTCCTCAGAATTAATTATTGCCTAATATACTTGAGGGGTAGAAGCGAGAACTGGGAATGGAAAAGAACAGTGATTACGGCGTGCTATGTATAATATATATACCAGTTCCTCAAGTTTAATGTAATTATATATCACAGAACACACTAATATAAAAAGAATAGTTATGAGGGAAAAGGGATAAAAGAAAATAATGCATGCACAAAATCATCCTTACGCATGAGTGTTTTTAGCAGCATTGTTCATAATAACCAAAAAAGTACAAAAACCCATTAACTGATGAATGCAAAAAAATAAAACATAGTATATCCACATAATCAAATATTATTTGGTAGTGTAAGCAAATAATTATTGATGCATGGTAAAATACAAAAAGAAGCATTGCACTGTAAATTTAGTGTCATTAAAGTGCTCCTGTCACACAACGTCCAACCTCTGTACCAGCAAGATCAGCTCTGCTTGTCTTGACCCCACACTGATGAGTGTGGAGATGGCGCCTTATTTATTCATGAGGTATTACACTTAGTAGTATGCTCCGAGGTGAAAGATCCAGCATTTGCTCAGTCAACATTTAATAATTACTTGTTACGCTAGTATGCAGTGGTGAATCCCGGTAAGACCAGTCCTGCAGGGCACGTACAACTCAGTGGAGAACAGAGAAATGGACACTGGAGAGATGCCGTCAGTGAACCGTGTAAAGCCTGGGGGGACTGGAGGAGCCTGGAATCAGAGGGAAGATGGTAGATTTGAGGTGCTTGTCAGCATCAACCTTCCTGGAAGCCTCCCTCAAGAAGATGTATGCTCTATTTGCCCATATTTTATTGAAGATTTGTATGTCTCTCTTCGTTCAGGAGACTAGTCCTTTTGTTATCAAGGTAATGCTGGCAGTATTTCTTCTCTTTCACTTTCATGAAATAGTTTGAGAAGCATTGGTGATAGCTCTTGTCTGAAGGACTGGTAGAATTCTCCTGTGAATCCATCTATTCATGGGTTTTTTGTTGTAGGCACAGACTTCATTAATGTACCAATTTATTTATTATGCATCTATTTAGGATGTTTATGTTTTTTTGGTTCAGCTTCGGTATTTTGTATATGTCTAAAAAGATCATCACCATGATTGAGTTGGCTTCATTTCTAGGCTGCAAGTGTGGTACGACATATGTAAATCAATTGATATAATACACCACATAAATAAAACTAGAAACTCTTTAACTCCAAAGAGTTAAAGAGAAACTCTTTTAACTCAAAAAGAGTTAAAAATAAAATATAACAAAGATACATGTACATTCACATTCATAGGAGCACAAGTAACAGTAGATAAAGTCACCAAAATATTCATCAACAGACGGAAGGATAAAAAAAAGTGGTAAATGTGCACAATGGGGTACTACTCTTTCACAAAAAAAAGATAGATTTGAGGCTTTTGTAGGTAATGAACACAACTTGAGACCGTCACACTTACTGAAGTGAGTTAAACACAGAAGGAGAAGTATCATATAGTTTCTCTAACATGAGAACCCAGATTACAGACACTTTATAGTACCAAATGGGTGTGACAGTGGGAGTTGGAGGGAGGAGGGGGGGTGTGGAAGGGCCAAAAGTGGGAGGGGAAGGGACTGGAATGTTGATGAGCTATATGTACACAAAATACTCAAGCTCAACCTAACCATTGTGTATCGCATGCATGTAAAATAGAGACAAAGAAAGAAATAAGAGTGTGGCTCCTGAGAGGATGCTTGGAGGGGTGGCTAAGAAGGGTGCCAATGTCTGTCAGATGAAGACAGCCTAGACAGTGAAGTTGTGGTTAGGGGCATTGCCTTCCTTGTCCAGAGGCAAGAGAAATTCTCCTGTAATTCCCTTTCACGTTTGACTGTGATTCTTGCCAGTTCTGTTTCATTTCTGAGCTTGCTCCGTCCACTTGTACCAGGTCAAGAAAATGTATGTGACTCAAATTTGATCACCCTAGGTCTGTGGGCATGATAGAATTGCATCTTTGAATCTCTTTGATGGGCCTAATCTATTCAAGTCTCATAACTGAAGGTCAAAAAAAAAAAAAAAGTCCCAAACTATGGCAGTGGCTTGCTTTCTACTAAGAAGATTGATTTAATGGAAATTGATGTTTCAGAGTCACCAGTTAATTTCCTTCATGTCTCACATATTAATTATCAGAGGAAATACTTTCAGACCTAACTAAAAATGATGAAACATGATATTGATCCTTATGGCAAATTACTTAGATATGAGAAAACCTGGGAAAGGAATTCAACAGCAATGACTTTAATACTTTCATTTAATAATAAGGCAGATAGATATGTATTTGCCTAACATCACAGAAAGTAGGATATCGATTTTTCAAAGCTGAGATAAGGATATATGATTTAGACAATTCCTGGATAATGTTGAGAATGAGGTTAAAGCCTTTCCTGGGAATTGGACTCAGTTTCTATATAACATAGTTTATCTGAAATACTAGGTTTTCAAATTTGATGACTTCCAAAACTGACTTAATTTCATTACTAATTTACTAGAGTATGTGCAAGCCTAAAGCTCTGTGTGAACCCTTCTGTAACTCCTAGATAACTAAAGAACCACAGCCCATCTACACATTTAAGCACTGTTGTTCATTTGAAACTTTTTAAACCTGTAGCTTTATTAGTATTTAAAATGTTGGACAATATCTAGCTGAAATTAAATCTGTACCTTCTTCAAGAATGTAGTCTTTTGAGCTCTTTCTGAGGTTACTACAGTGCCCCTTTTCTCTTCATATAATGCTAAAAGTATTATATTATTTATTTTTACTTTCCACGCATGTGTTTAATACAGTGCTTGTATGTGTCTCAGAAGAAATTTCCCAATCAAAAGTGAACCCTGTAAATTTCCTGAAGATGCAAAGTCTCACCAAACATTGAAGACATTTCCGTTCTTGTGCAAAGGTTTTGTTATTGTGGCCTGGTTTTATATCAGGCTTCCCACCAGGCTTTGGGACATGTAGAGGTAGAAGACTGGGGTCCAATTGATTAGGGAGAGAAAGACAGGGCATAATCTGTTTGTTTCTGCTGTCCTAGAAATGAGAAATGTCTGCCTCTGACATTGCCACTACCATTGCAATTAGCTGTCCAGGATAAGGTAGAGAAAAGGTTTCAGGTTAATATGAACTGCTCTGAGTCTAGACTTTTGTTCTGATCAGAGCTGAGTGGCCTTGACACAGTTTTACAAACACAGGCTAGCCTGGGGAGACAAGAGGTGATCTAAACAAAGTAGATGTTCTAATTGTTCTTTGACAACTAGACAGTCTTGGTGGGAAGGTCAAGGTTGGTATGGGGGCCTTGACCACACTGAGAATGAGCCTCTTACTTGCAGTTTGGTCCTCTGCTAACCAAGACTTTATGTCTTTGGTCAGAGATGCCAGGCACCATGTTCACATGTCAGCGACAGGCAGAAGCAAAGAGTAGGAAAGGTACACACTTTATTTTATGACTTTGAAGTTACTTCATGAGCCATTTCAATCAGAATGCACTCACACAGTCATGACTACTACAAGACGAGCGTAGAGAACAAGTGTTCCTAGAGAAGATGAAGAGCTATCTGGGTCAGTGTGTCCAGCGGGAGGGCAACTGGCAGTCTCTGCCTGGCTTCTTAAATCTCGAATAGGATTATTCCAAACAGAGACCGTGGTAGTCTGCTTCACAGGACGGTGGTTGTGGGTATTGAATTGGAATTTTTCACAGAAAGCTTTTGGCCTCAGACCTGACATTTACCAAGTGGTAAGAAGAGCTGTTGGATACAGCATAGCACCACCTATGCATCAAATTACATGTGAAGTGTTCTAACCACGCAAATGATGACAGTAGTCAGCGTGGTAGCTGGCAAGGAAGCCACTCTGAAGCCACACTGTTCAGAATGCTTTCTGGTAAGCCTCAAGTCTCTGTAGGCCACACTACAAAGTGGCTGGAGTGTGACTTTTAGAGCCACTCTACCAGGGTTAGAAACCTGGCTATGCCCCTTGGAGTAGGGCTCTTCAAAGAAGCAACTTTACTTCTCTGTGCCTCAATTTTCTTTCTTTCTTTTGTCTGTCTGTCTGTCTGTCTGTCTTTCTTTCTTTCTTTCTTTCTTTCTTCTTCTTTTCTTTCTGAGACAGGATCGGGCCTCTCGAGTTCTGGGATTATAGGCATGTGCCACCATGCCCAGCTTATGTGGTGCTAGGGGATTGAACCCAGGGCTTTGAGCTTGCCAGGCAAAATTTTAACCCAATCCTTCCTTTAGTTTAGTTTTCTCATTCTTACAATGAAGATGGTAACAAGATCTCTTGAATGGTATTGTTGGGATAATTAAATGAGCCATAACTTGTGAAGTAGTTGTGGAATTATGGAGCATATAAAAATTGCACATATTAGATAAAGAGCTCTATTACAGGGATGATGTTTAGTCCTAACATTTTAAACTTCCCCTCTGCTGGAGTTATAAAAAATGTGGGTTGATTTCTTGTTCTCTCCATAGAAGGGAGCTTTCACTTAGGCAGGGATGCCCCTCTGAAGTCAAGCTGTGCAGAATTTATCTTTCATGATGACCACCTGAAGCCTGTCACAATGCTTTTCTTTGATTTACTTACACCCACTTATTTAACTGGGTTCTGGAAATTATTATTCCTACCAGACCTAACCCGTGTCAGAAGGGACCTGAGTCCTATGGATTTTTAGTGTTATCTTCTACCAAGAAGCTACAAGTCCATCACTAGCAATCAGCCATTTTTGCAGAAGCATCTAAAACATCAAGCAAAGGAAAGAACACTATTGCTGTCGCAAAGCCTGGCTTCAATACCCAGCTCTCTATCTACCTGTAGGACTTTCAGGATAGGGAGGATATGAAATCCTTAGTCTCTTCATCTGTTAAACAGAAACAATATTTATCTTATTGGGCATTTTGAGAACTAGGTGTGGGAACTCTTTAGAGACATAGGGTCTGTCTTATGTACTGAAATGATGGATACAACATGTCATCAATTAGTGAAAGAGGCCTGTCAGCGTGTAAAGCACTCACATTGAGGACATGTGATCTCGAATTTTGCCCACAGGAGGTTGTCCTTGAAAGCAGGGAAGGCCTTGGTGGGACATGTAACTTTATCTGATGAGAGAGAGACTGCTTCCCCTGACATGCAATTGTTCTGATAGCCAAAACATCTGATTCTAACTGGGATTTTTTTTTTTTAACACAGGAAGGTTTGGCACAGTATCCTGAGAAGGTTGGCATAGTCTTTATAAAGAGGTGGTGGTGGGGTCTGTGCATACATCAGAGGATGCATTAGCTATATGTTTCCTGTGCTGCAGGCAGATGCGATTTCAAACTCTTAAGGCAAATAAGGAAATCTGAGAAACAAACATAAAAATATGAGTAAACATGTAATGATAAAAATGAGGGTGTAGGGAAGGAGAAAAGGATGGATCAGACAGACTGAGCAAGAGGGCTTGCTTTTGGCACCTTTGCTCTAGACTTCTAATGAGATCGGATGGGAAGTTGGCTGACTATTATTATTTCAGTGAGATTTGCCTCACCTCAGGGACATGAAGCCAGAAACTTTCCTTGTTAACATACGAAATAAAGAAATCTTGTTCATTACACATAGCAGAAGGAACAGCAGAGACCTTTATGTCTTGAAAATCAGTTCAGCAGAGATGGCTGGTTCCAGGTGGGTGTTATGAGCAGTGAGGCACAAGGAGCTGTCAAAAGTCTATTTCTGCAAGCAGGAAGTCTTAGACACAGACAGCTGTTTTATAAGGCATATTTAGGACCCATAAGCTGAACAAATGCTCCTAGGTCGGGATCACCTTTAATAAAGGTGCCTGGGCCTTGCTACTGTTGCTCCCCATGTAGGACTTTATGGACTCATCAATCCACCGCGGTTCTGGTTCCCAAGGGTGTACAGACCAAGACTCTCATTTAATCCTTCCTAATCAGGGTGACTTTTCTATGCAATGATGTGTAGCATTAACTATCCAAGTACAGAACTCTGGAATACTTGCAGTGGGAACTCACATATCAGTTACAGCCTGGTTAGAGAGGTATTTTGTGTCTGGGTTGGCTCAGGGTGGGAAAGAGGGGCGCTAGTGTCTTCACCCAAACTGCACTATGCAGCCAGCTGATGACTTCATTTATCAAGAGGACAAGAACTCTGCTACAAAGATGTTGACAATCATAATGAAAAATGAAGACGTTGCATAAAAACCATGACCTAATGAGAAAACAAAGTCTTCCCATATCTGTGAGATAGAAAATGGACACATTACTAGCAGCTGAAGACTGAAGCCTTTTCAGACAATTATAACATGAAGACATATCATTTCAGGATTATCTAAAGAATATTCATTTGTTCATTCATTTATGTATATGAGATACATTTATTAATTTCTGGGTGCAAAGAACTGTACTAGAGCCTAGGAACTTAAAAATGAATCTTTGAAATACCAACTGGCCACTAACAACTCTGGGTAGAAAGGAGTTAAACATGCAAACAAGCATGTAACATGAAAGAATTGGTTTAATTATCTTTGCACAACAGACGAGGAATCTTCTCAGGAAAATGGGAGGGAAATTTGAAAAATCCTCCTGTAGCATATGTCTTTCATTTTCTGTCTGGAGTGAATCATGGCTTTCACACTAACAAACTGGTATAAGCACATATGCGCACGTGCAGGCACACACAAGCACATCCACACCACATGATCTGCCTGAAATTCCCAGATAGCTGAAGATGGCTGCAGCCTGGACCCTGGACGTCTCTTAACCCTGGATACAAATAATGAGGCACTTAAGAAATGCTTCTAACAGCGACGAGAATGAGTCACTTAGGTGGCAAGGATTTATTCACTCTAAGAGCAATAACTTTTTTTCCTGTGGAAAGTTTGGGAGATGGGAGAGATGAGATGAAAAGAATTCAAGGCAGTGGAACCAGATAAAATATTTAATAACCTTATAAAGAAAAGGGGTGAAAGGAGCCATTGTTTGGGAAGCAAGTGAAGGTTTTAAATGGCAGCTTTATTACACCCCTCTCTTCCAGCCGCTGCATCTGATCTCAGCAGTGAACTCTGCATGCTTTTTCTAACGTGTCCCATGCAGTCCAGGTTTCTGTTTGCAATCACCTGCGCCATGGTCTCAACCTTTGTAACTGAATTATGTGTACCTAGAAGACAAAATGATTCTGAGGAAGGTACTTCTGCGATTGCACAGAAAGAAGACACAGCCTCCTGAAGCCACTAGGATGAGCAGGCCATGAGGGGCGGGGGCGGGTTGGTGTAGGAAACAGTGGATTGCAAGAATATAGAGACCAGGCTTTCTCCTCCCAACCAACTTTCCAAAAAAATTACACTCAATAGGAAAACAGGAGCTAGGTCGTTAACAACAGCTCATGGCATTTCTATTTGTTATGTTTGTGTGTGAAATCTGAGTAGATTCTTGAAGATGCCTTCCTTATATTACTGAGCTAAAGTATGAGAGCTACTTAGCATAATACTTGCCTGGCACTTCAAAAGTGCTACACAAGTGTGAGCTTTTATGCCAGAGACTGAGGAATTTCACACATGTAGAAAGAAAAAGGATTAAGAACTTCAAAAGTATATGTATTTTAAATAGGAAATGAGTCCTAAAATAAAACAATGGGTGTACACTTGAGTGTGTATGAATGTGCATATATACATACCTATGTGTACAAGTGTAAAAATATTTGATGATGGCATAGTATTCCTTTACATGACAGCTTCATAGACAAGTTAATTAGGAGTCATAGTCATAAGGCAAATGTGTCCTCCTCACCTGAGGCAAAGAAGTTTTGATTTTCAGTTCTGCGGGGACTGAAGTCATGGTCCTAGGATTTTAAAGTTGGAGTGAACTTTTGATATCTCCCGCCAAGCTATGGATTTTGGACAGTAGATGAGGAAAAAACACTCAGAAAGCAGGCCTTGCTGAGGACCGCATGGGCCAAGGAGAAGCAGAGGCAGATTTCATTAGCTAGAGAAGAATCAGAAGATTGCGGGCGTCCTTCTGACTCAGGCGATGGATAACTCTTGAGATTACACTAGGTCAAGGGATGGCCTGGCACTTACTAGCTTAGAATATAGGCGATAAAGATGACCGTGAGCTGGAGAAGCGAATGTGGAAGTGTTGTCCTGATTTCCTTTTCTCTCGTTGCCTTTTTCCTTGATCCATCTCTGCTGATGGCAGACCTGAGGCACTCTGGCAGGTGTCATCAGTCAGGTGATATACTCTCAGGAGTGCTAAGGTCCTCTGGCAAGGATGGGCTGCTGGGTTGACTTGGCTGGCTGGTACTGCGTATATGTGCGTGCACATGTATGAATAGTCCTTTCCTGGGAAGTCACAAATGGGCTTGAAAAAACATCTCTGGGACCATGGAAACTGTTATCATTCTAGTTGCCTACTTGCCTGATTTAACTTCTGTGTCAAAAAACAAAAACAACAAAAACAAAAACCAAAAACCAAAACAAACAGCAAAGTCTAAATAAAACTGTACCCTTAAACTTTCATACAGGACCTTCCCGAAGTTTTAATGCTTGCGTAAAACTGCAATGACTTAACCCCCCCAAAAACCTGGAGTCCATGTCGTTGAGGTGGTGAGTGGGTGGGCTGGGTAAACCCAATGACTTGGATATCTGCTTCCTGGGCTGGCCACACGTGTAGGGCTGAGCACACTTGGTGGGCCACAGCTTGGAGAGGAAAGATGAGTATTTGGCAGAGAGTTGGCAGTAAAGTTATGTTCCAGCTGCTTAGCTGCAAAGGATGTTTTGTGGATGATCTGTGGGGAGTAGTGTGAAGATACTGAGTTGGTGCTGGTGCTATCTGGGCTCATCCTGTGGAAGTGGAGTTCAAGGCAAGTTCAACATGGTTGTCAAGGGACCAGGAACTATGTTTGACATCTGGGTTACATAAATATTCCAAGCAGTATCTGTCTAGGAATCTAAGTTCCAAGGACTCTCTTACTGTTTAAAAACAAATAAAAGCAGGCTTGAATTCTGCTCTCACACACGGTGGACTCCCACTTCTTGGTTTAACATGTTCATAAACACCAGGGAGCTTATATCCTCTTTCTTCTCCAGTTTATTGTGGCGGAACAATTCTTGGTTTTTACCTGTTCATCTTCTTTGGCTGTTCTGTTTATTCCATGTTCTTTCACCCAAATGAGCCAAAATTTCCTTTAAAAAAATCCCCTGAAGTATCTATAAGTCAAGATAGTGGAGGCTGCAGAGGAGGAGGTACCACACAGCCCTGACAGGGAACGTGACTCATTTATTGGACTCTCCTAGTCCATTCATCTCCCGTGGTCCGTTTCTACTTTGAGGACTTCTTGCTAGCTTTTCTCTTCCCAGGGCCTAATCTTGACTCACTTGACTGGACCTCTTTTCCTCATTCTACTCCTCCTTTTCTGTAGACCAATTTGTGTACACCCATTTCTACCTGTTCCCAGACACTCCTCCCTCCACCTCCTTTATTTGGAAGTGTTAAATAAAATTACTTTTACTCTGCTGAGCGACTTATATATTTTTCTTCTCTGTTTTGCATATTATGATTAGAACGTATCCTTTCATAATAAGAATAGCCCTATGAGACTTTTTTTTTGTAATAATAGTGCCATAGTTTGGATCTTGAGTGTCTCCCCAAAGCCTTATGTATTTCGAACTGTGTGTTATTGGGAGGCAGAACTTGGCTGGAAGGGGCAGATGCTTGGGGTTTGACTCTGAAAGATTGTCAATTTGTCCAGATTGGGGATTTCCTAAGGTGGGGAATTTCCTAATACAGGGATCTCAGGTGTTTGTTATTGATTTGCGGACTAGGAAATAAGGGAAAGGAACCCCCTCAGATTTGTGGGGGTGGGGGGGGGAGGTTGCAACTGGAAGCTCTGAACCTAATGAAGGAAAGAAGAAGAAACATTGTTAGAGCTTCTTCCCAGGTAAGCTCTAGCCTTGCCAGTCTGCAGAGTTTACTTCCCTCCTACACCACCTGGCTTCTGTCTGCAACGGGATGAGCAGCTCTCCAGCCTCTGCCCTGTGCTTCCTCCATTGTGGTCTGCTGGTCAATGGACCTCATGCAAGAGGCCTTCTGAAACTGTGATCTAAATCAACCTTTCCTCCCTTAAGTTGGGGATGTTGGGTATTTTGTCACAGCAATGAGACCGTGGCTAAGACAAATAACTTTCCTTAAAAGAAACTTTGCCATCAACTTTTAAGGTAACACCTGCTCACCCTCTGGGAATTTGAATATGAAATATCTGCCTCAAGTCATATTGAATCTAATTCTCAATATGAGGTGTTAAAGACGTATTAATCTGACTCTGGAGGGGGCTCTGGGAATTGATTTGGATTGGATAAAGTCGTTAGGATATAGTCTATGATTAAATTTTGGTGGTTTTGTAAGAAGAGGGACAGAAACTGTACATAGACATGAACATTCCTTATCCTTTGCCTTGTGATGTTCTGTGCTGCCTTAGGACTCTGCCAGCCAGAAAGTCGGCCCCAGATAGGGACCCTTCTACAACTATGAATCAAACTAAATCTCTTTCCTTTAGAAACTTAGCCTTCCTCAGGTGTTTTGTTCTAGTAGCACCAAGCTGACTGATGTATTCTACTTCTTTAGAACATTCTGCGTTATTTTTGCTTTGTAATTAGTATATCAAGGACACATTTGTACACTTCAAGACTTGCTTAAATTCTGACATCCAGATTGAAGCATATGAACATCTGATGGCTTTTAAACATATAATTAAATCTTTTCTTCCTGATATGGTACATTGCCAACATTGAATTACAGTTATCATTATACAAAGCGTAAGTCGAATAGCTTAAAATAGGCTTGTAACACATCTAAGAAATATTTAGATTGTACATGAAAGTTACTTCTTTGTGTAAAGGTCTCAGGTCTCTTGAATTTCTAAGCTCCTAATCTCTGGAAATCACTACTTAAGTGCTGATGTCTTAATTTATTTTTTCCCCATTTTATTGATATGTATAAGTGCAAAATTTAAAGTTTACAGTGAAGTTGAGCATTTTGTGCCCATACATATCTTGTCAAGGTGACAAGGACTTTCCCACTCTCCTTTTGTACCTCCCCCAACCCTCCCCTCCCTCCCCACCCTATCCTCCTGTTTCACTTTGTTTTTCATTTTAAGTCAGAAGCAGAAGGTGATGTCTTAATTTAAGGGGAAGGAAGGGGAGGGAATGATCATTTTTTGAGAACTTATTAAAACCAGACTAGTGCTTTTTTATTCATCATCTTACTTCATCGGGAGAAAGTCCTTTGGAGTGAGGTTCATTGCCCTGCTTTGGAGGGAAGGGTAGTAAAAGTCAGAAAGGCAAAAATGCTCATGGTCACATGAACTGGTGAGTGGTACATATTCAAGTCAAAGCTTAGTCTACAGATCTTCCCTCCTCTCTGCTAGTTGCAGAGAGGAGCTCTGAAACTTTTCCAAGAGCTAACTTAGCCTTGTGAGAATGGTCTAAATCCGCAAGTGAGAATGGAGTCATCATGATCTAAACACTTCTCTTTAGGCCTCGTCTTCCAACATGGCTGCATTGGGTGTTAAGTTTCCAACACGTGGACTTTGGGTAGACATGTCCAAATAGCATTTTCTATGCAGTGCACAGACACCTCAAGAAGGTTTCCTTGGTTTTACAAGTAACACCACTATCAGGATGCCTATGTCTGCTCACAATAAGGATTTGTGCACAAGAGCATTTGGAGTCTCAGTCCAGCAGGCCATTCACTGCTCTCAGGTGATAAAACCAGTGCATTGTGTTTAATATTTATTGATCGTCTAAGTGTGGCAAGAGGGTACTGGGACTCTTACACTTCCCACTACGGCTCCACTCTCCCTTAATTTTTCTACCCTGCTCTCTGCCAACTCCCTCCCCATGCTGATCTTTGTGGCCATCATTAGGATCCCTTTGTCCTCTAGGCGGGTTCTACTAATGGAACACCAACAGAAGACTGGTAGAAGAAAGAGGAGGAGATCAGGCTTATGCCAACTACATCTCACATCCTACTAAAGGGGGCCCCTCTGGGAAACAGACAAGCTTTGTTCTTTGTGTCCTTCTACACTTCTCAGGCCCAGACAGGGTAATGGGGACAGAACCGTTACTACACTTTTCTGTCTGGCCTCCCCACCCCTTTGTAAATAATTCTTTATTGATCTTAGCTCAAATTGTCCTTTTTTTTGTGCATGTTATCGAACTCCAGTGGGTAGGGTCGAGGCAGAGGTAGGAACCGTGAGCGCTACTCTGAAGTAGGAACTGTGAGCGTTACTCTGAAGTAGGAACTGTGAGTGCTACTCTGAGGAAGAAAGGTATGTACTTACGTTGCATTTTAGAAATATAACTTTCTTTGAGGATAGCCGTGCTACTTAAGTGCTCTGGCAGGATCAGCAACTCTGAAAAGACTCTTGAATGAGGTTCAGTTGCCATCGCCTGTGATTTACAGTGCTCTCCTGGCAGCTCTAAGTGCTGAACGTAGAGAGGATGAAGCCAGAAGCAGTTGGAGAGACCCAGATCACAACCCTCATGGAACTTAAAATGAAAATCAGAGTGAAACAGGGGGGTAAGGTGGGGAGGTAGGGAGGGGTGGGAAGGGGGCAGAACAAAAGGAGAGTGGGAAAGTCCTTGTCACCTTGACAAGATATGTATGCGCACAAGATGCTCAACTTCATTGTAAGTCTTAAATTTTGCATTTATACGTATCGATAACATGGGGGGAAAAGGAAGGAAGAAGAGAAAGAGATAAGTCTGGGATAGACAACAAGAGTTAAGATTGATGAAGCTTAGTGTTGGATGGATGTGAAGAAGGCCGGAGGGGAGATAGCAATAATCCCAGGTACCATGTTTAGATGGTTTTATTAACCAAGATTGGGAGAGGAAGGAGCATACAACGAGGAGTTGCCACGAACACAAGAGTCACGGTGGGCAGAAAGCGCCTCTGGGTGCAGAAGCGTGGGGGGAGGTCCAGCAAGCTTTTCAGTTTAGGAATCTTGAAATCAGGAAAAAAGATCTTGACCACATTTAGCTTGTGACATTCAACAAGCACTCACTGTGATGTTTTTATAAAATGTCACCTTGTGGGGGTTGATCTGAATTCCCCAGAATTCCCTTTTTCATGTGTTTTCTGTTAGAATGGGTCACAGAGAGTAGAGTCTCTGGAGATTTGTAGGGAAGAAAGGGACCCTGGGAGGTATCTTAAATGAATTTAAAGTAAGTAAAGCAACTAAAATGTTTGGCTAGGCCGTCTTTACAATCTTTTAAAAAAATATTTCTATTTATATGAAAGGCCTAAAATACTATGTTCATAGTCATTGAACTCTACTGAGGAGTATGAAATAAAAATCAACATTGTCTCAAAAAAATTCAGGGTTATGTACTTTTTAAGGCTCATTTATGAGTGTATTGCTAAAAAAGAGTATTTCTGACTCTTAATTTGGAGTACTTTGCTATGTTCTTGGTGTGATTAGATATACACATTGCATAAGGGGAAAACTAGCAATTTTAAAACTCTGACAATATTTATGCATTTCCTGTTTGCCTGAGGACGACTGTGATCACCATTGAAGTGATTCATGGCTTGAAAGATGAGGGAAAATCTGTCTCTATAGCTTATTTTATACCCAAAAGAAAATGCAATTTTTCCTTTTGTGTTTTAGATAAAGATAACTCTAGTGAGGGACTCAAAACTACTGGTGGAAAAGAGGAGGCCCTATGTACCATTGCCTGCTTCCTTGACCATCCCCTTAGAGAAAGATTTTTTTTTTTCAAAATATAAAGAGGCTTATTTGATTTCAAGAATGAAAGAACAATTTGTTTCTTCTCATCTTGGGCCAGCTTTGGCAGAGTGAGCCATTGACTTAACATTTTAAGTTAGCCAGCATGTTAGATTCACCTTGAAAGTCAAAACTTGGACCCAGTTTTCAGAGAACTGTGCTTACCTGACTTCAGCTCTGCCTGCAGTGTGGCCTTTCTTCAATGTGCTTGGGTGATGATAGGTTTGGTTCCTGGTGAGGTTGGAAATGGTGTGGCTTTGGAAGATCCTCAACTCTAATATTTTCCTTGAAAGGTCTCTCTTTTATATCTCAATGTAACTAAGGTTCTGGTACTTTGATTTGTGATAGTGACCCCAGGCTATGCTGGCTAAAGTGCTAAAACTTTCCAGCCAAAGAAATTTTATTTGTTGTCATCTGTTCCCAAGTTTGCCGTGACCCCAAGAGTAGTTCTGTTTAATGCTTTCTCCCTCATCCATTGGTGGGAAAACAGCTTTCTTGTCCTAAACATGCCACATGCAATGTGTCAGAGAATACCATTTTAAGATTTCCAAAGTTTGGATCTTAAGAGTAGTGATGAGGGCTGTCATTAACCAGACCCCTCAAACTAAGAGACACTGTGCCAAACTTTTCATATCCATTGACTCATTTTGTTTCTTAAAACGATTCAACAAGACAGATCATTTTGATCCCAATTTTATATGTGAGAAAACTGAGCATTAGCAGTATTTCCAAGGAAGTGGAGCCAGAATTTAAGTTCTACTGGACGCCAAATTCATGCTCTTGGCCTTTTCACTAACCACCCACTTTGTTCAAAAAGTATTCCTTTCCCCGCTGCCTGACCATGAGCTGCCTATCTGATAAAAACTAATAACAAAGCCCTAGATCTTGTTTCATCTCATCTAATATGACTTCCCTTGAGCATTTTGTTTTGAGGCTAAAAAAAGTCTGAACATGAGCATCTCAATTAAAGTGCCCTTGAAAAGATTTCTTGGCAGATTGCTTTCATCTTGACCATAACTAATCACAGAAAAGGGAAAACAGGGTAGAAGTGGTCAGAAGCACTCTTTGAAACATTGCATTTGGTGAAACTGTCACAGAACAGCTTTTCAGAATACATTCAGCTTTTATAAAGCCAGGCTGGGACCTTAGGGAGATAGAACTCAATACAATAAAGATGTCCATAGAAGAATCATGCCATGCCAGGTGTAGGGGAAATCGTCACACTCGTGTGTCAGTTCTCTAGGAATATGTGAAGTTCTAAGCACTACCTTAGTCACACACAATACTTCTGTGAGATGGGTACATGTATACATGTACATGTGTGTAAACCACACCCTTCCTGAAGAGGAATCTGGTGCTCAACAAAGGACCTTTTCTGAGGTTGGCAGACCCACATGTAGCAGTGATGGGATTTGAACCTAAGCTACTTTGAACCTTAGTGCTTTAAATGGAAGTGAAATACTACTCTGAGAATGTAGGGTGTTTTTAAATCGTTATGTCTCTTCTGTTTCTATCAAAGTGAAACAGTTTAACAGTAGTTATAAAAATACAACTTCAAGACCATCAATACCAACAGCAGCAGGACCAGAAATCTGTGGAGGCTAAGCATGCCAATGTTTGTCTTTATTTTCCCTCCTCAAAACTGGGAATTGGAACCAGGGCCTACTCATTCAACATGACCAGCTCTTTTTAAATTTTTTTTTGAGACAGGGTCTCTTTCTGTAGTCCAAGCTGGCCTTGAACTCACTGTGTAACCCAATCTGGCTTCAAACACACACAGTAGTCCTCCTGCCTCAGACTTTTGAGAGATTATAGGCCTGTGCCACCATGCTCAGCTTATGTGGCTCTGGGGAATCAAATCCAGGAATTTATGCTTGCTAAGCAAGCACTCTAGCCATTAAGCTATGCATCTAGCCCCTCTATTTTTAATTTTAAGACAACATCCCATTATGATGCTAAATTGCCCAGGCTGAGCTTGAACTGGTGATGTTCCTGCCTGAGCCTCCCAGAGAGCTGGGATTACAGGTATGTGTCACAATGCTCAGTCTATTTTTTTAATACTAGTTTTCAGATAATCTTGAAATAGATCATAGTTTGGAAATCCAAAAGAAAAATTTCTTCATAGGTGAAATGCATTAGGGGTGGCATGGAGGAGTGGAGTTGGACGATAGGTCCTTGGTGGCTTTAAAATACACAGGCAGCTCCTTCGGTGATTCAGCCATTTGTCTTCCATTATTAGGACAGGTTTGATGGCTACTTTACAAACACCTCCAGTTTCTTCCAAGCGCATCCTTAACAGCCCACCTGCTCTGGCTCTGGCAAGGCACTCTGACTTTATACCAAGTGGTCATTTTCTTAGAGATATTACATGAAGCAAGAAAGGGCCACCTGGAAGAATGCACACGATATCAAATTCAATATGAGGAAAACCTGTCAAAATGTTAGTGTCGCCATGGTGATTGCCTCTGGGGCATGGACATAGACTGGGCAAGGGGACCAGAGATTCTCTGAAGTGGTGTCATGGGTATGAAAATTATGTACGGATATAAAAATGTAAAGTCATGTCAAATTATAAATTAAGATTAATGCATGTCAATGTCTTTTTACCTCAGTGAAAATAAATTCTATTCGATGTTCCACTTTCTGCTTCTGACTCACTTCACTAAGCACGATGTTCTCAAGTTTTCTCCCTTTGCTTACAAAAGCCTCCATGCTGTTGGACTTGGAAGATGCATAGTATTCCATTGTGTAGAAATACCACAGTTTGTGTATCCATTGATCTGTTGATGGGTATTTCGGTTACTTCTATGTTTTAGCTATTGTTAGTTGTGCTGCTATGAACATGGCTATACATGTACCTCTGTTATGTGTTGATTTGACCTCTTTTGGAAATATTCCCAGGAGGGGTGTCGCTGGATCGAAGGGGTATTTATTTCCAGTCTTTTGAGAGATCTCCATACTGCTTTCCAGAGTGGTTGTACCAATTTACCTTCCTACCAGCAGTGCAGGAGGGTTCCTTTCTCCCCACAGCCTCACCAGCACTGATTACTATTTGACTTGTTGATATAGGCCATTCTCTCTGGAGTGAGATGGTATCTTAGCGTTGTTTTGATTTGGTCTTTCTGATATGAGAAACCCAGATCACAACTATCTCATGGAACTTAAAATGAACAATAAAGTGAACCAGGCGGGCGGGACAAAAGGACAGTGAGAAAGTCCTTGTCACCTTGACAAGATACATAGATGCACAAAATGCTCAACTTCATTGCAAACCTTAAATTTTGCACTTATACATATCAATAAAATGGGGGGAAAATTAATAAAAGAAAATAACTTCAAAACCTGATATGAATGAAATGAGATATGAATAATGAAAGAGCTGAATAAGGTCAAATTATGCAAATATGACCAGTACGACATGTTTTGGTTGTATTAGAGAATTTTTTTTTTGGCCAGGATGCTGGTTTACAATTGGCTTAGAAAGTGTTGGACATGAACGATTAGATGAAAATGAATGGGACCTGCTCTGTAGTCCAGGCATTCCGAGAGAGTATTGGCATGCGAGGCTATTTCTTGGCTCATGTGCAAACATGTGTACAAATACATTTCCCAACATGAGACCTTAAGCACTTTCAAGGGAGTAATTTCCAAAGCAATCACATCCTGCTGTTAATAGCCAATTAACAAGTAGGAAATAATAACTCCTCAGTTGTGCTGTGAATAGGTACAGCACAGTAAAAGCAACTAATTAACACCCAGTCTTCTAACGTCCTCATTATTCTGGCTAGGCAAGAACAGTTTATTTAGAATACATGGACAGCTCTGAATCCCCCAAATTTCATTTTTCACCATACCAATAAATAATTGAAGCCCATAGCTTTCATTTGTCCTCTTCATCCCTGTTCTTTGATGCCACTCAGCTTTGAAGTATCATTCTTAATGGAGGGAGAAAGCTATTTATCTCTTTCTTTAATAGCCTCATGAATATTTCTTTGCTCTTATTCCTAGCTAGCGCTTGTGAGTTCTTGACATTTCCCATTTTCTCTTCCCAGTTATTTTCTTTATCCTCTCTGCAGTTCATGTGTTGGCCTTGGTCTCTATAATAACATATTACTTAGAGTTTTCTCAAGACTATTAATTTAGTGTAATGCTTTTGAAAATTTTGCTTAAATACCATCTATCAAAGCTTGTTATGAAATGCAGCTTCCTTGGCATTAAATCTTTTCCCCTTCCATTCCAATGATTCTATTTGAGATTTCTCTGGCAGGCCCAGAATCTGCATTTTAAATGCTTTGCCTACCCCCATGTTCCTTTGTGATTTGGAGTAGATGATCCTCTAACTCTCCACCACACCCACTCCCAGAGAAGAATGCCTTAGTTCCACAACTGAAATCAAATCCTGTATGGTTTTGTTTTCTTGGGAAGGCAAGCTTTTATGAAATGGTGAAATACCATCTCATTAAACATGAGCTACCCAGACACAGAGGCACAGAGCATGTCCAGAGTTGCTTCAGGAAGCACAGAGAATGGTGAGGTAAGTGTGCTGGGAGAAAGGACAAGTATTTTTAGGGAGACTAGTGGGAATGTGTCTTTTACTCTAATAATTAAAAATTTAAACCCCGTATTTTGTTATCACATTTCGTCCATTCATCTTCTGTTGGACACGCAGGTGGTTTCATTAGAAGGGTGACAGTAGTCTATAGTAAGGTGTATTTCAAAATAACCAAGTAAATTTCAAAAATATTGCCACCCAAAGCTTTCAAGTAAGTGAAATGATGGATATGCTAGTCATTTTAATTTAACTGTTATATGGAACCACAAGAGACACAGAAGAGCTAAAACGACCCTAAACAACAAAGCAAAAGCTGAAGGCATCACAATACCACATACAAAATTATATTATGGAGCAACCGTGATTGAAAAGATACGGTATCGGCACAAAAGCAGACAAGTGGATCAATGGTACAGAATTGAGGATTCAGAGACATCGCTGAGGACCTTCAGCTATCTGGTATTCAACAATGGGGCCAAACGCACATGCTGGAGTAAAGAGAGTCTCTTTGACAAATGCTCCTGGGAAAACTGACTAGCCACATGCAGAAGAATGAAGCCCGGCCCACATTTTTCACCATTTACCAAAATCAAATCTAAATGGATCCAAGATCTAGACATTAAAGTACATTGAACTTGTTGGGAAAAAAATAGGTAAAGGCCTTGAAGACATAGGTGTAGGCAAAGACATTCTCAATAAAACACCCAAAGCATGAGACAGCATCAAGATTCAGCAAATGGGATTATATCAAATTAAAAAACTTCTAAACTGCAAAGGAAATAGTCATCAGGATGAAGAGGATACTGAAAAAATGAGAAAATTTTTTTCCAGGGACGCATCAGACATAGCACTATTATCAAGACTGTACAAAGAACTGCGAAAAATTAGGCCCTCCAAAATAAAAGTCCCAATGAAATAGTACATCTGAAATGAATAAACAGTTCTCAGGAGTCTGAATGGTCAAAAAGTTATGAAAACATGTTCATCATCTTTAGCCGTCGAAGAAAGGAAAATCAAAACTGAGGTCCCACCTAACTTCAGTAAGAATGGCTGGTATTAAGAACTTAAAAAAAACAAAAACAAAAAACCAGCAAATGTTGGTGAAATTGTGGGGGAAAAAAGTAACCCTTCTACACTGCTGGTGAGGATGTGAACTGGTACAACCACTGTGGAAAGCAGTGTGGAGATTCCTCAAAAAATTGCAAATAGCTATCCTGTTTGACCCAGCTATAACTCCTCAGAATATCTTTCCAAAAAGTTGGTCATACCAAAGTGGTACATACATACCCATGTTGATAGCAGCACAATTTATAAATGGCCATGTTTTGGAAGAAGCTAATAAGTTGAACAGATGAATGGATCAACAAATATGGTATATATGCACAGTGGAGTACCTCTCTACTATAAAGAAAAAGATATTCGAGTCATTTGTGGGAAAATGGCTGCACCTGGAGACCATTATGCTTCGTGAAGTGAATCAGACACAGAAAGTTAAATACTGTATGGCTTTTCTAATATGAGAAAACCAAACTCTAAAAAAATAAAAGAGATAAAATAAGAAGACAGACATTAGAGAGGGAAAGGGGACGGGATAAGTGGGTGAAAAAGTGAAAGGGAAGTGATAATGTAAAAAAATATGTATTCAACCACCAAAAATACCTTTTTTTATCCTCTTGACAAGTAAGACTTTACAAATTAGAAATGTAAAGGAGGTTAGGCATCATTTTTCCTTTTTATTTACGAGGTTATGTATCTTGATAATGCGATACATTTTCGAAACACACATTTTGTAAAAGTACATTGTGTCGACTTCACTGTTTAGAAAACTCATTCCCTGACAGTGCCTCTTAGGACCTTCGGAGGCTGCGTCACCACTACTGAGACAGACAGGGACGCTCTGCCCAGATGACTCAGCTAGATCTATTAGTTTTCAGACCACCTTCCCTCATCTGTTCTCCTCTCCTTTCCAGCGTGGTTGGCACACACAGGAAGAAAAAGCCAAACTACTCATATTTGCAGAATATGTGATCTTCATGTTGGTGTTTCCTTGTTACTGCTGCTGGATAATCTGTATGGGATTATCTTCAGCTCTGCCGGATTTTGTCTTCCTTCCTTCTGTCTGCCTTGATACAGTGCCAGCCTGCCTTGGGACCTTCCAGGTCTGACAGTGGGAACTGAAGAAAGGGCCATCTGCCAGTGACATGCCGGGCAAGCTCCCTCTTCTCCAGAGCTTTGTGCTTTAGGGTAGCCTGCTCTTTCGATTTATCTCTCTCTCCTTCTGACTTACACGCCACTGGACGCAAGTTCTCCAGAAATCAGACGCTAAGATGTAAGTGAATATGCAGAAAGCTCGTTGTGGGTCTTTAGGAACCACCACTTGGGAAAAGCAGTAGAAAGAAACCTAACTGGGTGGAGGGAGAAGTCACGGCTCTGAAGAAATCCCAGAGGCCTCAGCCAGTCCGTGCAATCTCTGAGGCTGGGATGGACCTTACCAGTTGCTCGGAGCTGAAGCAAAGTACAAATGTTTTATGCTGTGCCACATCTACCGGTTACTGGATAGGAGCTGCTTGACCACGTACATAAGTGTTGTCTGCTCCAAGCGTTCCCAGCAGTTAGTCAGTCCCAAAGTTGGCTCTGGAGACCACAGTACCCATCACAGACACATTTTTTTCCCTTTGCTTCCTTTATGTCTTATGTTCCTTTGTGTCTGAGGTAGACATAATAGGTAGGATGTTATATTCTGTACATTACAAAAACAAGTCTGTGATTTAATATGCTAGAACTGCCCTTGACGTGTTAAATGGGAACCAGGAGTTTAGAAAATTGCTTCGTTTCCAACAATGTCTGGCTTATAACCAATTATCTTGCACGAAAATGTTATTTTAAATTTAAGAAGCTCAATTATAAACCTTTCTTTTTCTTTGCAGCTTTTCTGTAATAATTTCAATATCCAAAGACATCTGGTTAGATAATTTGGGCCAAATAGGGAGAAGGAAGTATATACAAAAGATCTGAGAGATCACAGAAATATTTTTGGAAATATTTGTGATCTACCTACAAAAAATGTTTTTTGTTTTTCCTTTTTTCTTTTGGATTAAAAGCTACTTGAGGCCTGGGAAAGGTCATCTCTGTCTGTTTGTCTTTCTTTCTTCGTTTTTCCTTCCTTCCTTCCTTCCTTCCTTCCTTCCTTCCTTCCTTTCTTCCTTCCTTCCTTCCTTTCTCTTTTCTTTTCTGGGGATCAAACTCACGGCACTGAGTTATAAAACCAATCCACTGAGCTATAAGCCCAATCTTTTCATTAATAATTTTTTTTTTTTTTGGAGACAGGGTTTGTTAAGTCATGGAGTTTCCTAGGTCTCAGAGTTCTTTGATTAGGAGCATGTACTATCACGCCTAGCTTATTCTTATGGTATTTAACAAAAGACTTAATGAAGTAGTATAGTAGGAAATATGAAGATCATATTTTTTATCATTTTAGTAGAAATCATATTTCTTTACAGGAATTCACATTCATGTTTGTTTTCTGTGTAACAATTGACTCTAGAATTCAACCACTTAACAGCAAGCACACTGGCCAGCTGGTGAAGGACAGGAATTTGGGAACAGCTTAGGATCCCTGGTGAGGCTGCCATCACGTCAGGGATGGTTCTAGAGTTAAAAAAAAAAAAAAATGAAAATCTGATCCCAGGCACAGGTTCTTGCTCAACATTAGGAGAGCTTGAGTTTCTCACCTGTGGATGCCATTGAAGGGCTGCTACAACACGGCAGCTTCCTTCCTCAAAAGTAGAGGATGAAAAGTGGTCTGTTCTGTCTGTCTGTCTGTCTTACTCATCTGTGCATATCTACAGGGAGAGAGACCTAAGAGGCAAGCCACAGCTTTTATGCTTTAATCTTAAATATGATATACCATCACATTTGACTGGTCATGAAGATCAACCTTGACTCAGAAGGAAGAGTTTGGATACCAAGAAGCTGGTATTCATGAGTGCTGTCTTAGGGATTGGCTGTCATAGCTGTCTATAAATTCTTGGAACAATGGAAAAGACTTGGTTCCAGACTATGATGTGAATTAACAACAATGATTACAACAATAGCAGCAACAACAAAAAACAAAAGCTCTTTTTTTCTGATCACTATCTGTGTGACCTTGGGCAAAGCCTCAACTAGTAGTTTTTTCAATCATGAGTGAAATGAGGATTGTAACAGTTTCCTCAGAAATGTGGTGAATAGTAGGATAAAGATGTGAAAAGTGTAATCCGTTGAGAAATACCATAGAAGGGCATAATAAATGATAACAATTTTTGTCATTAATAGGAGTTTTACTCCACGCATGTGTGATGTAATGCTACCTGCCCAAGCAATAGACCTTAGAGTCTGTTGCAGATACAGACTTGCAGCATTTAAGTGTCACCAACTCAATAGGAAAGTGGCACCTTCCAGGCTCTTGGAATACCCTGTCCCGACTCCAGCCTTCTCTGGAAGGATGTTAGTCCTCAGCCAAGCTGAGATAACAACTCCTGGTACAGATACCTTAACCCCTTCTAATTTTTCTTGCTTAGTGTCAAGGCAAATTAGTTATTGCAATTAAGTTTCTTGAAGCTGTGGTTTTCATGATCCCAAGATGACCTCAGGGAGGAGAAAGAGGATGTGATTTTAATTTGCTGCCATCATTGTTTTGAAGATTTGTATTTTCCCTGGCAAAATATCAAATACACAAAGCAAAATTTATTCTGAGTTTTAGATTAAATATTTAAAAATACATGAGGGGGGTCTGAAAGTAATTATCCTCTGAAATTTTTCTGGAACTCATGTAGCTCCCACTAGGCACCAGTTGGCTTACAAATGCTATCAGCTAAAATGAGGGGGAGGAATCCAGGCTTTAGTTAAATGCTGAAAAGTCTTACTATGAGAAACAGATGAAGCATCACCTTACTTTTCTGCTGGAGGTGGGTCATATGTTTTCTATTTGTTCTACTCACATTGTTCTAACTAGTCAAATGTTGTTTGTTCTTAAGTTGAAACTTTAACCTTTAATACAGTAATAGATTTGTCAGAAGTTTCTGTGTGTCTTGTCCAAATATGTTCCTCTGTAAGAAAGCAAACAAGAAAAACATTTAAGTTTGCCAGATGGAGAATTTAATGGTTGTTTAAAAATTTTTTTCTTTCTCATATTACCCAAGGTTTTTGATTTCCCAAGTGATTCAGTACAATCGGAATTGGATTCCCAAGTGGGCTGCAACTATAATTTGATTTTAATACATGTTTCAAGAAGCACAACTACGTGGTAAAGAGAGCTCTGGTTGTATGATTAGCACTGGCATTGTACTGGAACACCCTTTCACACGTGTAGGAAGCCCACAGAACAAAGGTGTTTTGAAGTCGACAATGTAATTCTAAATGGAAATATGCTACGGAAATTAACTTACTTCAGGAATCTTTTGATGCATATCTAAAGTTAGAAGGCACTGCTGGAGAGCCAATAAATAATTTATTTTTTTCAACTCTTTATGCATTTTCCCCTCCAGCTGATTCTGGAAAAGTGTCTTTCATTAAGAACTTGAAAGAGTTCTCTTTTTTTTTCTCACTCAGACTCATAAATATTTCCTTTTCTATTATCACTGATAGTTGAAACGTGTTTACATAAAAATTTTCCCCAAAAGGTATGCTATTTTATCTTTGTTCATGGAATAAAATGAAATCAAAACCTATTATAATTTGAATTTCATTGCTCACATCCAATTTTTAAGGTGAGTACTTCTCAGGTGTTTTAGAATGATTACTTAGTTTTGAAACTAGTACATTTAGATCCAAATCTTTGTTTTTCACTTGTTTTGTATATGAATTAATTCTTTTTCCTCATTAAAATAGCTCATATTGACCGGCCAAGAAGCCAGCCCAGGTCAACTTGTATCCAGTCCCTCACTGCCACCCTCCTCTGGGTCCTCCCAAGGTCGTGGCAGCTCCCAGCAGATCCACCAAGAAGCCACCCCAGGCCTAGTTTTCCCAGGTCTCTCCAGGATCCTGGCAGCTCACATGCCCCAGTGGACCCACTGAGAAGCCATCTGAGGCCTAGCTGCTTCCCATGCTGTGCCACAGGACTCTCCCTGTATGCTTTCAAGGTCCCAGCAGCTTAGCTGCCTGCAGGGACCCAGCTGAAATCCATCCTAGGCCTAGATCTATCCAGCACTGTGCCAGACCCACTCAGAGGCTGCACCAAGCCAGGGTCTGTTGAGGTATGCTAGTTTCTCTCACCTATTTTGAGGAAGAAGAATTTTGGTTTCTGTGACTAACTTTGGGAGAAGAAAGGCTGGAGACAAGAAAGCAGGAAAAAGGTCAGAGAGAATTTGCCTCTGAGGCCCCTCCAGTGTCTTTCAGTTCAAACTAGCAGAAACAACAAAGTCTAGTAGTCTAGGACATGGCATTCTGGGTGCCTAAACCTGTATGAGAACACTGGACAAGAATACTGGAACACTGGACAAATACCGAGTTGTACATTTTTTCTATAAGGGTCTGGATAGTGAATATTTTCAATTCTACTGTCGTAGTGTAAATGCAGCCATCACTAATTCATAAGCAGGCAAGTGAGTGTAGCTATGTCTCAATAAAACTTTATTTACAAAAATAGGCTGCGGCCCATTGTATGGTTTAAATCTAAAATGTCCCCAACATTTTGTGTGTTTGGAAGGTTATGGGGGGCTATACTTATTGGTGGATTAACCAATTGATGAATTTATGGGCTGGTTGGGAAGGTGAGATACCGGGGCATACCATCTAGGATGGTATATTCTCACTCTGGGTCCTTCCTTCCCTCTCAGCTTCTTTAACACCGCGCCATGAACAATTTTCCTCCATCCAGAGTCTCCCTTGTGCCCTTCCATCATTGCTGCTTCTTCATTAAAGTTAGTCAGCCACGCATGGGCAGAGACTTCTGAAACCATGAGCTAAAAGAAACGTCTCTTCTCTGGTAGTGGCTGCTGGGTATCCTGGCAACAGGAAGGTGGCTAAGACAACCCGATGTAGGCCATAGGTCCTTAGTTTTCAGACATCTCAAATAATGCAAGGAAATTAGGAAGGCCAAATCCCAAAAAGTTTCTAACGTGCAGATAAATTAAGTCCATCCGTATAGATGGTTTCATTACTGACTGGTGTTCCTTCTCAGCACGCTCTCATCCTCCAAGATCTCATATCCTACAAGCTTCTAGAGAGGGGTAAGGAAGAAGAAAAGTAGAGGCAGAGAGACAGAGTGAGGGAGAAAGAATGGGAGACCGACTGAGCTCTTCTCAGTTCTAAGGACAGTCCAAGAGAAAGACTCTACTTTGCCATCTCTGTTTCTCTATGTATATCTGCCTTTGATTTGGAAACCTTGACTATGAATTTTTCTAAAAATACGTAGTCTCTTTCTTTTATTATTTGGAGAAAACAATGTTGCCTAGGCTTTTTCTAAGGCTTTAAAAAATAAGAAACGACTCCGTTATTTATTTTTTCATACAATCGATGCCACTGTTGTTAAGTGTCAGAGTTACAGCCCTTTCTCCTGATCCCAGAGCCTGGATTTTGAGTTACCACATACTCCCTCCCACTCTCAACCACACTGTGGCTGATGATGGCATATCAGTAATGGAGGGTCACTTCTGGTTGTGAGGGAGTTGTCCGTGTGGAAGCGACGTTTTTTCCCCAGGAGTCTTGGGTTTCTGGCTTTTCTCTGTATGAGGCAGTTGCTGATTGAAGTAGGTTGATTTTTTACTTCTACATCACAGAAATTAGTAATTACTCTAGTTCTTAAGAGAAAAAGGAGTGCCTACAATCAAGCTCTCCTGACAACTTCTCTCTTTGTCTCTAACAGTGTCTTCTATTAGAGCTCTTCTGTCTAGAGTGAACCTCAATTCTGGCCTTTCTGGCTTTGTTCTTTGTCTGGAGGCAGTGCCTCAATGGCTCCCATTTCTCAGTAAATAGCCCTTCATTTACTAGAATTTTTGTCCCCCTGAAGGACTCAAAGACGGCTGGATGCTTCAGCTTTAGTAAACCCTGGGTCCAATAAAACTGTCTCAGGAGGGTTATGAGTGACTCCCTTATCTCTCGTTCAGCATCACCCAGGGAAAAAATGCCCCAGTGGCAGAGAGAACCTGTTTGATTATCATTTGTAATCGAGGCAGTTCACTGTGCTACCCAGTCAAGCAGCCAACAAGGACCTTTTTGTCCACGTGTGTGAGAGTGTTTAATAGATTGGTACCTCATTGTGAAGGTGGGGGTGCGGTGGGATGATCTGAATTCTGACAGAGACTTATGTGCTTATATAATGTTCACATCAGAGATCAAACCAGGAGAACCCCAATTATTACCATAGCCAAGAAAAAAGTCATTTTTGTTTGGGTGAAAATATAAAAGGAAAAGGAAAGAAAAAACAAAGAAAAAAAAAAAAGAAATGAGTCTCAGCTTCCCACTGAATAAAGCAGATTTAGTACCTGTGGGCTTTGGTTGAAGACCTGGGGCCTGAGTGAGAATTGCCCTGAGCGCACTGCGGAAGTAGTGCTTCCCCTCCCCAGTGGCTCTCTCACACTGCTTCTTTCCGTGTGCAGTGGTTTCTTCACTTGTCTGTGTGTTCAGACTGTAGCATAAACTTTTTCAGAGAAAGCGCTATACTGGTCTTTTTTAATACTATAGGCCTTCAATACTATAGGCCTTCAAGCCCAGACAATACTTAGTACGTTGTAAGCTTTCTGTATATTTTTGTTAAATTGATAGATGAACAAATGACTGAATATGTATTTCGTAAAGTTAGATATGATAGTAATTTCACATATTTGTGGACTATTTTGTACAATGCTTAAAATACAGTAAAATCTCCACCCCAGTTTATTGATAGGTAACACGATACAGAATGCTTACATTGAACTTGAGCATTTTGTGCACGTATATATTGCGTCAAAATTACAAATCCTTCCTCTGTCCTTCTTTGACCCTTCCCCCAGCTCCTACTATCCCCTACTCATTTAGTTTCATGAAATGATGGTAATCTGGGTTTCTCATACTAGAGAAACCATTCGATATTTAACCTTCTGCATCTGACTCACTTCACTGTACATGATGGTCTCAAGTTGCCTCCATTTACCTACAAAAGCCTCCAACAGATCTGTCTTTATAGATGAGTAGTACCATTATGTATATACACTACAACTCATGTATATGTTGGTCTGTGTTTGGGTATTTTGGTGTCTTCCACATTTTAGCTATTATTAGTTGTGCTGCTATGAACATGGGTATGCATGTATCTCTGTTATACAATGCTTTTAATTCTTTTTGCTGTTGTTGTTTTGAAACAGGGTCTCACTCATTAGTCCCAAAAGATTCAGGACTCCCTATGAAGCCCAGGCTGGCCTTGAACTCCCAGCAATCCTCCTGCCTCATCCTTCCAGCTGCTGGGATTACAGGCATGCACCACCATGCCCAGCTTATGTGGCACTGGAGAATAGAACTCAGGGCCTAGAGCTTGCAAGGCAAGTGCTTTAGCCTTTCCACTAGCCCTATAGCGGGGATTTATATTTGTTTCTTTAAAACAAAATGTACCAGGAACCTGAGGATTGTTTCTTTTGGGTTGTAGTTCAACCAACTCAGGATGATAATGTCTTGTTCCTAGTTATCTCATGCATCTCAACCTGTGCTGCTTGGTCTGCTTAATTAGAAGTGAGAAATTAGTTAATTGGACATAATCTTTGAGTTTTGTTTTATATTCAAAAATCTCTGGAAATTTGTTCAAGGTGGAAGAGAATGAGAAATCTGTTTGGGGGGAATTGCGCTCAGATGCATCTTCTGAAGCCCTGAATCTCAAGCGAATTAGTTCCGAGGGCTCTCCAAGTTATCAGGAAGCCAGCGAAAAGGGTTATTCTAAGGAAGAATGAGCTCTGGAGAAGTAAGGTAGATGAGAAAATATTTTTTTTCTTCAGGTTATTTTAAAGACTCAAATTATCTGGTGAACGGCACTTGAGTCTTCATCTTTTGAGAAGGTTTCCAGCCTGGTTGGGAGCATGTTGTTGGGTGGGAGTCAATAGCAGGAAAGCGTGAGTGTAGCTGCACCTGGTGTAATAGGTTCTTTCCTGTTCTTAAGCAGAAGTCTGAAACTATTCTTGAGTCTTTATTGAAAAAGAAGTAGTAAAGAAGAAAAAGAAAAAATAATAAAAGAAAATAAATGCTGGTAAGATTGCAATCACGTTGGGGCATTATGACTTTAGTTTGTGAACATATATATCTTCTCTGTGGGAGCTCAGGTAAATTCTCCTCTAGGCAACAAAAAGCTTAGAAATTCTTAGCTGGAATCGTTGGATCTCTTCCTCTCGCCGTTGTGGGGGAGTACATTAACTGTGGCAAATTGCTTATTTAATGCTGGATTTTTCTTCCATTACATAAAGCGTAGCTATAATGCCACCGTTCTGAATTCCATAGTGCAAGGTTGATCCTTAGGTGGGAATCCACATAAGCAATAATAAGTCTCATTTTCTCCAGCAAAAACAAACTTTGAAGCGTGATCATATTTAAATACAGTGCCATTCAAGGTGTGTTTTGTTTCTTTGTGCGTAGCATGGCTGTCACTGCTTGATGAGGGCTTAAATATCCCCTAATAATCAATGACACTTAGGTAGTTTTTCTTCCTGTAAGTAATTTTAGCTGAGAAAATCAATGAGAGTTAAGTACTGCATTTGAGCAGGAAAATAAGGTACTTTAGGATTTATTTGTTATATGCTAATATCCCAGGGAGAAACATATTTTCAGGCTAGGAACAAAGAAGCAATACATGTTCCTGAAAAATGTGACTTCCCCGCAGCATTTTACAATTCAAAGTTTTAGATTCTTTTCATACGCTGTTAGTAACAAACTTGGAAGGCTCTCTGTACAAAAGGGCTTAAAAGGTAGATGGTGGGTGATTTCTACATGTTCTCAGATGAGATTAAAAAGATGCACTGGCCCTGGACCACAACCTTAGGGATCGTATCGTCTTCCTGGCCAGAGAGAAGGGATGAGAGGAAGCAAATAAAGTATCACAGGGCACGGAAATGACGTGGTTGACCACATAGGTCTTTCCTGAGAGAACATGTAGAGGATTAGGTAGGTACGCGGCTACATATAGGTGCTTGTTCTTCGGTACTGAACCCTCTTTCTACTGTTTCTTAGGATATTTTTTGATGTTTCCAATGCATCTTTCAGTTTAAGAAGTGTGATTCGTAATCTGAAATCTTACCAAAATTCTATGTCACTCCTCCTTTTACACCTTTGAAGCTAATTATGAAGTATCCCACATTACATTAAATATCTTCTCTTGAAAGTTTTGAAAGGTGTTTGTTTTTGCTTTTAAAATTATGTGACTACCTGTAATCCAATTTATTCATGCTTAAAATCATTTGGCAATCATTACAAGAATGCCTGAGTATACATACATCAAGAATACACTGAGAAAAATCTTAGCAAAGTGATGATTTTAACTAGAATGACAATTTTTTATTTTACCTGCCCAAAGTAGGCAAGATGTTAGATGTCATAGACATTTAATTAATCATTGAATATAAGTGTATAGTTTCTTTTGTATTTTAGAGAAAAAAAATTTCCAGCCTTCAAACATTTTATAGTTCCTGAAATGTTCATGGTCATTAGGCTCTGTGCAGAATTCAATACCATGAATCAAGGATGTAGGGGAAAGAATGTATCTTCTTTGGGCAGTAACAGCAAAGGAAGGGTGTTGCCGTCAAGTTAGCAGGAAATGGGGAAGGTGGGGGCTTTCAGTTTCTGAGCACTTTAGCCACTGGACTGAGTTTCAAACGATTTCCCTCTCTTCCATCTTCATTGCAACTAATCTGTGGTTTCAAGTAGGGATGAGATGAAGATGCTCTTTGCTAGTTGGACAGAAAGCTTCCGTCAGTGGTTAAATGAGTATATTAAGCTTTTATTGCACACTCCAAAAGACCATACAGGTAATGGTTCTCAAACAGGGATTCAATGTCAGATACTTACTAAATGTAAAGCTATTAAACATATTTATATACATTTATATATATTCTATTTGCTTATATATTTGCATACATAAATGGAGATATACCTATTTATTTATAAATGGAAATATATGAGCTTAGTATTTTAAAAAAGAATTTTGCAGATAAGGTGACTGAGAAATAAAGGTATTAGTGTTGCATCCTGGTGCCCAGGGGAATAAAAGAGGACTTGTATCATATCCATGTTATTGTAGAGATAGTTAAGCACTTGTGTATTATTTATTCTTCTTCTTTCCTATTTGAGTTTTGTGTTTTGGTACAAAAGGCTATCATTAGTCCTCATGTTTTTCTCAATTATTTTTTTACATTTTTTTAGGGGGATGATTATGTTGAGTCCGTCAACTTTTTGCTAATCCTTATATTTCCTTTTCTCTTTTTTCTATTATTTTAGCTAAGCTGTACATAGCAATGTGATATAGAATTCATAATAATGGTTTGTCGTTTCCTGTTTTCTAATTTTAGTGCCAGTACCTTTAACATTTCATCATTAATATATTATTCAAGATAGGATTCTGGGAGATTAGATTTATTACATGAAAAAAGATTGTCTCTCTTCCAAATTGGCTGATAGTCTTTCTTTAAGTGTAAGCTAGTGTTGACTTTTGTGGGTTCCCCATGTGATATTTCCCCATGTATCTATCTATATCTGTATCTATCTATCTATCTATCTATCTATCTATCTATATATTTCTATGTGGGAGATAGGAAGTTAGCTTTTAAAAATCTAGAAGACTGATATCTAGTCCTCAAAACCTTTCTCCATTCTAAAAAGTGATTATTGGGAATTGAGATGTTTAGTATGATTAAAACATAAATGACTTAAATATTTATTAAAACAAAATATTTGTTCAAATGCATGCTTTCTATTACCTTATTAGAATGACATGGAGAAGAGAATCAAAGGTGATTTGGGGGGAATTTCATTCTGGACTCTACATGAGATTAAGTAACATTGCACAAACAGGTCTTGTTTTTATATGTCCACTTGGTAAAAATAAAAGCAGAACCCTCCCAGCCCCCTTTAAAAATCAGGGACAATGTTACAGTCATCAAAATGAAATGAGATAATGCCCCCTTGTGATTCCTAGGCCAATTTTAGCTTCTCAGAAGCCTGTGTAGACTGCAGGCCGTTCAGTCCCAGAAGCTAATTAAAGATTTAAGATGATTCAATGTAAATCTCTTTTCTGGCACCTCTAATATCAGAAGTAAGGGCTTACCTGTCTAAAAAAAATCAGCTTTTTAGAAATTTCAAGGAAAAATATTTCACTTGACCATTGGTGCAAAAGCACAAATACCTTTTTTTTTTTTTTTTGTAAGTTTTTATGTTTCAGAGGCGAGCCAGGAGGAAAATAATTTCTACTCCATATGAGGGTGGTGACAGACGCTCCAATGCTAGTCTGGGCTGTGTCACTTGATTCCTTTAGACCTCAGTTAATTCTCTATAACATGAAACAATTGACCCCTACCAGGCTCTGATATCTGTGCTCAGCCTCTATGAATCATGGGATTCTTGAAGCTTTTGTCTCTTTGCTTGCTGTGTTTCTCTAAACATGTCTAAGTGCAAGACTAACAACTAATCCTGTGTAAAGATTCAGGGTATGAAAGTTAAGTTGGTTATTCAATTTGATTGTCTTGAGAGTTGCCTAGGAGATTAGTAAAGCACATTTCTGATGTGTGTGGGTAGTAAATATGTCTTTGGGTACTACATCTGCTTCCTAGCATCTTGCTTGATGCTTTGCTTTGCTTTGCTTTCTGGCCACCAACCATGAATTATGCAGCTTTGTTCTACCAGATCCCCTCCATCCTGATGTTTCTGCCTTTGAGAGAGCGGACAAAGACGGACTCTTTTGGAACTATGAGGAACTATGAGACAAATAAACTTTTTTTTGAGACAATCTCACTCTGAGGTGGGGTTGTTGTTATGATTATATTTTACTGTGTGGTTCAGAAGCCTACAAAACTGGTTTGTGGGAAGAATTTGGAAAAGTTTAGAGATGCAGGCTAGAGAAGTCCTAAAACTGCTGTGAATAAATCGGCTGGACTCTTCTGAGCACAGCTCAGAATACCAGAATGTTGATAGAAAAGACAGCAAAGGCCAATCTCAAGAGGTTTCAAGTGGACACTCAATAGGAGTTTGAAGTAGAGGCAGTAATATACATTATGGCCAACAGTTGCATATATTTTGGCCATGTCCTGAGACTTTGAAGGAGGCTAAGTTTAAGGGTGATAGACTAACTGATCTGGCAGAAGAAATTTCAAGGAAGCCTAACATTCAAGTTGTGGGAGAGGAAATACTTGGTGCTTTTAGTCAGACGAGGAATGAGAATTGGAAACAGCAAAAAAAAAAAAAAAAAAAAAAAAAAAAAAAAAAAAAAAAAAAAAAAAAAAAAAAAAAAAAAAAAAAAAAAGGTACGATAAAATATTTTAAAAACTTAAATTTGGTTCCAAGGAAAGCCATATGGAAATTTTTGATCAATGAAAGTTTAGTTGCTGAGGAGACGAACACCATTAAAATGATACCAAGTATTTTGAACCAGGACAGTAGAAGATGTCTTGAGGTCATCTTGAAAATCAGCAAGACTCCAACCATCAGAGGCTCAAGGGTATGAAAGAGTCACCTCTTTATTCAAGGAGAGAGCCCCCAGGTCCCTTTCTCTAGAGAGCTGCGTTGGGAGTTGGTTTCTTAGGATTTATTTCACTGTGTTCATTCATGCAGGCATCCGGAAGCAGCTATCGCCAGGATTGAGGGGGCCTGGTGAGTGCTCAAAATGACAGCAGAGATTGGATTCATCCATTTCATGCTGTTTTCCCCATTTCTTTCAGGCGTGCAGAATGCAAGAGCTCTGGATCAGGCAGGCTTCTTCTGCCATGATGATTCTGCTTTGGACCCAGCTGACTAAATCTTCTGAAACCATGAGCCCAATAAACCTAAGCTCCTTAATTTATGGGTGTCAAGTATATATAAATAATGAAAGTGTTAACTGATACAGCAGTGCTCCTCCGTGCAGTTTGAACTACACCATGTACAGGTCAGGGAGGACAAGGAACATCACGATCAGTTCATTTGAAAAGGAAATGATGTACTCTAAGTGGCCTGAGTGAGAACTCAGCTGGTAGTCAGAGGGTATACATACAGCCTTCATGCATGACCGGATCCAGGTGCTCAAATGCAGTCTCAGGAGGGGTCTCTCTCCTTTCCTTCCTTTTCTTGGCTCATGTTGGCTACATTCTCAGGCAGTTTCCCATGTAGGCTTCACTATTGTGTCATATACTCAGTAGGCAGAGAGCTGCTTTTCTCAGCAGTGCAACATGAAGTCTGGGCCTAGATGCTCTTTATTTCAGTTAGTGACACATACTTGTATCAGTCAGGATTCCAACAGGAAAGAATTGACTAGAAATGAATGATTTGAGGAGACTTTAATTAACAGAGTGTTCTCACGTTTGTAGTAATGTATAGGGTAGATGCAGAGAATGAAGGCCCTGGAGACTGTAATGTGAGTTCCGTGATTATTCCTAGGATTGTGAACAGAAAGAGTTGTGTGGCCAGATCCATCTGATGGACTGTAATTTTTGTTTGAGGGCTGCAGTGTCTATAATAAATTCGCAAATCACTTTTAGCTGCCTTTCTCAGCTCTCTTATCAATGTTTGTGAAGAGCCAGAATTTAGAATCTAGAGACAAGGAGGTTCACTGACGGAGTCCATACTGATTAACCTCTTGGGGGACAGATCAGGGGTAAAGAACTGAAGAGCGAGTCTGGGGGTCAAATGGAAGATACTGATCCCATGCTCATTGTTGTAGCAATTCCTGTGGCCCAAAGAAAGCAGCATCAGATTAGTTAGACCTAGATCAGATCCATCTCTGGAAGTGAGGATGAGGCCAGGCATGCCTCGATCAAACAAAGGAGGAGGGTGAAGGAAGTGTTTGTGTATACTCAGATATATTTCTTTAGGAAATATCAAGGCACTAGGGGGTGTGCTTAGTGGTTAAAGTGTTTGCCTAGCAAGCACAAGGCCCTAGGTTTGGTTCCCCAGCATCACATAAGCTGGGCATAGTGGCAAAAGCCTGTAATCCTCCCACTTGGGAGACTTAGTCGAGAGAATTGCTGTGTGTTTGAAGCCAGCCTGGGATACCAATGAGTTCAAGACCAGCCTGGAGTATAAAAATGAGAACCTGTATTTAAAAAAAAAGAAAGGGGCTGGAGGAATGGCTCAGCGGTTAAAGCGCTTGAGCAAGTGCTAAGCCAAGCGCTAAGTACCCGAGTTCGATTCCCCAGCACCACGTAAGCTGGGCATGGTGGCGCATGCCTATAGTCCCAGCACTCGGGAGGCTGAGACAGGAGGATTGCCATGAGTCCAAGGCCAGCCTGGGCTCTGAAGTGAATTCAGGACCAGCCTGGACCACAGAGCGAGACCCTGTCTCAATAAAAAAAGAAAGAAAGCAAGCAAGCAAGCAAGCAAGCTAAAACAAGGTATATTGCCAGAAACTACCAGGCACAAATGCATTTTTCTTGGTATGTTAACCTTGGAGACCCATCCGTACTTTTACTGGGTCTTCAGTTTTCTGACTAGAGTAAACCCTGAATGATGGAGATGGCCTTGGCTGCTGAGCACCCACCTCACAGGAAGGATTTGTCACCATCCACAGCCAAAGATCAGCCTCACACAAAACGGTCCCTGGAAAGTACGTGAGATATCTGAGTCCAAGGGACTTAAATTTAATTTGATTCTTGATTCTCCACTGGCTGCCACCAAGCTGGGCTCATTCCAAGTCAGTGTGCGCTATTTTTTCTCTTGCTTGATACCCAATTCTCATTCTTTTTCTCTAACTCTAATCCTAAATCCAGATAACTACCTTTAACTCTATTTGCAATTCCATGTTGTTTCTCATTCTAAGTGCTTGGGTCCAGACTTCTAATAGGCTGGAATAAAACCATGCATTTCCCACTTGAGGTATGCTGATGGTGTTCCAAAACGAAATTCCAGGTGTTCTAGCTCTAGACAGTTGATTCTTGCCACAAATAGTGCGAGATTGCACAAAGCTGAGTGGGCTACACCATCCCAGCTTGCCCTACACAGTCACTTGGCCAGCAAACGCACTCCTGATGGTTATCTTGCTGGAGTGGCATGGCAGGGGCATAGAAGAGGAAGAGACTACGAGGGCGAAAACATACTGAGTACAATCTGAACCTTGCAGAAGTGACAACTTCAATTCCCCCAAGTTTTACCTATTTCTGCTCCATCCATCTACCTATCCCTTCTCTCCCACTCTCACCAAGGAGGGTGGTGGGAAATGTGCCCTTAAGATGATGTAGAAAAATGGAGACGGGAAAGCGCCTGGCATTGTTTGCAGGATACTCCGTGTGTGTACCTGTAATAGAGTCATAAAGTATTCTGTCTTGGGCGGGAGTACGAGCACTCACCGCACTTGTTGCTATGGCAGCTAGATAGTCTTAGTAACTGGAAATACAAGTTGTTCCTTTATTGGATCTTCTGTTTTTCAGGACTAGCAGCAATTTCTGTCCTGCCACTGGGATTTTTTCCTTTGCCATCATAGGCCTCTCTTGGGCAACTCTACCTCTTAGTTTTCTGAAAAATACAATAATCTCTCTTGACTCCTGTTTTGTACACGAGCAGTTGATTCATACTTACCAGCTCGTGAGGTTGGGAGGTCTGGGGCAAGTGGGCAAACTGTGTCTCAGTAGCTTTATTTCTGATACTGTGGAAAATAGTCATATGCATGTCACAGGTGTTGTGGATATGGGGATAATGCCAGTGAGGGACAGAGAACTGTGCTTGGCATCAGAAAATATGGTTTCCCATTATAAAAAGGAAAAGACGAGTTAAGGAGATGTTGTAATAGAAATTCAGTGAGGTAAGTGGGAAGGTTCTGTAAGCATCGTCACTTTTTCCACATCTTGGAATTGGACCTGGACTGACATTTATTTTGTTGGGTTTATGTTCTCTGCTCCTACAGGCAGGTGTGCGTCAATCGTAGTAGACGCCCTGAGTTTCAAGACTGCAGCTCTAATACTTCTTTGGAGCTCTCCCAAAGCCCCAACACGATGTTTTGCACACTGGAAGTGCTAATAAGGAAGTGCCTGAGAGGATGTTCAAAGACTCTGTAGTTTGTCTTTCCTGTCTGCTTTTTCCTTTTACAAATACATTATTTAAGTAATGTGTGTATATAGATTTTTGTACATATATTGAAAAAATATTCAAGCAAACAGAGGAAACGAAGGGAACCATTTCTCTCCCTGAAGGTCAGGGCCGTTGCCAGCATAGTGTGCAGCCATTCAGATGCTTTTCTTCATGGCAGTGCACAGGCACACACAGGCACATCCACAAAGGACAGTCAGCCTGGATGTTTTATGTGTATTTTATTTAATAAATGAGAACAGTCTGCATCTGCTGTATTCTAGCTTATTCTTTAGCCTTAACCATATTTCTTATGTTTCTTTCTATGCTGGCATGCAATCTTCTTTACCTTTTACATACAGAAAAGTTACTATTATTGTTCCATAATTTATTTAATTAACTTCCTACTAATAAAGACTTAGATAATTTTTTTTCTCTGTTACAATGAACATTATAAAATAAGAATTGTTATATCCAGATACTTGTTTTTTTTAAGTTGTATATCATGCAATGGAATTCTCACAATATGCTATTTGGTAAAGCTTTATGATACTTTTCACATCAGAACTTTTATAAATTTTTTTCTTAGAATCTTTTTATTACTTCTCTTATAAGTAAGAAAATAAATGTTGTTTATGTTTTATAATGACTTAGCTTTGATGTATATGGAAGCTATCGATTTTTGGGTGCTCATGTCACTAGGACAGTTTACTCAAACTGTAAATTCTAAAATCAGTTTATATTTTCTAGTTACAATTTTATGCAATTTTAAATAGTTTATCTCTTCCATTCTAGTGCTTATTCAACATTTCATTTTATAACTCTGTGCAATACTTTGCAATATTCTGTATTTAACATTTATTCAGAATATATCCTCTAACCTCAGAAATGAGAAAATCTTGCAAGGACACTCATGAACATAGAATTTTACTGCTATTTCATGATACTTCTCCTAAATGCTTTTTTTTCTGCCAATATAAACAGTTTGATGATTAGAAGCAAGCAGATGGGGCAAGATTTCAAGTGAGACATAATAGAAAAAGAAAACATTGCAATATTTTCAGAAATAAAAAGTTATCTAGTGCTTATGTTAGCAATATCCACTAACAAAATACTTCAGTATCCCTGCTGGAAGTAGATGTAGACTTTCTACCCTTTGTCTTGTAGAACAAGATTTTCTTCGACTTGTGCTTGGAGGTACCCAGATAGACCTCATTTAACCTCCAGCATTTATATCTGTAAATGACAAGTACAAACCTCCCTGTTACTGATCTGACACAGTAAAATGTATATTTTTGTAAGTTTGATTTGGTTCCATGGCTTCATCCTCCTGAGCACCTCCTACTGGACAATGATTTCTATTGCCAGATGATGTCTTGAATTGACAGTTTTAACAATGGGACAAAACAAGCTGTTTCTGTATAAAGTAATCCCCAAAACTTGTCTCTTTAGCACACATCTCTGAATTATGGGCCTAACAAAATGAATACTATGCAAGTGGAAGTGGTAGGAATCAGTACAATGACAATTAGGAATTTTCAAGTGTGGACAGATCTGTTTACGGTAAGACCCTGGGGCACAGCACACTATTTCTTCTTGCATTTCGTGGCCAACAGTTTCAATTCCACAAGATGCCTCAGACCACAATTCCCTTTGGAGTAGAAGTAGAAGTTATGTCTCAAAAGAAATGGAGCTCTAACACAGTGCTTTAATTTTCATGGTTTTTTTGAGTCTTCCTTATTGTTATTTGTTTGTTAGATTTGTTCTATTTGTTTTTGAGATAGAGTCTTGCTCTGTAGTCCAGGCTGGTCCTGAACTCACTAGGGAGTGCAAGCTGTCCTCAAACTCCCAGAAATCCTCCTGTTTCAGCTTCCCAAGTGCTGGATTTACAGGTATGCACATGTCTAGCTTATGCGGTACTGAGGAAATCAAACTCAGAGCCTTGGAGCATGGTAGGCAAGTGTTCTAACAACAGAGCTATTCTTCTAATCCCTTCCTTCCTTTTTGAAACTATTATTTTGTATAAGAAACCTTAAAACGGGATGGTAGGAAAAATTTTCAAACTTTACTGAAGACCTTATGCTTTAATAAAACCATTTCTTATCTTCACCCCCCCCCCCCCCTTTTTCCCCCAGGAAGACTTTAAACTTTGGAACTCAGAGCAGATTTAAGGAGCTTTGAGTAAATATGCACACAGCTGAAATGACAAGGTGGGCAGCCCAGGTCTGGAACAGGCAATCCTGACGCTGCCTTTGAGGAATTTTCCCTCCCCACTTGGGTTCATTTCTTCCTGAGCGATGTTGGGAGCCCGCAGGAAAAGTGAATGGTGTTTTCTGATAGCTGAGATGAGGTTAAAGTAATGAAGCTCTGCTAACTCACGTTTAGGAAGAAAATGTATAGAAACTTCTGGAACACAGGCATGTATAAAATGTGACCAGGCGAGAGACTCGGGGACGTATGCAGCAGTGGGTGGCTTCTAAGTGTGGGGCCAGCATTTTCGGTACATGCTGATGAAAACCCTTTGAGTGTGAAGACTGAGAAAATTGAGTTCTTCCTAAATTATAAGTTCCATGATGACAGAGCTGGGGATATGTTGTGGCACAAATCTAGACTTGGTAAGTGTCAATTGAGTGAGGCCATTGGGAGCAAACTCTGATGCCTCGCTGTGCCGCACCCCTCGCCCGCCTCTGGGTCGCTACTGGAGACAGCTGTAGACTCTTTCTGTGTTGCCGGTTGCCCATCTTGGAGGTGCAAGGCTCCTCTCAAGGCCACAGGAGTTTGTAGAACTATGTAGCCCGACTAGAGAGGGGGTGATGTGAACACAAGTGGACACCCGAGCTGGGAACTGGAGAGTAAAGGCTGCAAGATAAACTCCCGCCGTTCAGATGAACTACTATGGGTGGTGTCTTGTCCAATTGGAATCGATTCCACATCAGCAGCCTTGGTAACACCTTGGCGTTGGCTTTTCCTCTCTTCCTGTATCATTTCCACTGCTCCCTCCTGACTCCTCAGATCTCTCACCAGATAAAATGCTACACCGTAGCCATGATCTGTTGCTCTGTTTTTCAGGGAACCGAAAGCAAGGGGCATTTGTAGGACAGCATTAGCTTTTGTCTTTCCAAGTGGATTTGTTTTTCATGACTTTGGTCTCATTTTTGTTTAACTATGAGCCCCATTATTGTCATCTCATTAGAGGTTTAGTGTACAGGCCAGAAGTCTGGCTGTCTGAATTCACTTCTTATGAACTATATGCACCCCTGACAGTGTTGGTATTGTGTGTGTTGTGTGCATGTTTGCAAATATATATGTGTATATATATTCTTATTTTTAGTATAAGTTTTTTTGTTGTTGATGTACAGGTGGCTGAATCCAGGCCCTTTGCACCAAACTATATTCCTCAGCCCCTTTTAATTCTTTGAGATTCTGAGGTAGGGTTTCTAGGTCCCCGAATTGCCCAGACTGAGCTCAGACTTGTGATAGTTCTGCCTCAGCCTTCCAGAGTTCTGGGATTACAATCATGTACTACCATGCCAGGTTAATTATGAGACCTTTTGACAATTTAACAAAGCCTTTCTAGCTAATGAAAAACTGCCTCTTCTGGAATTTGTCAGATCTTAAGAGATAGCGGAGTGCTCAGCCGAGGTCATGCGTCTCACACTTAAATTAACCAATCCAGAGCCAGACTTCCTCCTTCTGTCTGGTGCACACCAAGAGGCAACATTCCCTAGAACAGATATTTAGGGTTCACCTCGCTTGCTTAGGGTCTCATGGAGTGATTCATACCAATGAATCCAAACTGTTCATCCTGTTTTGTCTTCCCATTCCTATAGAAACCCCAAGAAAGGCCTTGGACTAACCTTCCTCTATTCTCTCTTCCTGCACCACTTTCTACATCTTGACCACTCTGGTAGTTTTTTATATGGCTCTGCGTGGTGGACTGTGCCTTCTATCTATAGAACTTGTGAAGATTAAAGCTGCTCTTGGAGCCTTTTTCCTATTTGCTTTTGTATTTCTTGCCTGACCATGTCATAAAAGAATGTAAACCAGCATGGCCCTTAGCCTTTTTGTGTTTTCTTTTATTTTTCTGTAAAATGAACATGATGACAACATGTATCTACTGGATTATTATTATAATTCAGAAGAACATGCAGGTAAACTCTTGCGGCCCTATTGATACATATCCAATCCTCCATCCATGCTAGCTCCTGTTAGGATGGTCACTTTTCATGTGTTTTAGTTTTCTACATTTTGTGGTTCACATATGTGTTGGTGACTTCTCCAACTAAACCATAAGCTTCTTAAGACCAGTGCCTGGTGTGTTCCTGTATTGGTTCCTATGGTTGGAACAAAACGTGTGTAGGATGGAGAAACCGAATTTTAAATTTTATTTTATTTCAAATAAATTTAAGAGCCACGTGTGATTAGTTTCTGTGGTACAGGGCAAAATAGTGCTTCAAGTTATAGCACCCAGCCCAGTACCAGGAAGAAGGATGATGTGCATAAGGGTTTGCTGAATCGTATTAAATATTGAAAATCTTTCCATATACAACCTCTTCTTTTCCTTCAAAGCTACCATCTGAAGACTTGTAGCAGAACAATTATCATATTATATTATAGGTGATGATGATGCTATTAGTATTTCTTGTACTACGATTAATACTGTTAGGAACAACCGCGGCACGTAACAGTTACTGAGAGTCTCTCTGGGCACTCACTAGATATATTGGACATATTTCTTATTTATTTTTTCATAATAACCTGTGAGATGGTGACTTACTATGATCTTCTGTCAGCAGTACCTCAATTAAATAACTGAGTGGATGGCTTAAACCATAGTAATTTGTTCTTTTTAGTTCTAGAGGCCACAAGTTCAAGATCAAGGTGTCGATAGGTGTGGTTCTTTCTGAAGTCTTACTCTTTGGCGAGCTGATGGTTGTCTTCTCATTATGACCTTCAGTTGACCTCTCCTCAGTGCAAACATATCACTTGTGTTTCTTTACATTTTCAGCTTTCCTCTAAGAGTTAGAGCCTCACATACAGTGAGTTCAAGAAAAACACAATTTTGCCTAAAATACACCCAAAGAACGTGCAATAATTCATTTGAAATACATAGAAAAGCTAGTCAAAGCTACACTGTGGGTAGGTTAATGGACCTCAGTTCTACCGAGTAACACACCTCGAAGTTTTGTGGCCAGAGCGTAGAGGGAGGGTCATTTATCCATGGGTCCCTATCTTTGGCAGTTCTCCCACACTTTGGGATTGCAAAGGACCTACGATGTGGTTCTGTGATGTTAAAGCCTTCCAGAAGAGAACAACAACAACAAAAAAAAAATCCAGGTGTTTAAACTGGAAGCTTTCAACTTCAGCTGAAAAGTGGAGTAGGAAAAGGGCCAGACAGGGCAGCAGGTGCACCTGCTGTAGTTACAACATTGTCCTCAGTTTTGTGGGGTGAAAGCTGAAGTTAAAAGCAAAAAAACAAAACAAAAAACAAACAAACAAAAAACCCCAAACCTTCCTGTTTCTGCAGTGTTTGGGGGGAAGAATAGAGGAAGTTTACAAATGTGAAAGAATGTTTCAAAAGGCAAAGCATTATGCAGGCATTATTGTTTCCCTTTCTCAGGTCGCATATCTTAGGGACTGAGCTGCAATTAGAAGGCTTGCTTTTTGACTTCTTGACTGCACAGTGGTGCTGAGATTTTGCTTTTTGAGATGATCATGCAAAATCCTCTTAGAATATCGAGGAATTTAATTACTTCCTGGGATAATGCTGAAGATCTTAATGAAGTCTGAGTTCACATTGCTAGATGTTCTGTTTATTACTGTTTAAGAACAAATCACTCCAGATTTAGTGGTATAAATTGCCACTATTTTGTCAAATTTATGTGTTCTGAGGATCGTTAATTCCAAAAGAGCACAGAGGCAAGGACCAAAATCTGTTTCGTGCTGTCTGAGCTCTCAACTGGGAAGACTAGGGAGGCCTCTACTGCTGAGGCCTGGGATGATCTGAAAGTTTTTTTATTTGTGCGTTTAGCTGTTGCATGGGGAAGAAGACTAGAAATCTGACGGAAACACTTATATATGACTTGCTCTTGTGGCATGGACCTCCTTTTAACATGGCTGCCTCAATGTAGTTTTCCAGGCTCCACGTGTAGTGTTTCACTGGACAAGTCAAAAGCTGAATTGTCATTGGTTATATAACATCTCCAAGCCCACGGAACAAGGAAAGAAACCAGGGACATAGCTCAGTGGTTAAAGCTCTTGCTTAGCATGAGCAAGTGAGCAAGGCCCTGGGTTTGATTTCCCAGCACCACATAAAGATTAGCTGAGCATGGTGGCACACACCTGTAATTCCAGCACTCTGAAAGCTAAGGCAGGATTGCCTTGAGCTCGAGGCCAGCCTGGTAAGTTCAGGACCAGCCTAAACCGCAAAACACGACCCCCTCTCAAAAAAGAAAGAAAAATAAAAATAAAAACAAAGGAAAGGGAGACATAGACTTCGGTATGTCATGGTAAGAAGTAGTGACTTCCTCTTGTCTTTCTCAAACACCTGTTGCCTGTCAAATTTTCCCTAAAACTGCTCGCTCCATTGTATACTACTACTTATTCTGCATTTTGTTGACTTTTATTATTTACTTGTGGAGAGAGGCTGGCAAACTCACACTGAGAAGAGTTATTGAGGTAGAAGATACTGCTACATCTATAAGTGCAGTTTGCTCTCTGGTTTCACAGTTTTCCTCTTTATCCTAAAACTCTACAGTCACATTCGTATGTTCTGGTAAAATGTCTCCAAGCTTATTTAAATGATGTTTGAGCACAAAAGAGTAAACATATGTGAATATTAGCCTTATGAGCAAGAGAGGTAACAGAAGTATAATTTCCATTTTTTTTTTTCTGGTTTCACAAGGATGGCTTTTCTAAGAATCCATGATGATAAAATTAGCCACAGAGTAAAAAAAAAAAAAATCTTTTCACTTATTGCTGGTAGCATTTATTACAATGGAATCTCTTACATGGTTTGCAGATTGCAACAGCTTATCAAAATGCTTATCAAAGCTTTGTGATAGTCATGTATGTGTACAGGGAAGGTACGCAGGGAACTTGGCTTCCTGAAAAAAAAAGTCTTTGGAAAGAAAAAAAATCAAGGTAATCTCTGAGGCCTGCCTTTGCTTTTATATGCCTACCAAGTGGCAACTTAGCAGAAGCCTTGCCTGCTTTTGTGGTTGAAGCAGAGGCACTGAGGCTTTGTAATGAGCCTAGTTATTTGTGGAGTCAGTGTGTTCCAGAACCCTAGTACTCTAGTGAGTTTTGTGTCTCTTGTAGCCCATAAAGGAAGTGAATAAAGTCTGTCTCCACCTCCACTGTCCACTGCAAGGTGACAAGGGGTATGTGTGGAGGAGTCTCTGATCCTCTTTTAATCTAGTAGAACGTGGAGGCGAAGCGAACACAAGAAAGAGTTTGGGGCCATGTGAGATCCTGCTCGTCCATCCTCCCTGCTCAGGGACATGGTTAGCTGCCTGGAAAGGCACTAGCGTATTAGCATATGCTAAGTGTCAGCAATGAAAAGAACTACCTAACTTTTCTTCTTGGAACAATTACCACAAAATGACAGGGAATGAGAAATACGTTGTTTTTAAGCTACAACTTTATATTGGTTTTCTCAAAAAGCAAGAGAAATTATAGGTTTTTTTCCATTTAGCAAATATTTATTCAGCTCATAGACTTTAGGTCAGATGCCAAAGACGCTTTGGTTAGTGTGGGAAATGACAATGTGGAGGGCTACGCAGGGACTTCAGGCCGTCGCGAAAAAGTACATACAAGGGAAGCTTTGAGAGGGTTTTCTGGAAAATCTGATATATAATAAATTACAACTTGAATACAAGTTCGAGCTAGTGTAGGCAAATGAGGTAACAAGGGAGCGGGTCTGTCAATAAAGGGAGAGCAGCCTGTGCAAAAGCCTTAATGAAGCCTTGATAGTTTCATGAAACCAATGAAAGCTAGACAAACTAACCTGGATGGTTCATCATGATTGCCAATTGAACCGGAGTGAGAGACACCTCTGGGTGTGCCTATGAGGTCTTTTCAGAGATATCGTGTGTTATGCTAAAATTTTTTTCTGGGAAGACATGAATAAATAATCTATTCAACCCACCTAAGGCACAGATGACAGACCAAGATAACAATTACATGAACCAGACATCTTATTGTAGTTACTGTAGGAATATGGTGAGGGCTTACTTAAAGAAGCGTGGATGACTCAAAGACAGAGGCATCGCCAGAAGCCCACCCTTGCATAGGTGACCACTCATGGATGCTGCATACTGCTTTTATATCTCTGGGAAATGGTCCATGCAACTCTTGTAAATTTGAGGACCTTCCCCAAACTCGAGTGCTGGGTTCCATTCCACCTTCCTCCTGGTGGCCACCTTCCTAAGCAGTTGCTGCTTTTCTTCATAGGAGGTCAGAAAGCTGAGGAAGACAGGCCTAGGCTGATTGTGGGTGGCATCATTAACAGGCTTGCCATTCAGAAGGAACAAAAAACAGAAGGAAGAAATTGGTCTGTGCTTGCAAACTCAGGTCTGTTTGAATAGGTGTGACTTTTTCTGCTGCCATTACTAGCAGAATCAGACTTTGGCTTCATTAGTCTTTTAATAAGGACTTATACCAGTGACTCTCCAGTGAGCTTCTAGACCTGCCTTCATGAACTGGTGGTACATCTTTGGCTTCCCTTTTTCCTGAAGCTTCAAGATCCTTGGACTGAGAAGCTACCGGGTCCTCTGGTTCTCTGTCTCTGATATTGTAAGTAAATCTAGATTTTGGTAACGAGAGATTCTTTCTTCCTGTGACTCTTCCTGACCGTGTATTTCAGAGGCGTTTGAGACTGGCTTGCAGGAGGAGTTTGGAGAAGTTTGGAGAAGCAGTTACATTATAAATGATATTCAACTATTAAATATATTTGGTGGTTGACTCTCCCAAATTCCAAGGAGAAGTGCCTGAGAAAGTGATTTTGTAAGCTAAAAAGCACCATTAAAAATAAAATTGTTATTAGAATCTCATTACAGATCTGTTGCTCAAGAATGTACTCAAATTTGGGGAAAAAACTATTAAATTAATGATTGTTGAAAAAGGCAGAGGAAGACAGAGGCCATGGTATCCATGCTGTAATGACAATAGCTTATTAAACATTTTAAATATCAAGCTACTTTAAAAAAAAATCCAAGTCATAAGTTTGAAATTTCTGCTTTAAAATGCCACAAAAGTGGAAGTTTCTCCAGTGAGTCATTCAACAGCTCAAGCTGTTCTGTTTGGTTGTTCTCTTCAAACTACGCTTTAAGCTCAAATGCTTAAAAATACACGACTGCATCCTGGTGGAGTCATCATCTGTGGCTTGGTTCCGCAATTTATAGTTTAGATCCCGAAACAACTTGACTCACCTATTTCTCCGTTGGGTTTTTAATAAAACATTTCTTAACATAAACTTTCAAGTTGATGTCCATGTGCGACTTCCAATATAGATGAGTGCCGCAGACTATCATTAAATCTGGTGAGTTTCTTTCTGAGGCTAGAATTATAAATGTGTCGAGGAAAAAAAGAATCATGTCTTACTCTTCCTGGCACTCTTCAGGGATCCCAGTCTTACGCCTGTTCCAGAGTACATGATCAATACATGTTGGCTAAACTAGATGTAATGGAGGCAAGTTAAAGTATTTGATCCTTGCTAGTACAAGTACTAGGATGTTCAAATTAGCATACGCATACTTAAAATAGTTATGAGGATTATGGGGGGATTAGAGATTATTTGGGGCATTTGATTTCAACTGACAGAAATCCAACACCAAATGACCTAAAATTTTAAAACGTATTGCTCTTAGTAATGAAAAAAAAAACCCAGGGGTATATTTACTAAGTTTTGCTTTCATCTTTCATGTCTGGGCTCCCAGGGTGGCTTTATTCGCCTGAAGGGTGTCCCTTTGTTATGGGAACACAGCTTGAATAGCTGCAGATCTTCATTTCATGAGCGTAGACAATTTAGGGAAAAAACAGTTTTCTAATTATTTTATTTTTAAAGAAATACTCTCAGAATGACATTTTTAGGTTCATATTGGCCAGGCTAATTTGATGGGCCCCAGAGGGGCCCATTTTTGAACCATTCATTGTTACTAGATAATATTCCCTTTGTCTGGTCTTGCGTTATCTCTGAATTTAAGAGATAAAACTAACTCTAGCAGAAGTATTTAGGCTGACAGTTGAGAGAGGGGGTTTATAAAAAAGGCCAATCCAGGTGCCAATACTAGAAGGTAGAATAGATTTTGTCAGACAATATATATGTGTGTGTGTGTGTGTGTGTGTGTGTGTGTGTGTATACATATATATATATATATATATATTAACTTATGTTTTTGAAACAATTTTAATGTTCAAGATCTTAGAGTCTTGTGCACTATGTAAATTATTTACAGACTTTACTACAAAATTAGCACACATGTATCCCACTCACGTTACTAAGTAGAATTCAGACATGGACTCCAGTTTTACAAATGATTCAAATGCAAAACATTATTTTTTTTTGCATTTGGAACTCCTCAGTAAGTGTTTGATTAACTTTAAATACAACTTCCTGAACAGTTAAGTTATTTACCCTCTCCTTAAGTTTATTATATCTCTCAAACTTTGCCATTACTTGAAAATTAATAATGACTTCCTAAAATCCCTATGCAAATACATATATTCCTAAGGTTCATTTTGCATAGGAACCATTCCTTAGAGCATGATCCCTGCTGGTTATATAAGATTTGAGCTTCTTACCTATCAGCACATAGACCGAGCCTTTGAAGTCCAGGGCTTCTCCTATTCTTTGATGCCAAAACAGCACCACGAACTGAAAATGAGACATGTACTTCAAAAAGAGAAGCTGCCATCATTTACATGCAGGTGAGATGTCCTGTGCTTAGACTTGTTCCTTACTCAGGAGCCTGGACTGGGCTTTGTAGAAACAGAACTGGAAATAAGATTCCTGTGAAGTGATTTCTTGAGTGAATGCTGTCAGGTATGGTGTTCAAAGGAACAAGAGAGAACTGGAATTTGTGTATCCACTGGTCTGTTGATGGGTATTTTGGTGCCTTCCATATTTTAGCTATTGTTAGTTGTGCTGCTATGAACATGAGTACACAAATATCTCTGTTGTGTGTTCTTTTGACCTCTTTTGGATATATTCCTAGGAGG